>BOPP01000023.1:3427098-3441629 GCA_017312745.1 Gryllus bimaculatus | reverse complement strand
ATTATTATTATTATTATTATTATTATTATTACACAGTTTACGTTACATAATACATTATGGCAAAGCGCGGGACTTCTCGTGGTCTACAAGCAACTGTTTGTTTTGCTTGTAGGTAAAGCAGGCCCCGGTTTCTTGGCGCGCCAGTGGTTATCAGTCCCATTAATGTAGTGCATGCTGTTTCCGGTGTTCTTCCCCAGTTGAAACGTAAAATCAGGTGCTGACCTACACGTCAGCTTGCGTGGGTTCCTTCCTTGTAGGTATCTCCGCCAGCGGAACACCGCCCAAGAGGGAACAAGTTCCAGGCTCCGTTTCCTGTCGCGTCCTTTCCACGACGAGGGCAGGAGCCGTTAGCGCGCGACGCTCTACCGCAGGCTTGGAAAAATACGTGTGTAGCCACCGGGGCTACGCTGCATTTCAATTGATTTCTTCATTGTTTTGTTTCTTGCAAGGCCGTATTTAAGTATTGCAGGATCCCAGGCACAATATTGTGTTCCCCTGTCACAAAAGCTCCATATTTATTAAATAAAGAACTGATCTTAATTCAAGTACTTTCTTTTTAGTACAAATGAAAATTAAAACTTTTTATGTAAACTTTTCCATATGAATGGGTGAAAACCAGAACGGTGTAAGTACCATTTTGTAAATTCTGAGAAAATCGTGTTTATTTTAGGCTATATATAAGAGGCAATGTACTTTCGTTGTTTTAATAACAAATTGAAATATTGTGATTTTAATGATGAAATGAAGCATCACGACTTTACAGTAATATGGATTTAAATGTACAGATTTCTCAGCATGTATAAAATGTCACTTATAACGATCTTGTTTTCATCCATTCATATAATATAATTATTATATTATATACATTTTATATCACATAATATATTATGCCGAAGCTCGGGACCCCTCATGGATGGGGTCCACAAGCAACTGCTTCTTTTGCTTGTAGATAAAGCCGGGCCCGGTTTATAGTCGCGTCAATGGTCATCAGTCCCGTTAGTGTAGTGCATGCTAATTCCGGAAGTCGCGGTGTTCCTCAGTTGAAACCTGAAATCAGGTGCTGACCTACACGCCAACTTGCGTGGGTTTCTTTCCTCTAGGTATCTTTACGGAACACCGTCCTAAGAGGAATAAGCCACGAAGTGGACAGGCGCCTTGAGTGCGCCACGCTGTACCGCAGGCCTGAAAAAGTCCATGTAGCCGCCGAGGCTAAGCGCAATATTTCAGTTGATTTCTTGATTATTTTTTATCCTAGCTCGTCAATGATCATTATTACTTGCTCTTTATACAATTGCAGACGGCAGAATTACGTGTTACTATTATTTTGAAACGGCATGCCAGTACACACATCAGAGAATGAACGAATACTGTCGAGAACTACCTAACTCCAACCGAGGCAGTAAGGGGAAAAGTGCTAGGTTTGGTTTTTGTAGTTTGTATGAAAATGAAATCCACTTCAGTATCCGAGAGTGCGTTCTGTCAGTAAATTAGTTACAAATAATGTAGTGAACTATTGCCGCGAGAAAAAGATGAATTATTACCATTGGAAAAACCATTGAACAGAGCTGCAGTCCAATATACTTTGTCATCGATAATACACGATAGTCATAAAAGGCAAGGAAAATATATTTATTTCTCCTTTACACACATCTATTACATAGTAATTATGTTCTTTGCCGCAGCCAGGAATGAGCTGGCGTATATCCCATTTACACATCATCAGTATCAGGTGTGTCCAACTTGCGAGGCCCCAAAGGCCACAACCAAAACATTAATAAAGAACGGGTCGTATTTAGTATATTACTCGAACGATTCACACCTGATTTCCTCGTATCGTTGATCTCAGGCAATATACCTGCCTGCACTCGAAGAGGGTGAGTGGCACCATTCGCGATGTCAGGCCTTGCCGCATAACGCAGTGAAAAATGTTCAGATGATTTTGAATTTCTGAATTCACTAGAAAAAATATAAAATCTATACTTAACCAATATTTACATCAAAGGGTTGTTGATGCCGACAAGCCGCATGCGCTCAGTGCCACGTTCTCTCTCGACAAGGAAGCTTTTAGTTTTGACTAAAACCTTTCGCGGGCCACAACAAATGGCACGGCGGGCCGCACGCATAGCGGAGGACCGCCCAAGACGGGACAAACTCTAAAAGCCCATTCACAATGCAAACATAAACATAATCATGGCGTTAACATAAAAGTTAGGACTATATCCATAAGCGAACTCATTCTCAATGCGTTCGCATAAGCATAACACGTAAGACGTTAACTTAAAAGCTTGCAAGCTTGAAGCTTCTGTGCTTATGCTTAAGTAAGACACAAGAAATGAACCTCTTACAGAACGGTAACTCAAAATCGAGAATCGAAATTGGAGCGAAGTCGGTAGAAAAACTATTGCCATATGGACCATTGACTCCGTCGATAGCTTGAAATCGATTCCCACACCCAACAAATAGTAAACCAGAATGTCTCACAGCCAATAGAAACTCTTATTTTGCTTACGTTTATGTTAGGCATTGTGAATACTTCAGTCGATCACTTATGTTAATGTTTATGTCTACGCGCTATGCTTATGTTTACGATTGCATTGTGAATAGGCCTTAAGCTCTGTCTCTCCTCGCCTCCCTTCCACGAAGCGTGCTGCTGAGCCCGCGACGCTCGACTGCCGACCTGGAAAAATGAGCGTAGCCTCTTAGCCACGCGCAGAATTTCAATTAATTACATAATTAATTTCTTTCCTGGCGCGTCAATGGTCTTTAGTCTGGGTTGCTTTCTTATGAAGTTATGGCATAATGAGTAAATATACTTATGTTTAATATATACTAACGGGATAAATATCGTCAGATTACACAAGACCTTTTAACAAAGTGTAATTACCTCAATCATGAAATCTATATAAGATGATTTGTTTTGTTTCCAATTTTACTTTTGACGAATATTCTTCAATATTAATTTTGTCACATCTCCAGAATAATGTTTATTTTCATTCCTGAAATAATATGGTAAAAGGAAGTTGAGTACTCTCTTAATAAGTTATCCTGATTGAAAAAGTTTTTTGCAAGTTGTAGCCTTAAATTATCACTTTAATTACAATGAATGACAGTACCACGTAAGTTCTCGCTTCAACTTGGCAATATTTAAGATTCATGGGTATGTTTCTTGTCTATAATCGTAAAGGACATCCGCACATACTGGGCAAATCACAAAAATCTAGTTTTAAGTGGTATCTCAGCCAAAGAATAGCATATCATATAAGAACCCCGACACAAAAATGATATTGAAAAAGGGTTTCATCGTTAAAGTTTGTAGAAAAAATTTATTATTCGTGATCTTGCCCTAACATATCGGCACCTTGAAAGATTAGAGTTAACGTGCATACTTTATTTTTTATTTTTAAAAAACTTTTTTATCACTACTTATCTCTTTAAGTTGCATCCATAAGGTAGTAACGGAAGGCTAGAACATTTCCTTGGGTTAAAACATTTAGATAGTCTAATATACTGTACGCGCAATATTTTTTCAAAATACTCGTATTTTCGAAAAAAATATTTGAATAAAAAACTTTACATTATATCATAAAAAAAACTATTTTCCGAGAAGAAATCACCATTTACTATTGTAAAGGCAGTGTTCTAACCTTTAGTTCAAGAACCAAGCACATAGAAGCGAAACTACAAATATTTAAGACAATTTATATTGCTTTTATTTTAATGTGAAAATATTTATAAAAGCGGCTGCAACTTAAATCTAACACTAAAAATACAAACGAACTTTATTAGTGAACATACGGATTATTTTAACTAAAATATTTTCCCAGAAGTTAAGTACAGTTTGTTTTAAAACTGCTCAATTCAAGACAAATTCTTTCCCTGAAGATTTTAAGAGATACTTTAATGAAATTGCAATATTTTAATGAATATCAATGTCAGTTGAAAAATAGAAACTGACTTTAGAAAACTAAAACCTCGAAAGTGGTTTTAATCATAAACTGACATAATTACCATTTGCGGGTTCCAGAGTTCAAGGTGGGGCACCAACGTAATCTGAGGAGAAGATCAGCAGATTTAGGGATGCCGCATTTTTAAAACGAAAAACCGGAATTTGCTCCTTTCGTTGCGTTTAAAATTCATTATGACAAAAAGAACTGATGATTATGAAATGAATTCTAATTACCCCAAAAAATTAATTTTAAAGTTAAATACCGCATGGAAGATATTACTTTACTCTTTGTTTTTGTAGCAGTCGGACTTTCTTTTAGAAATGAGAATTGCACCTTTCGATTTTCACTAAAATCCCGCTTTCTCTACGGAATTTTGTTGCTTTTTATTAAAACAGAATGTTATGAAACTGCCCTCAGTATATGTTTAATACAAACTTAACACCACTATACATACGAAAGAAAAATATGACGCAAACGAACAAATCTTTCTAATAAATCTTTGTCAGGTTGACTAACAGTTCATGGGGAAATTCGAAGTCACGGATTCAGAATAACCATACATGTTATCGGAATATATCAAACGTTTTGTGTTTGTAAAAACCACGACAGTGTAGTGACCCAAAATGCTTTGTTGGGACACCGGGGATAGGTCCCGAACCACTGCCGGGAAAACCGTGTGTTATAAAATCCCTAAACTGATTTACCGGTGGGGTAGCGGGGCGCAGCGGTGACAGCGACGTCAATTAAAATTAATTGATGTAATGGATAGGGGATGACTAAATGATTAATTATATGTTTCAAAATATAATGAATTTTATGTTAAAAATTCCTCGAACACACTTTTTAGCTTTGTTCAAATACACTGTAAACACCAATCTTCATAATTATATTTCTGTCTACAAGCATTTGAGAACATCTGTTTTCTTTTCTCGTGAGAATACAGTCAGGAATAAAAATTCTTCTCCGGTTTCTTGTTATTGACTTACCGAGCAGTAGGTAACATTTCCGCTCTCAAATTATCTCGCTTGTCCTTGGTAGATGTGAACTTGAATGGCGTGTTGTAAATGGACAAAGGCAGGAATACCACTGCCTGAGTCGGCAAAATCATATCCATCACTGGCATCATCAGTCATTCTCAAATCCTACTGCGAGAAATAAGTCCAATCGGCCATTTACCACACATTTCTATCCAATGTCTGGAAATATGTGGACAAGCTAGTTCCATCTCGTGACCTCAAGTTCAGTGCTGCGAGAAAGTAAAGGTCACGTGCCGAGGGGGCTAGAAAGTGACATGGCCGACATCTCGTGTAGCGAATGAGGAAAGCTTCTCTCTCAATGAAGTGAGCAAAAAGCCAGCAGAGAGATATGTTGAAGTGGACACTTTGTGCTGAAATTACGAATATTTGCTAATCAAAATCATGAGACATTCCAATGTTCTATAATTATCAAAGATTAATAGTATTATCTAATTATACATGTTTCCTTGTAGCCTACACCCTTCAAAAATGGTATAACGAAGGAAAGTATAGAAACTTCTGAAATATCTGTATAATCTTGAAGAAATGCATAATGAATTACAAAATAGTGCGCTATTCTCGTTCATCTGTTAAACAAAAGAGCATTGCTTAGATTTGAGAAAGAGTAATTGTGAAGGTGAAACACATTATAACTATTTACTTGTCGCTTTACTCAGAAAAGTGAGGGGCGACAAGTACTACATTTACTTTAAAACATTCCTAGAAAACAAACTTTTCTTTCCTCTTGACCAATCTCCACCGAAGTGACCAAGCAACTCATCGGACTAACGATGTTTTCAAGCTACACATCCTGTAAAGCCTTAACTGTATTTCGTAAACACAGAATTGAACTGTGTAATTAGAGGCTATTTAGACACGCAGAACTCGTGGGCGGAGATTACACCTGAAATTCCGGAAAGCGAGCGAGCCAGCGAGCGTTTGTGGAACAATTGCCGTGCGTCCAGGGGAACCCCCCGGCGTATGCGTAGAGTGGACTGCCAGTCGAGGTCAGGCGGAGGTGGCGGCATTGCCGGCGGCAGAGGTGGAGTCAACGGAGGCGGTGGTGACGGTGACGGAGGTGCCATTAACGGTGGAGACGGCGACGGAAGTGTTACTGGAAGCGGAGGCCTTGGCTGCTGAGGAGAAGGCGGTGTCGGAGACAGAGGTAGAGGAGATGGAGGCGGTGAGGGAAGTGGCATTAATGCGGTGGCGCTGGAAGCAGCGAGTGTGACAGTGCAATCATTAGCAGCTGAGAAGGAGACGGTGGTTGAGGCAGAGGTGGAGACGACGGAGGCGGTAGTGGCAGCGGAAGCGGCGGCAGAAATGCAGGCAACGGAGGCCGAAGGAGGGGGTGGCGGTTACGGAGGTGGCGCTGGAAGCGGAGGAAGTGACAGTGCAAGCAATAGCAGCTTAGGAGGAGGTTGCGTAGGCTTCCGCGGCCGTAGTTTATGTTGGCTGCTATCCAGGACGAGCCGCGTCAATGTCATGGTGGCTAACGTTTCGGCCAGCGTATTGTGGCCTTCTTCAGAGCGTACTGCTAGCCAACAGCGTACGAGGAGACAGTGGCGGCGACAGAGGTGGATAGGAAAAACAGAGACAGTTGGCGGCGAAGATGACGTTGAAGGCGGTGGCGCAGGCTAGGGAGGCAGTTTCATTGCAAGCACTGACCGTTTAGGAGGAGACGGTGGCGAAGGCAGAGGTGATGGCGGTGGCGGTGGTGACGTTGAAGTCAGTGGCACTGAAGGCGAGGGTGCGACAGGGGAAGCATTGGCAGCGGTGGAGACGGAGATGATACATGGGACACCGGCGATGACAGGTAGTGGCGGTGGCAGAGGCGATGGCGATTACGCAGACAGAAGAGGGGCGGTGGATGTGCAATTGGAGGTAGCGTTAGCGGCTTCGTTTGAGGAGGAGACGATGGCGAAGGTGACTGGCGTGGTGACGACGGTGGAAGAAGCAATCTCGACACACGTACTGGCTAAAATTTTGTTGGCGTTATTTTATTTTATTCTTCAACTTTTTCGAACTTTGTACAGTAATAAGTATTATTCATATGTAGGGTTGATTTAAAAAATATTAAAACTTAATTTAATTTTTCAGCTAATTCAAAGGTTCGGGAAACCTACTTGCATTTCATAATTTTTATATGGATATTTATTTTTGATACCATGAGGCAGAAGGGAATATTAGCCTAGATTGGGTAAGGATAGATTTTTAATGTAGGGACCATTGGAGAAGAATTTATTGGAGAGATAAAGGATATCAATTTTAATAGGTTCAAGCTTCAATTAATTGTGAAACTGGTGCTATGAAATGAAACGAGGTGCAGTGCGAGGAGAAGAGGCGGTAAGGTGTCTACAGCTACAATAACAGGGGTGCTGATGGCAAAGAAGATTATGACAGAAGTGTCGATGAAAACGAAACAGTGTTGACTGAAGGAACGGTGGCAATGGAAACGGCAGCGACTGTAATGACAATGCATGGAGACACAGCTCATGTAGCGGTTACAGTAGCGGGCGACGAGTTTTTATATAAGCAACTAAAGTAAATACGTAACGCTTGGGCATGTCTACGTGCTAACCACCCCCTTAACCCATGGCCGCGAGGCAGGGACGTCGCCAGTGGCCCTGAGCACGTTCACGGGATGTCGCGCTAGGTACATACATACAAATATGTAACAAGAACACGTATAGATTGCTCTGTTTGGTAGTTGAACCAATCCAAAAGTGGTAGGTGTTAAGGAAGTTAAGTTAAAATAGTCAATTTCGTAGTGACAATTCGAATATCTTCGCTCACGCATTTCCATGTTGACGGCGAAAAGCCGACTTGCGGAATTTCTTAAGTCCAGGCAAGGCAAAATTTCGGAAGCATTTTACACCAAAATACAAATGTCTTATCTCGGCTCTCTTCTCACACGTAGGTTTTACTAAATAATTTTTGTATTTCACTATGCGTATTTCACCTCCTTTATCTTTTTTTGTAGTTTATCGAAATGCTTAGGTTATTAATGATAGAAAATTACATGCAACAGGGACGGTGCCCGTATGGGTTGAATAGAAGACAGGGATGGTTTCATTGATTAATTATTTCGTGTTGCCATCCGTATCAACTGCTATTCTCATTAATCCCATAAGCATAGTGCATATTTTATCAAAGCTGTGGCCGTGATCCTTTCCCCGCTGTATGGTGAGGTTCTTGCTAGGGGTTTACCCCACCAGGTATCTCCCTCCCATGGGGCGCCGTCTCACCCACCTTCATGGTCTCCTGACACGTGTAGTAGTGTATTGCATGCAAGTGGAAGTGTGTGTACGTAAGGGATGAACCCAGGGCAAGGAAGGGAAAGGAAAGATCGCACGCTATCCGAGACCCGTTTGTTAGAGTACCGCTCCGACATTTGCCTGGTGTTCATTGGAGAAACCACGGAAAACTACCGATCAGAGCAGCTGCCCGCTAGAATTTTCCTCGAGGCAGCGGCTGAATTCGACCTAGCTCTCTAACTAGTTCTACGGATATCGGGACTCGCACCCTAAGATCTCCGGGTCAGAGGCGTGCAGTGACATCACCGATGCCCTGAGCCACCTAAGCCGGTGAGACTGCGGTGGTGGCAGTGGTCGTTGCGGTGTCAGCGGTGAGGTCGCGGTGGGTGCGGGACGGGGACAGGTGGATACACCTGCGGCGAAACGGAGACTCGGGAATGGGCAAACGAGGAATGTTGAGGATGGTCGAGGACGGAGAAAAGAAAGTTGCACAGGTATTTCCGTGGACTCGGTTGGGTCGAGGTGCTCGGAGTCGGCTAGAAGAAGTGCCGAGATGTGATTAACTTACGAACCTAGTGGGACACATTTCGGCGATTCGATAGCGTGTCAAAAGAATTACGATTTAAATCATCTTCATGCTCGATATCAGAAAACATCTAGACCTCTGCCTCTAAATAACGACTGCATCAAAATTGCAAACCAAATCTATTTCCACGTTATTAAAAAAATATTTAGAGGTTTCCGACTCCATAGAATTATGTAACACATAAAAAATTACAGATTAATAACGTTATAAACTATGTATCTCTTTAAATAATGGGTCATGTCCTTTCAACTGTGGAATGCACGTTTCAATAGCACGAAATATAAAAGAGCAAAAGTCACGTAGCCAGTACATATAGCACAGCATAACAAAGCGAAATACGTGCATGCGTGTTTTTCTTCCCTCATTGTAAGTAAAATTATGTTTTTACAGATTTAAATCATCTATTAGCTCTCTGGTTATGTATTGGCTCTCTGGTTGTCATTGAAATTGTCATACAAAATTAATAGTTTCCTTACCTACTATTTTTGTTATAATTTGAACGTCGAACAGCTTTCGATCGCTTAAATATTGACATTAATGATTTATACAAATTAATTTCTGACAATCGGGTAGCAAATTTAGTATGCTGGTTTAGTACAAAACGTAATAGTGTCCGTCACATTTTATTTCCTATGTCGGAAGATATTTGGACATTACAGTTTTCGTGACAGACCAATTCACAAAATTATTTAGAGATAAACTTTGCTGTAGAAAAAGACAACTTGAAGCTTTTTCATATTTAGATTGTGTTATGCAACGTTTTCAAGAAGAAATTTTTCCTCATTCTCAGGATACAAGAATATAACAGCAAGTTTAGTGGACGCTGAACTCAGTAAAGTGGTAAAATATTTGAAGACAATATAATAAAATTGTTAGAGCTCTGGTTAGAAAACAATATGCAACAAACAATATTTCAAAACAATACTAGAATTGATAAAAACGTCCGTTTGTCTTAATAAGGTCATAAACATTTATTGAAAATATGAGTAGTTACGCGTAAATTTTGGAAATCTTCGAAATTACATATCCAAATTAACCGTTATTCATTTGCTTTTGACGAGATACAACGAGAAACGAGGTGGCAATGCAATGGCAAAACTGCGATATGACAGTTTTAAATTCTTAATAATTCTCTGTAATTTATCCATTTGTAAGACCACATGTATGGAACGCAGTTTTAAATCGTCAAATTATGTTTTAAAGTAGTAGATTCCGCGTCATGATTTGTAATGAGATTTAGAAGTGAGATTTGAGACGTGTTAATGTTAACAGAAATTGGGATATTATAATATCATGTGCCCATTATACATGCGAGAAAGTACTTCTTTTTAGAACCAAGCTGAAGTATGTCAAAAACAAATTTTAAACATTTTCTGTATAAGCAGTCCTTTCTGTGGGGTCATACATGAGACTCGTAAATTACATCATTTTTTGAAGAACTCGTTCAACTTTCACTACAATGCACATGTGTTTCTAGATCGACAGACATTAAAATAAGATTTTAACTTGATTACGAGTTGGCCTGGCTAAGAGAATCCAAAAATAAGAGTTTCCCTAAAGCGATTATGCATGGTGATGATTTCGAAATTTCGATTTTTTGTTATCAGATGAGCATTCGAAAGTGTCTACAATGATTCAAAAAGGTGTAATAAAAAGAACTAAAAAAATGAATCAGTATCTCCTTACCTAAACAATGATATTGAAAAAAAAGGAAAAAAAGAAATTACGCTGTGATCCCTTGTTGACCCCCCGCCCTCTCGCCATTGTTATGCGATCTGCCGACCTGAATGACCGAGGTGGCTACGAGCGTGTACCGACGCTTCAGTCCGAAGGGTCTCGGACTCGAGTCCCACATTGGGCACGTTTGTTTGACCCTTGTCTCTCATGTACGTGTTGTCGCGGAGGGCCTCGTTTTCAGCTGACCCTAGATCAGAGGAGCGCACAAGTGTGTTGCGTCCAACCCACAGGGTAACCGCCTGTCGACTGGAAAAAGCCGAAGTGGAAAAAAGACCCTTATCGCCGCGACTCGAACGTTTCCTTCCCAACTCTCATTTGGATTCAGCTCCCATTCCGCGATTGAGGCTTCCGGGAACCCGGCGACCTTCGTTCTCTCCCGCGCGAACCGGTATTGCGCTGTACCGGCGCGCGTAGTTGTAATGTTTTTACCATTCTCTCATTGCTGAGATTAGCACCAGCTGTTTTCGTACCAGGAAAACTGTGAAAACAAAAATTCCGGAAACATTTTTTCTTTAAACAAATTAATTATTTTAAATAAATAACACGATTGATTGATTGATTGTAATTCCAAGCGCGGCAACTACTAAGGTCATTAGTCCCGTTGTGTGTTTTTTTCGTCGGGAGATGGCGGTTGTCTCCCCCCGCTATATGACCAGATTCGGCGCCAACCTACCGTCGGATAGCGGTATTTTCTCTATCCAGGTATCTCCCACCAGTGGGGCACCGCCCCAAGCCGGGACAAGCTCTACCCTCCCGACCAGCCTCCCGGCTAAATAACACGAGCTAAACTGTGAATCATACGTAAATGAGTAAGTATGAATTTCTCACCTGGCGTCGGTTACTCTGTATTTTCCGCTCATTTTTCGTGTGACAATAGATATATTACAATAGGAAAGTTTTGGTTAAGGATTACTACTGGTCATAACGCGTCTCGCCTCCACCACGACACACACACACACACACACACATACACTGCCTTTTATGAAGTTAAAAGCCCTTCACTAATGATAGGATCCTACTCCAAAATAGTAGGCGGCACGTTTGGGCATGAATATAAAAATTGGTTGTGAACAAAATGAAAAATTTAGTTTATGAAATTAGGTGAGAAACGATTTGACTTGAATGTTGTTTGGACATGTAACACTTGATTTATTGTGTGGCGAAGCGAAATTGTTTTCGAACCTTTCCTACACTTTCAATATTGAAACAAAAGTACAAGAAACTGTGTGTGCTGTTGTATCTCCACTAGTTACATATTTTCGATATACGGTAAAATTTCCTTTAATACAATTACTGGTGACTCCTATTCAGCGGGACTGTCAGCATTTTCTTAGTCCGTTGTGCGTTGATCCTTGTCATTAATAAATCACTGCAGAGTAGCTAATCTGATAAGTCACCTCTCACTTGCAAACCCTTTATACAATACATTTACACTGATTTTTTTTTAAATTTAATACATCAGTGATAATAATAACCTTAGTGACATCTTCATTCTATTGTCTATTGTAATACGAACGTGTCTGCCGGCCTGGGTAGACGAGACCGCAAAGGCTGCCTCGTGCCTCAAGAGTCGCCGGTTTGAATCCCGCCCAGGACATGGATGTTTGTGTGCCTCCGTATACCGTTACCGATACTTCCAATGTTACTAAATGACGCTAAATGACCGAAGTCGCTAAATGACATTAGTAGTTGAATAACGGCCTTAAATAAATAAAAATAACGTGGTCTCTATCTGTACTCTTTGCGCGCATGAGGAAGGCGCTTCGCGGGAGGGACGTTGCGTAACAGCGAACCGCTCGGGCGGGCGCCTCCGAGGCGGAAGTGAGCGTGGTCGAAGGTCTGACACCGAGTGCCGGCGCTAGGTATGGGCAGACCGGCCAACCGCCCGGGGCCCCGTAAGTCAAGGGGCCCGATCATGAGACGAATGGGAAAAAGTTAGTAAATAAATTGAAAAAATAGAACTGGAAATAATCGTTCTCGTAATTTTGTAAGTCACTAAACAGTATGAGCGTAGGCTTCCGCGGCCAGAGTCAGTATTTACTTGGCTGTCCGGGTGACGCTGCGACCATGGCGAAGGTGCCGACGTTTCGGTCGCCATTCTGCAACCTTCCTCAGGGCGTAAAAAAACGCTAAACAGTAGTATGATAATTGTATGATAATCTGATAAAATCAGACATCTGATAATTATATGAATTATAATTTATACAATTTTCAGTTAATATATGTACCTTAGTAAGTGTTAATATATGTACCTATGTAAATAGTTAATTATAGTCATTACTTATAACATAGACGTTCATATTTTTAATTTTTTCGGGGGGGGGGGGCTACGTTTCAGCTTTGGCGTGGCCCCACAATTGTCTAGCTTCGGCACTGAGACTGAGCGCTGCCGCGGCGAGCCGGCTGCCATTGGCTGAAGCGGATGCAACGAGTTTTGAGCTGAACGAGCCGGAACGCGTATAATAGCAAAAGTTACTTTTAAACAAGTTTAATAAGTACGGCGGCATTAAAGACATACTTCGGCTCAGAGAAATGTGACCCACTTTAATCTTGCGTAACAATAATAATTATTCTTATTAATATGCTAAAGGAAACCACAAGATATCTGCTACCACCACGGAATTTATTCTTATTATCTTACAAGTGGTCAGAACAGGCCGCTATGTGCAATTTAGTGAATTATTCTCCAGCTTGGGAGCGCGAGTGATAATTGTTAAACAGCACACAGTTAGTTACATTTTACCGGCATGTAATATTCGTGTTATCTCATCTCATCTCGTCACCTTTTTTTGCAATTTTGAAACATTTTATAACAGAATGTCTGTATGATAATAGTAGTTCATGCAATTAGTTTATAGTTTTAAGCTTTATTGCATGAGTACATGTTTTGAAGACGAACGAATTTAGGAGCGAGTTTTCAAGTGTGTACGAATTATGTAAATGAACATTATAAACGAGTTGCTTACTCTATTATTTTACATCAGCATTATACATTTATAACAGAATCAAACTTAATTTTCGAAACAAAATCCCTGTGACTTCTCGGGCATTTGACATCGTGTGAGTAAACGGTATTTGGCTGTTCCGAGCCCAAACGCGCATAATGCTAAAAGTTAATTTTAAACAAGTTTAATAAGTACGATGGCATTGAAGACATTCTTCGGCACGGAAATGTGACTCACTTTAATCTTGCACAATAATAATTATATATATATATATATATATATATATATATATATATATATATATATATATATTACAAGTGGACAGAAGAGGCCTCTGTGTGCAATTTAGTGGATTATTCTCCAGCTTGATAGCGCGAGTGATTTTTTTTTCAATTTTGAATCATTTTATAACAGAACGTTTGTATGATAAATGGTATAATTTGACCTAGGTAGTATGTATTATTGCATGGTATATAATGAGTCGTTTTATGAAGTGCAGGAAACTTTATTATAATAAACTCTTTCTTTATATTCACCAATGCAAAGAAACAGCGAATGGAGACCGTCTGATTTAACTCGCAGTCAGCATTGCCGCTGTGTCTGCAACGACTTTAATCGGTTTATCTTGGAGACGAGACCCTGTAGTTACGGAGTTTCGATTCTAGGTATTTAGCTAGGAGAAACGCGGTTTGGAGGGAAACTCTAGCGGGGGACTGATCTACTCGTTAGTTTTCCATGGTCAGTACCAGCCAAATGCTGGAGAAGTACCGTTACATACGCTCCTTGGACCACGCGCGATCTTTCCTTCCTCTTCCTTAACGGGTCGAATCCTCTCATACGCACACATACAGTTACTTGCACTATACTACCACACATGGCGTACCGACTGGGGTGGTACTTCGTTGGGGGAGATGACTGGAAAGGGAAATCCTCTTCAAGGCGTCTTGTAGGTCGGTGCTGCATCTCTCCATCCAGCGGGGGAGGAACACCTTTCCCTCTCTGAATAAAACACTAAATGTGCTAACTAATGATTCACTGGATAA
>BOPP01000023.1:3369979-3401735 GCA_017312745.1 Gryllus bimaculatus | reverse complement strand
AGCCCGACTCCCCGCTGACTGATCAGCACGTGCGTGCGCAGGCGAGTAAACAAGTGCCCCAAGGCCCAGTCACTTGGTTTCCAGGAGCTGTTTGATAGGAGTGGCCACCGGATTTCGATTTTTTAAACACACATTGGTCGCAAATGTGCTCACCGAATCACCCAATTTCCAATTATTTAAACATGGCTTTATTATGCATACCTTTCATGTTTTGTCTGTTTTCATAACATGCATTATATTTATACAAACTGCTAACTATTCTGATAATTCTCATTGAAAATATTTACCTTTTTTCGTATTTATAATATTATCTTTAATTTAATTTTTAATTTTGTATTGCTTTTTCTTCTATACAAGCGGTTTATTTTAGTTAATCAAGTTTTTATCAATTCCCTCTATCTAAATTATGCATGGTATTTAATAGTAAAATCACTATGGATTCGTGTATTACACGCTGCCGAATTAATCTTGAAAATAGGTCACGCGACTTAAACTGACGCGTCACAAAAAAGGGAAGGGGAATTTCCTCAACAAAAATGAGCGAAACAAGATGCAAAAAAATGAAGAACCTTTTCACGGTATAATGGTGACTGCTATTGTGTTCAAAGGTTATTCTAATGTTGATTGTAAATTGTATTCCTTTGTAGAAACTAATACTACTTTTCGAAATTTCCTTGAGTTGTGAAGTAAGAGAAAAGAACCGCTTACTGTGCGTAAAAAATAAGAAAGTGTTTTGATATGATAATATGTACACTTTATAGGGCATACTTTAGTGTATAGTTTTGAAGATTTTTGCAGCGTAAATGCGAACATCTTTCATAGTGTACATAAATACGGCCCCTAGATTTGAGAGATTATTCAACTAGATAGCTGGAATAACGCTATCCGAATATTTGTTTATCATCTATTAATAAAGAAAAATAATTGATTCTGTTTATACTATAAAATGGAAGACATTTCGTTGACGTACCGCCGCTTATCTTCCCACCACACCGCCGCAGCCGTGCGGCCCTCCTGCCACAATCTGCCCTTCTGGCCCTTCCCGCTCACCGTCTTGCTCTGACCCGCCCCTCTCACCCTGCCTCTCCCCGCCACATCCTCTCACAACTAGTTCCGTCACGCTTACCCCGTCCCCTTGCTAGCATTGCCATAAAGATAACAATGAAATTGAGGACATCCGAAATCTAATGTTAATTTTTATACAATTAAATACTTTATCAAGTAAATCGTATAACAGAGAAATAATATATCAAGAAAACAAATATATGGAAGATAAAGATAATTACTCTTACTCTTTCAAGAGTAATAGGGTGACAACTCTTTTTCCAGGACGAATTTCTCTGACTTTTCCAGGTTATCCAGGTCATTTCCTTATTCTTCTAAGACAGGGATATATGACGTTTTTCAGAGTATTAAAATGAAATAGTAAATGAAGCATGACTATGTTCGATATTCAAACTCTTATTGGCTGAACTCCTTTCCCCATTTCATTAAAGAAAAGTAACAATATTTGGTTAACAGGGCTTAAGGAATTAGTCCCTTGTGTTCTCGTATATATCACATAGTCCTGTGATGAAATTCACAAGTGGTTCCAAAACGCAGCAAAACGCGGTAGGGCTGCGTGGAATCATACCAGAGTAGAATTTCAGGACATTTGGCAGAAACAAAGAAAAATCTGGCGGAACAGCGGGCCACATGTGAATATTTGGGACATATGGCAACCCTATGCTCGACCCCTCTTCACCCTGCTTCATGTCTCTTCGTCATGGCCAATCCTTATCCCGTCCCACGGCCCCTCCCCGCTTCGTCGTGGCTCGTCCTTCTGGACACATCCGGGTCTCAGCTCGTCCGTCTGCCCCGCCGTCATCCCTGCCGCGCAATTCGAATTTCTTTAAAGGCTACTTTGAACTAAATGTTACCAAAAATGGAAGAATATTTTGAACCCCTATGTTTCCTCTCTGCCGCTCTAAAGTAATCACAAAAACAAATGAGTTTAAAATATTACACATAATATTACATGCTTTGATGGAATATAGTACTCGTATATATGCATCAGTCATTTTTATATGCTAATGATACCATCATCGGTTAATAAGTAATTTCGGTCAACTAGCATACTAGCTGGTATCCGGCGCGTTGCTGTCGCAGAAGAAATAATTGTAGAAATATCGTTTGAAGTTAGAAAGAGTTACCTTGTTCTTTTTCTTATTTCAGAGCTAACTAATCCCCACCCTCTCTCTCTCTCTTTCCCTTTCTCTCTCTCTCTCTCTTTCCCTCTCTCTTTCCCTTTCTCTTTTTCCCTCCCTCTTTCCCTTTCTCTCTCTTTTCCCTCTATCTTTTTCCATCTCTCCTTCTCTCCCCCTCTTTTCTCTACCTTTCCCCTTTCTCTTTTCCCTCTCTCTTTCCCTCTCCCTCTTTCCCTCTCTCTATTTTCCTCTCATTGCTCTGTCTTTCACATGGTTCTTTCTATTCCTTTCTCTAACTCTCTTTACTCTCTCTTTCTTTTCCCCTCTCTTTTTCCATCTTTCTCCATCACTTTTTCTTTCTACCCTTCTCTCTTTTCACTCACTTTTTCTCTTTTTTCTCTCTCTTTCCCTTTCTTTCCCTTCTCTCTTTTCCCTTCTCTCTTCTTCTCTCTCTATCTTTCCCTTCTCTGTTCCATCTTCCACTTTCTCTCTCTCTCTCTAGTTTCCCCCTCTCTCTTTTCCCTTTGTGTTTTTCTGTCTTTTCCCTGTCTTTCGTTTCCCTCTCTCTCTTTTACCATTTCTCTTTCTTTCCGTCTCTCGTTTTCCTTCTCCTTTTGTCTCTCTGTTCTCTCTTTTCCCACGCCTCTCTCATTCTTGCACGGCCCGCTCCGCCTCCACAAAATAGTCTTACACTAGGGCCTATTACACTTATTAATACTCAACATAAAATACACTTATAATATACACAACAAATCTGAGGATTCTCGAGAAGTGGTCCTCTAAAACTTGATGAATCTGGAAAATATTGTAATGACATATTTTAATAACTATTGAATTAAGTTTAAAAATAATTAGAAACTTTCAGATTTATTTCGGGATTTTATTCAGGGAAAGGGATGAGAAATTTGTCCCAAACTATGAATTGCAGTAGGCAAGAAGAGAGAGAAGAATAGGACATGTTTGATTACTTATTGGTCCTCTATTTTAAATATCTTATTGAATTTGTTCATTTCTGATAAACCGAGAAGTTTTTAATAATTTTCTGAGGTATTTATTTTGTAATATTTTTAAATCGTTGATGAAGATGGAAAGGAAAGACTTGTTCGAGGCCCGTTTCATAGAGTACTACACCGGCAAACGCCAGGTACCAAATACCATTTGTTATGGAAATCCCGGAAACCACTGGTCAGCACAGTGATCGAATGGCATGATACCGGTAGCCACCCCCAGCTCATTTTAATCACATCAAGTAAATATCTAGCACCAAGTCGGAAGTGCCTTGAGAGTCATCCAAAAATAAATCGGACATTGCCATTTCCAAGCTGTTGGGATGTGGGATGTTATGGGAAACAACGACGAAACGAACCCCCCTGTGGTTGGGATGTGACGCCATGCGGTTGATTAGTTTTTGCAAGTGGAGCGGCCAAGTCAGTGACCGTGGCTGAGAGCGATAAGATACAGCGGAATCTGCTTCCTCCTTTAGTTGTACAGTCAGTGAGATGTACTCGTAATTTCTGCGATTTGAGCGTGGGGACCCTTGAAGGCGTTGTACCCGGCAAATGTGGCTCAGAGCATCAACTGATATCTCTACAGTGCCTCTGACCTGGGGATCTTAGAGTTTGAGTCCCGACGGTTTCAGGACTTTCGACATTTGCGACCCTACCTGCACTACGAAGTCGAACTCAACCGCTGTCTGGATGCGATTTCAAGTAGCCGCTGCTCCGAACGATAGTTTTCTGAGATTTCGCGGATCAACACCAGGCGAAGGCCGGAGTAGTTCCCTAACAAACGGGCCACGTACCGCGCGATCTTTCTTTTCTTATTCTTGTCCTATTCTCACCTCTTTCTTACACACGCTTACAATTACATGCAGTACATTACCACACTTCGGGAAACTAGTATGGAGCTTCGAGTTTCGATTGGGGCAGTGCCCCGCTGGTGGGGAAACCTGGTTGGAGAAAACCTCGCAAGCTGGCGTGTTGGTGGTGCTAGATCTAGGGAAAATAACTGCCACCCCTCGCGATAAAAAAAACGTACACTACACTTTTAGAACTAATTACCAATTCACGCGAGCAATTCACGCGTTCGGAAACACCAATGAAGGCGTTGTAATCGATGCCGGTAGCTGCCTGGATATCCATGCCTTACTGTTCGTCTCCCAATATAGTGGGATGGGCAATGATGTCTAAATCATAAAATTTCAACGCCTGCTAATCGGTGTGACAACTACGATGTAAATAGTCTCGCACGTAGAAAGTATTAGCAACGTGACAATTCGATGCAGTCCGACGGTCACACGAGTGTGTGAGTGGGAGTATAATTTCTGGGTGTACAACTACTGAAGTAATTAGTTCCATAAGTGTACTACATATTATGACATGGTTATAGCGGCGGCGTTCCACATCTGCTAGAAGCCGATATCTAGAACTGACCTAAACATCAGTATTCTCTCTCAACGGAGCAGCAACCCCGGGTTGTGGACAAATTTATGAAAATATTTCTCATAATTGAGGTATGAAGATGAACGTTTTAGTGACGGCCCGCGATGGTCTGAACAGAACTGAAATGCGCGCATAAGATATCAAGTTAAATAACTATTTATATAGTGATTTTAAAATGGTTTTTGAGTGTGAATCTAATGAAGAATGTTCTAAGTTTGAAATAATAATATTCCACGTAATGTATATTGTTAATTTATTTATTTATGTCGAAAAAATTGTATTTATCTGACATTAATGAGATGAATAAAAATAGTTTCTTTGTCCGCAAGACCAAAAAAAGATTATTATAAGAATTTTCCCGCATGACTCAAGGAAGAAGGGTCAGAACCTCGATCGAGATAGTGTTTATAAAAATTTTAACACTAGTTTTAAAGGTAGAAATACAGTAAAAACTCTTCGTTTACGAAGTAAAAGGAATAAATAGTATTTTATAGTTGTAATTACGACTGTGCTGCTCATTTGCCATTTTTATTGTTCAACAATAATTATTTTATATTTCACTATTGTGTTACTTAACTCGTCAGAGGTGGTGCAAGGGTGCTTTGGACAAAAAACCACAAATGATTGATGCACATTATGATAACGAAATGACAGAGACCTGGCCGCCTCAGCTTCCTTTAAGACTGCTATCTTCATGTCACTTGAGTCTTATTTTTAACAGTCGCGGGTACGCATATGCCAGAGGTTATTTCCTGTTCGGATCATTTCGCCCTGTGCGTCACCTCTGGTATGACATCCAGCACTCATTGCGCGTCCACAGAGAGGAGCAATTGGGGGGGCGACGAAAGATATTTACATTTGTTCACTTAAAAACATATTAATTTAACGGTGGTGTGTTTCTATGTTTTGTTTTGTTTTCCTCCTCAATGATCACTTTGATAATAGAAATCGCAGAGACATGCCGATGTGGACACTTAATATCATTTATTAATTTCATGAAAGTGGTTGTAGTTGTTTTCATGCAATTGCCAGTCAAAGATCAGTTAATTAATGGAAATGGTGCTTTCTTTCAAACCTCGTGTAAACTTTTAATGGTCACCATTTTAAAAAAGGCAGGCCGTGGCGACTTTGGTTGACGAAAAATAATTAACAAATGTCCATTTAACAATAGTTATTAATTTCATGAAATTGTTGTTTTCGTGTAATTGCCCGTCAAAGATCACTTAATTCCCATTAACTATGTTTTTCTCCACCTCGTCATGTAAACTTTAATTGGACGCCATTTTGAAACAGTTTGTACAAGGCGACTGTTGTCAACGAAAAACTATTTAATAATGTTTACTTAATAATATAAATGAATTTCACCGAGATCTGTTTAAATGTTTTAATGTTATTGCCCGTCAAAATTCACTTGTTGCATGTTTCGGTACTGCAGATCTTAGTTTTATATATAGGTGTTGTGGTGTGATATCTTTGGCATTTTTCATAAAATAATTAAAGACGTTGTCATTGCCAACAATATTATTTAATGTAAGAGCAGCTTTCGATGGCTTAACCATCATCATCAGTAGTGATGATGCATCAGCAACTGATGATGATGGCAAAGCCATCGAAAGCTGCTCTTACATTAAATAATATTGTTGGCAATGAAAACGTCTTTAATTATTTTAGTTTTATATGTTTAAATTAATTGAAAAACTAAGAAATTAGGCACATTGAAGAAATATTTTTGAAAAGGAATTGAAAATTATAGCAATTATTGTAAATCCGAAAGTTGAGAAGATAATAAGGTTTCAAAATGTAAACGTTTTCAATATTATGTCCCGAAGTAATGATGCTCTTTCCAAACATGTAATGTAAACTTTAAACATCATTTTGAGAATGGCACGTCAGGGTAGCTAATCTCAGCGGGAAAAAGTTTAATACTGTTCACTTAATGATATCTATTAATTTCGTGGATGTGTTTTTTGGTGTTGTTTTGTAATTGACTGTGAAAATTTACTTACTTCGTTTTAGAAAAAGCTGTTTTAGCCTCCTTAACTTTGCAAGAGTTAATTAAATGAAAAATAAAAATACAATAACTCTGTAAATGGTTTAATATACTTAGAAGCGTGTATGAAATGGCATATAACTTCTGGAAGTTGAAAAGTTGATTAGGTAAAAAACCAACTAAACTTCTAAAAAATGAAAGTTAGGTGTATTTTTACTGCTCCTGGCTTTGAGGGAGTCGTATGGCTAAATGCATTAACAAAAATTATTAATTTTCGTGTTTTCTAGTAATTTGAAGTATAAAGAATTGATATTTATCAATTAATAATATTATTCCAAAAATTAAAATGTGGTGCATATGCGCGCGTTTCGGACCTGGTAACAACAGCGCGTCCGCCTTGGAACATTCTCTGAATCCAATGGAATGGCCTCATTGAGATGGGTGTCAAATCCTCATTTATAAATAATAATGTTTTGAAACACGCATTCACTAAACAATTATTTCCCTAAATTAACACATGTCTGTATACTTTTGCTTAACATTCTCTATTTTAAATTCAATGTTTCAAGGTCGTATTAAGTAGCACTTCTTCTCTCAGGTTACACATTTTAATTTACTGTTTTTCATTAAAAGAAGACAGTGCAAACAACAATTGTGACAAACGCATCGGTATGGTCCGGAGGCCGTACTCTATCTCGCAAACTCAAGGAAGTGGAATAGTAGAAAGTACTGCTAGATCGCGATGCTAACGAACCTGCGGGCGGTGTGTCCGCCCCTGCTACAAAAGCAGCGCTTGTTATCAGCAGCGGATACCAGCGTCGGCACGTCCGCATTCTGTGTACGCTCACCCTTGCATCGTAGTGAGCTGGGCAGACGCTAGCAGGAGCGGATATAGACGCAAAGTTTGTGAGGTGAAATTCAAATTGTTTTGGTCGAGTGAGTCATATTACTGATTTTGAAAAATGTTGCAGACTACACTCAGCTTATTCTGAGATAAGATTTTATTCGTATTAATGATTATCCGAAAAAAAATTTTGCTTGAACGATTTGTAACAAGTTAAAATTAATAATTACTGACTTTTTTGGGGGGGGAGGAATTTCTATAATTTCCCTCCCCACCTGCGCTAGCGACCTCTATGATGGCCTCTGAGGGAAATGCCAATTTTTAATCATCGTCTGAACCACCTTCCATCTGAATTTTATGAATTCGCTAGTTATGAAAGTGCACACGTTCAGTCAATTCGTGTCGGTATTGAATGCATTATTTAGGATGCTGGGGAAATTTATTTTCATAATAGGTTTGTTGAGTTAAAATGTGCAGTTGATGAGTGTAGTTTCTTCTGTGGAAAAAGTTGACCGGCTTGCAAGTGAGTCCCTATTTCTGTTTCTTGGTCTCAGTGTATGTAGTGCTTTCTCGTTCAGTCAATTTGTGTCGTTGTGCATACGAGGTCTCGAGTGTAGATTATTGTTTGTAACAAGTTTTGTTGTGGTTGATCATCATTAACCATCGTTGTGATTGTGGTTTCCTCCCGCTGTTGCTGATGTCTCTGAACTGGGATCAACAAGTTGTCTCATGAGAACGTACTTCTGTTTTTGAAAACAAAAATATTATTGCATATCGTATTAAGTAGTAAAGTAATGAATATGCAAAACATTTTACACTAAGAGAGAAATATTAATATGTACATAGACATAACAGTCGACTCCGGTTATAGTGAAGAGGGATATAGCGAAACCTCGGTTATAGTGAATCTGTCTCGGGTCCCGCTTCACTTACATTACAAATATGCATAAGAAAATTCGGTTATTGTGATCTTGAATCTCGGCTATAGTGAACGTAGGAAATACAACGTCCTGGAAATTAATTGTCTTGGGAAAAAGAATATGTCGCTCAGGTGCAATAAATTTCAACACTAGGCCGCTTGAAAAAAATTTCATCGGTCAAAGGTCATAATCGGTGAAGTCTCCCCCGAGGTGAAGGTAGTGGACCCGGAATGGAGACCTTACTAATGACCTTATGCCACTCAGTTTCACTGCGGAAACAAGGCCATGACCTGCGTGGGCTACAACTGGCTGCGGTGACGCGCTATTGCTAACTACGTTTTCAATCTTGGTGTCACTTAAAATTCTTCGGGACAAGGCGCGTTGAGTTCTATGTAAGCGACACGCGGCTAACACGGCCTGTTAATTCGCCGTGCCGCACGGAAAAGCGATCGGTTTTATTAGCCTCTTGCGTCATCCTGCTACCGAAAACAACTCGTACGTTTAAAGGGCCTTCGGACAATGGGACAGTGTTCCAACAGAGCAAGATGCATTGAAGGGTGTCAAAACTACATTTCAATACTTAGTGGCAGATCGCATTTACGAAGCAAACAATTGAAAATAATTGATTTTTAAATAACAAATAAATATATTAAAACTTTCATTTCGTGCTGTTATTGTATTTTGCTGCATCACTATATTAATAAAATAAAATATTGAACAATTCTGTATAATTTTGACATCATCGGATATAGAGAACCAAAAATGTTAGCTCCCAGAAGTTCACTATTACCGGAGTCGACTGTATTTGTATTTCAAGGAAGGGTTATTGGTAATTTCAAATAACGAACCAAGTTAATTTCATTGTAATAAACATTTTTTGTTAGTTAAAAGAAAATTGCCAGTGTGTTTAAAGCATGTTTAAATTCAAATAGATTTCGAAACTTCAACTATTGGTTTGTACTGATTTAAAGAATAATATATTTTACAATTTTTTTTCCTATTGTCGTACTTAAAAGAGCTATAAAATCAGACAAATCCGTGAATGTCCATGAAAGAATTAGACTACAGCAAGCATGAATTAAGAACAGTTAAAAACTAAATTACGTCCAAAGTAGAGATTTTAAAAGAAAATACCTGAAATTGACATTATCGTATTGTACCAGATGACTGCTAAAGTGTATTATTTTCCGGAAGCAAAATGGTTTAGAAATACTTTACTTATTTTTATTGTTTAAAGTTAAATTTTTAACTTATTGGTTTCTTAACTTAAGAATTCCTTTCTTCAAATAGTAAGCAATAGCAAAGAAATTAGAATTTCCAACAGTGAATTTAGAATGTATAATTTACAACGGTATGTTTTATTACAGTTTAAACCGTATTATGAATTTTACAGTTACATTTCCACGTTTTACCTTTCATCCCTTGCCAGGAGTACCTCAACGAAAATTCAAAAGTCATTTTTGCCTTTCGTATAAACTATTTAATTTTTATTCCAAGTTCCAAAAGGAATAGCACGTATTTTTACAAATTTGAATAATTTACATTATTGATCACAAATTATTTTGAAACCAACATTAATCTATTGAAGTAAAATAATATCTTAATTTACACCTAATGATTGATCAATACTTGTGCTGACAAATGTATACTATACTGCGATTCACCGTTCTGTTTCTATTGTTTTCATAGTATTCACGGATTTCTTGCATAAAACTAAATGGTGTATAAAAGTTAAATGGCACAAAATTATTATAACTACTAGTAAAATAAAAAAAACATGGTGTTTTAACATTGAGTGGATGTGCCACATTAAGAAACAAGTTTAATCTTTCTGTTGCACTTCCCATTGTGGTTGTAGAGTGGAAAAGTAACTGCGTACATGACACTAATCTCAGACCACAAGCGTCCGCTTTTGAAAAGATCTCAAGGGAGAGTTGCAGTTAAATCTACACATTTCATACAGTTGCGACACGATAAGTGTCATAACATAATCAACTCATTTTGATTTTGCATTATCTTATTTCTGTGACACCATCACATCTTTGGCGAAGATACTTTTTGTAATAAATAAAAAAGCACGTCTTGACTTTGGCGAAGATACTTGTTGTGGTGACTCAAAACATCATTCACATTTGTTTTTGTTACTGTGTCATATCTTCTAGTAATTTAATATCTTGTCCCATTAATCATTCGTATGTTGTAGGGAATCGTAAGGAGAGTGATACAGTCATAAAATATAAACAGAGACTTGTATTGCCTAGATATTGTTTACTGCAATGTCAACATTTATAAGGCCCCGAGAGCAGCACTGAACGCTTCTACCCTATGTTCTAGTAGCTAGACGGCCCTAAAGAGTATTGTACTAGGAGAATGAGTATAAGCACTAGCGTCTGTTTTTTACACTGTTCTTTGTTTTAAGAAACATTTGCAGCCAACTCGTTTCCCATAGGGAAGAATATTTAACATTTTATATTACATTGAGTTATCTGCAAATTTTTCAAGCAAACAGTGAAATGCTTGGGTTATTTACCTCATCTAGTAAAATGTCCCTTTTATACTACATTGTTTCTTCAATTACCTCATTAAAACTTTTGCAAATATCCTCGATTCGGAAACTTAAGGCACTCATGAAAACATATTGGCAGATAATGACAAGTTCTGGTTTAATTCCGCTGAGTTCATCCTTGCAAAATACCAATGCTAAATCTATTTGCTTGATAATTATAATTCATTTTAAGAAGACATGTGTTAAAAATTAACATTTATACTGCAGAAATTAAATCACATGATGTATTTCCTGTTTTAATAACTCAAGTTACTTCCTGATTGTGACAAAATACTTTCAACTCTACATGTAATGTTTCCGTTATGCACACATATTTTCGAAGAAGACTATCGCATTCCCTTTGAAGAGCTGTCTTGTAAACGTACCCGGATCTAAGTCTTGTGCTTTTAAATGGCGCTGAATATCATAGCAATAATAGTAATCATTGTTTTGTGTTTTATCCTTTTTATTTTGTATTAGTTAATAATTTATTTTTCAATAATTGACAATTAAAATCATTCAATGACAAACTTTTTCAAACGTGGTATTCACTTAATTTAAAAATAAGACTACTAGTTTTTATATTATTAAATGTGTGATCTGTTAGATCACAAAAACAAGCAGTTAATCTCATCTAAACTCAGAAACATGAGAAATATAATTTCAAGAATAAATTATATTTATATGAATAACTACTGTAGTTTATTTCTGATGACGTTATTTCTTCACATTTTTTTCCATTCAAGAAATCCTAGACTGAACTACAGATTAAAGAAAACGAAATCATTTACCTAAGCATTTAGCACTGTCATTTTCCAATACAGAACGTCATATTTTTGGAAAGTTTAGACCCAACAATTCTCTTAAGACGACTCTGGTCTTGGACGAAACTAAACATACTCGCTTCGCCCCCTCCCGGCAAGATGCAACAATATTTTACTTACAGGATAAAGGTAAACTATGCGAAGACTCATTTCACTGTTGGTACGTGATTTCGTCTTGTGTTTAGACAACTGGATAGGGCGGAAGGTAGACAAAAAGAAGAATGAGGTAACTGAAGTTTACTTATACTGCAGTTTGTTTCAATGGCGACGGTGGGTCGTTCACATTGTATATCACACAAATAGTACGTATATGAGTAGATTGATTGATTCAAAAATAACGAAATCAATTATACAAAAAATCAGCAATGACATCTTTTTTCAAACAACGATAGCACCTTTTCCGACAGGAATTTGGCTTTCTCACGACAATATATTCTCGAAAGCGTTCTGACACAGGATAAAACAGAACTTATTGATGAAGGCCATCCCTCACAATTTGTTTTGTGACACGCCCTACTTGGGTTGATTCAAGATTCCAATTCTTGACGTGCGTACGTTGGGATGGGTGACCTTCTGGATTGGCCTGTTGTTGCGGATGTAGAGGAACGGGTTGACGAGGTAGTTGAAGTTGACGCCGCTGGACACAGACCTTGCCGGTGTTAGGCACGTGCACTTGGCATATCAGACTAGTAAATTGAGACTGATTGGCGAAAACTAAAAAATAGCTAAATCAATTACACAGAATACAACATTGACGTAATGTCTTCCTCTAGTAGCTTAACTCTCTTGGGAGGCGCGGCACGGAGTCTAGATCTCAAAGCGCCTCAGAGAGTTCTGAACTTTGAGCACAAGGGAATTCTAATCCGACGATTGTCCCTCACTTATTGGAAAGTGACAAACTGTGGCTGGGCTCATTCCACGACTCGAACCACGTCTTCCGCTTGAAACTGCGCACGCACTTGTGGATGGCCTTCTGGATCGGCCTGTTGTTATAGGCGTAGATGAACGGGTTGACGAGGTAGTTGAAGTTGACGATGCTGGACGCGGTCTCCATGACGGTGGGCGGCACGTGCACTTTGCACGTGCGCACGATGAGCACGATCATGAAGGGCGCCCACGAGGCCACGTACACGCCCAGGATGAGGGCGAGCACGCGCGACGCACGCGTGCTGACGCGCTCCTCGCCCTGGGCGAACACGCCCCCGTGCGCCTCGTTGCTGTTGCCTCCGCGACAGCGCAGCTGCAGCACGATCCTGCGCACAAGTACGCCAATAGCTCTCAGACTCTGTCCGGAGAGGAAACGTCGAAATTTCGCAAATAAACTCTTAACATAATATAAAACATATTTTGTCTAATAAACAACGTGAATGTTCCCAATTGTTGAGCCGCAATAAGGCCTCCAAATTCTTTTGAAAAAATGCTTTCTATGCAAAAAGGTGCATTGCAAAAGCATAGAAACACTCTAGAAACTTGTAAATTGTTTATAATTTACAAAAGAAATGAACACATATGTTTAGGAAGAAAAATTAACCCAGAAATAAAAAAAGCAGTCGAATTGTGTAAATTGGAAAGTTTTTGTGTTAATTTTTTTCTGGACAAATATATTAATTTCTTTTAAAAATAATAAACAATTTACATGCTTCTAGAGTGTTTCTATACTTCTGGAATGCAAATGTTTGCTTAGAAAGCATTTTTTCAAACGAACTTTGAGGACATTTACTTTTAGGGTTACTTTATACAATTTACTTTTAGGGTTAATGTATATTGTATCGATAGTTGTTAAGACTGAAGATTTCCAATTATTTAGGACAATCAATTAAATATGAAAATATGATTATCATTATCATCAACATGCATATTTAACAATTCATGTAGTAATGTGTGAAATAACACCGACGAGAATGGATAAATACACGTTTTTTAATTTAATGTGAAATAACATTTATTCCTATATAAATTTATTCTCTTTCAACTTATAATTTTAATAACGGACAATCACCGCTGGTTCAGAGTAAAATATCGACTTCTTCTATAGAATTTGTTCATATTGGGAAAAAGATGATAAAGTCATTAGTCTATTCAGAATATTTGTTGTTGTTGGAAGAGAAGAAGTAAATTGATTGTCACTAAGTACAATATTCGATACAACTGCGATACGTGCCCAGAATTGTATAAAAGAAGAAAAGTTTGGACAAATGTTACGTAGGCTAGGACTACATATTTTAACCCCCACTCCATGTCATAGTGAACCTGATCTTGTAATTTGGCAATCACATATTTTCCCACGAGTCAAGACAAACTGGCGGAGAGATGTCAGCTAGGCTCAAGTAACTTTCCTGTTTCTGTGTATTTTTCCATTCGAAAGACTTGACGGTCACGTACGAGCGGGCCCACAGCCGGAATGTTTTAGGGCTAATTGTAGCACGGAAGGGTGGGGGCGACCAGGGTATGGTGGGGTGGGGCGTGTTCAAGACAAAACGTGCGTTTTCGCGATACTATCTTGAGTGCACTAAAAATTTAAACTGTGGCATTGAACGTTTGAAAGGAAGTTTAATGATTTATAGAGTCATTAATTCCACAACAATAATTATTATTTAATGAATACCGCTTCAGAGAAAATCAATAAGATTCGTGCAATATCATCGGCAAATTCCTCATTATTTATTATTAACAATATTTATTGTTAATAATAATAGGTTCACTAAATTCTAGCATATATATTGCTTGGACGCTTAACCCTTTACAGCCGATTGGACCCGTTACTTTTTATGTGTACTCGGCATCGGCGATCGCCACTGTTTCAACGTGGCAACAAGACTTTGCACTTTGTTATGTATAGAGTCAGTAAATGGCAACATAGACTTGATTGTTGGAACACGTGACATTCTACAGCGGTGTAAACAACTAAGTGCCTGTCGCTATTGCATCAGCTGTGCTTCATATGAAAATAAAAATAATTTCGAGGTAACATATTGCTTTTTGCAGTCTTACAAAAATATATTACAATTTTACATCTAATAAGGATAGTAATATAAATTTAGCAGTTATGTAATGTTAAAATTATTATTCTGTGACGTTATTAGTTTCCATATAGACCCAGTGGGAAGTAAGAGTAATTATGTTACTAATTGAAGTTATGTGCGGGAAATAACAGCATGAAAATTAATTATATTACACACTTGTTAACAGTCTATTTTGGGACGGGGGATTAACTCAGATAGTTTAGCGCGGGACGCGGCAAGATGCGATTTAAGATCTATACGTAATGAGTCCGAAAGAACTTTTCATATCTTGTGAAGGTGATGGAATTAACGTTCACAAAGCGGTTTTTCTTGACTTAGACGAAAATATTCAAGGAAAGGCATTACGATAGGAACAAATGTACGGCAATACAACAAAGCAAATGTAGACTGGCTTCAAGGTTTTTTTAGGGAACAATATAACTGCTTTCTGAGAACAGGGGGTATGGAATATATATGGGGTGCGTTTAAAGATATTATATACGGAGCTTAGCAAAAGTTTATTCTGTGCAAAATTTTAAAAAATAACTCGGATCCAAAATACTACTATGCAAAAGTTAGGCGAATGAAGAGGATGACGAGAAAGGCATTTAAGAACAAAAAACGCAGTAACAAGCATTTGAATATTTTTTGAAATGGTTCAAAAGAAGGAGGAAAGAAAATTGCTCAGGAAGCATATTTAAAAATATTCAAGATGGGAAGGGAAATAACTGGACAGGATTTTATAAATATGTTCGTAGAAGGAAGGGAAATAAAAGGTTATCCGAATTGTCTTGAAAATAGAAACACGCTCATTACTGACGATCCGGCAAAAGCTAATAATTATTTCAGTTCGCTTTTCAATACCAATAGGAACCATCCACCAACTAAAGGGTCTTCGGTTACAAATCTGTGTAATATTGAAGTAAATGTTCTACATAATAAAGCAAAATCTATGAAAAATGGTAAATCAAGGGGTCCAGACGACATTTCTACGGATATAATTAACCTAGGAGAGGCAATAGTTGATAGTTGGTTTGAAAGGACATGTGGAATGGACAATCATATTGAAAACAATTGTAGGATTAGGTTTAAGGCACTATGAGAAACACCAAGACGCGTATGTGGAAAAGACATTAAGGAAGTGGAGGGGTGTAAGGGAATGATATAAAGGTTTTTAATAAGTTAGTGCTTGAATCTTGATATGGGGAACAGAGTTTTGGAGCTGAAGAGAGAGCATATAAATAGAGTGAATTCAGGAGAAATGGATATGACGAAGTCTGGTGTTGAAGGCATATATTCCGAAGTATTTGTTGAGGAAGGAAACTGAGATGAAAATGAAGTTAAAAGCAGAGGAAATATAGGTGAAGTATTAAGGGAGAGTGGAGAAAGAAGGTGGGAATGTGGGGGGAATGCACGGATGGGGGAGATTAAGAAAGGAAATTGAATATGGATGTCGATTTGGGTACAGGAGAAGAAAACATTTTATGATGAGAGGTTTTTTGGGAAAAGATGAGGTTGAGATTGGCGGTAGTTGAAATTGGTACATTGGTAGTGAGAGATACTTAGAAAAGTGTGTGTAAAATTAGGTAGGCTTGACAGAATGATGTATAAAAAATTGTTTGGTTAACTCAGTATTTAAGAAAGAAGGGTGTTGCGGATCGGACTGTATTACGTGTAAACTAGGAAATGAATTACAATATCAATAATGTTAATTGAAAAAATAAGATGTATTTTGTAGAATAAATGGGACGGAACATGTGAGAGGTGAATGGTCAGGGTAAGAAACATAATGGAAAGTCGGGATTACAAAAGAAGAAATAAAAGATATGGGTAAGATGGGGAAGGGTAGTTGAGTATATAGAGAATATAAGAAGGATCGCGTGGTGATTAATTTGATGTAAAAAAGCAAATCCAGCTACGATATTCGTGTAGAAAGTGGGAAATAAAAATTAATATACAAGTCGTTATATTGATGGCCTTATTTTATTAACAATAGGTAACAACATGTGTGCTATAGGGATGTGATTTGATTCAGGAAGAGGAGCTTAAGTCAACAAATAGAATGTCCTTCATTCAGATGATTTGTGTGAGTTAAACCCATAGCACAAGACAACTCGGCACAACAATGGGCGTTCAAATATAGAAATAAAAAATAAAGTAAATCGATTTGATTCACTAATCCCTGTTTGAATTGCAAATGAGGGGCAAATTAGAAACCACTCGTAAATAAACTAAGCACTAGTTTAGTCCAGAAGTAATGGGATTAGTTTATTTTGTGTCAGAAAATCACAGAGTACGTTGAACTTGTTAATACGTCTTGTAAAAACAGTTCAAGTGCACGATCCCTAGCACAAACTTTCCTTTTTTTTCTTATTCTAAAGTATTACAAGTTGAGATGCGTTAAGAAAAGGCAATTCGAGGCGTTATATAAAAAGAAGCAGAACGAACAGTCTGCAAATCAGGGACAGTTAATCGATGGAGGATAAACGTGTGAGTTCTTAGAGCCAACATTATTCTCGTCGTCAACAGTAATTCTCACAGTCAACATTACTGCCAACTTAACTTCACAGAACCATACCACATAAGGTCGTATAACCGCAATATTTTAATTGCGTTTCCTAAAATCTGGAAGAAAATTATAGAATAACCACGAGTGACAATACCTGCTCTTGATTTCTAATACTGCTCTTGAGGTCTTCCACCAATGAATATCTCGTCATCCACATCAACTACCATCACTAAAGATTCCAAGAGAAATGTGTGAACAATCAAGAAATTCTTCAGTACCCTCACAAATTATCCTTGTGATTCCGACACAACCACAATATACTAGGTATTAACGACATGCAGTTACAAAATTATGCAAATGTATCTAGCAATCATATCAAACATCTCAGATGATCAATCCTTAGAATGTCAATAAATATTAATATGTGCGATTTATTGAAAATACATGTAGACAATAAAACAGGACTTTTACAAACGAGTGATTCTAATGTAAATTATCACTTATTTGCAAACTAAGTGTATTTATTTGTGTCACTTATAGAACGTATTCAAATAATGATTTAACAAGAAGAACAACAGAAGTACACTTTAATATCTACGTTTTTTATCATCGTTGGAAATGCATGACAGATTTTCAACAACACAGCAGGTTCATAACGATGCTTAATGTTCAGTGCGGATAATAATAAAAAAATTGAAATTGATGGAAAGCTTCACAGTCTCGAATCCTGAGAAGGAGGGACAAAATTACAAGAAGGCTAATAAGATGGAGACAGAAAGTAAGAAAAGAAGTGAACAGAAAGCTTATAGGGTAAGCGAGCCAAACACTGAAGAATACGTCGTAAACACAGATCGACAAACTCTGGAAGTTTGCTAGTCGGCAATCTCCGGATGCTTGTTAAAATGAGAAGATGCGATATTCGGTTGAAGGTGATCAATAATTTGAAGAAATTCTTTAAAATTTGTTTTCATGCAATTTGAAACAGAAATATTTATTCAAATGATGATTTTGCTATTTTACTTCCAAAAATAGAAAATAGTCCTGTTAGATTGCGTATCATAAAATAGTTGTTCTAGGTATGTTCAAAGTTCGGCAAACTACATTTCAAACCTTTAGTAATAAGAGTATCATTATAAACATGATGAAGATTCTGTTAGTGCGTTTATATTTCAATACATGCCAGTAAATGAAAGTATAATAACAAAGGAACGCATCGGAATTTATCACTCTTAAAAATTACAGCATCAGTTTTCAAAATATAATTCTTTTCTAACATTTCATACCTACAATTTAAACAAACATAATAAAGTACATGTGAATACAAAAATAATAAAGTAATTTTCTAGGGACATAAACATTTCTTTCGTGTTCACGTTTATAGAATTGGATTATGGAATTCTTTCTTTGTGTGAATTCTTCGGATGTCACTTTTATGTTGAAATTAATTTGTTACATGCAATCAGACAATAAAAATAAATTGTAGACAAAATCTAGTTGCCGAGCTCATACATTCTCTGCTGCAGAGTGAAAAATGTATTGAGAGAAGTCGTTTTTTAAAAACGTATTGTTTCATTATATAAACAATTTAACTTACACTAAATCATCAATCATAAAATGTATGACCTACTAATTCGCATTCAGCGCGAAAAGCAGAACTACTAAATCGCAGCACTTCACAACTGCAAGTACTCGAAAGAAACAAAAATATTTTTCTACACTTCTTTCAGAATATTCTAAAAGATCCTGATAAGAATAACTGCAATTAATTTGTCTTCAAGGAATCGAATGAGATATTGACCACTATTGTAAGGGCCTTAAATCTGCCTCAAACCCTGTTTTATCTGGTATAATACTCCAAAACACGTTCAATAATTCACTGTTTTTTTATACTAACCGAAAACAATGTCAATGTCAACCACACCGAGGAACGTCGTATGACATCTCACTTGTGTTAGGTAGACTGGGACTGGTCTAAAAGTGAGCGACAAACAGGCGGCCAGAGAGTACTCAAGTACTTTATAAGTGTATATTTTAGATCAAATACGGTAAGGAAAGGCCAAAGGTATTGAAATATACTTCATTAATTATGTTCTGAAACTAATAGGAAGAAAATAAGAAATGTATCTTGAGTTACAAATTAGTTTTAAAACAGTATCAGAATGGGCTGAGGTATTTAATTCCATCAAATATACTCATGTAGTATGTTTTTCCCTTTTATCTTTACACAATTGTTCCAAACAAGAAAATAACGAAAAAATTTTAATATATTCCTTCTTATCCAGCGAAGGAGGAGAAACAATGGAAAATCAGCGACGAAATTTACCCAATGTCCCAAAATTCCACTACTAAATGATTTACAAACAAAGGTTCAGTGGAACATTACAATCTATTTAGAAGAATATTTATGATATAGAATGGTAATTTCCTCTCAACAAAGAAAGGAAAATATAGGATGATATTAATTGAAACAATGAAAGTGTTCCAACGTGGAAATCTTCCATCACATCATAATATATTTTCTCTGTATAAGAATGCTCGAGAGACACAAAGCTAAAAAGGTATATGTAACTGGTTCTGGAACGGGAATATGAAGAAGATGGGAGAATTGAAAACAATCCAGGAAGGATACGACACAGATCCTGGTGAAACTATGCCGTTATAGGCTAATATAAGCATCATTAGATAGACCTTTGGAATAACTTTGACTTGATGAATAGACACAATTTATTGACATTAGAAATCTCGATGAATGGCATTGAATTAATATTTGAAACCAAAAGAAATGAATAACATTTAAACATCTTTGATGCAGTACCTACAGTACTTCTTTTAAACAAGCAACCGGGAGATCGAGAAAGGATTGTTGCACTAAACATCTTTTGAGCAGAAACCAGTATAAGGGAAAGATCAGAAGCTCGTGTGTTAAATCTGCAGTAGTTACATCTGTAACCGATGTAAAAACAAAGGTCTCGTAAGGTATTAGTGAAATTACAAATATACTTTGAACTCGTATGTTTCAGTGGCTAAAACGACGTTTCAGTAGCCATCGCTAGCTAAAGTAGCGAGTAAGTATCTAGCAATGCGTGACGTGACATGGGTATGCCAATAACTGGCTTGATGTAAAAATGCTGTGACCTGATGTTTTCTCCAATAAAAGACGAGATGTTTAAGTGTCCGCCAAAAACAGACGCGCCTGCTACTGGCTGATGTGACATTTAAGAGTTCACCAATGTTTGACGAGACGATAAAATGTCCGCTTGGGGCGGACGTGACGTTTAAGCCCCCGCGAATGGCTGACGCGACTTTTAAACGTCCGCCAGTGGCTGACGTGAGTGTTTAAGTGTCCACAAAAGACCAAAATGACCTTTATGTAACCACCAATGACTGACGTAAAGTTCAAGTACCCGTCACTGACTGACATGTTAAAGTCTCCGCGATGTTTAACGTGCTTCTAAGTGACTGACGAGACATTTAAGTGATTACAAATTAAAGACATAACTTTGAAGTGTCCACCAGAGCCTGACGTGACTTTTATGTGGCCACCAATGACTGACGTAAAGTTCAAATCTCCGTCACTGACTGGCGTGTTAAAGTCTTCGCGATGGTTGACGTGACGTCTACTTGGCCGCCAGTAACTGACGTGGCGTTTAAGTGTTCGCAAATGAATGACTCTTAAGTTACACCAGTGGCTGACGTGACGGTAATGTCTCTGCCAATGGTTGTCGTGAGTTCTAAGTGTCCACCAGTGACTGACGTAACGTTTAATGAGTTCGCAACTTCGAAGTGCCTCCAGTGGCTATCGTGACTTCTAAGTGTCCGAAGTGACGTTTAAGCGTTCGCAAATGAAAGATATGGCTTTGATGTGGCTGACTGCGGTACCTGTGCACGGCCCAGTGCGCCCAGGTGATGGTGCCGAGGATGACCACCTGGCCGAAGACGCCCACGAAGAGCGTGTAGGCGAGCGGCAGCACGGTGTCCTCGGAGCAGCGGTTGCCCACCTTGTCGAACGTGTTCCACGCGAACAGCAGCATGGCGCCGCTCAGCGCCACCACCCAGATGCCCGCGATCAGCGCCAGCGACCGCCTGCGCAGGCAACACACACACACTACATCACGCATCTATCCATCCATACGAGTCAGACATCGGCCATTCGCTAGGTTAGATTTCAGAGCATGGGTTCGTAGGCTTCCGCGGCCGGAGTCAATGTATTCTTGGCCATCCGGGATGAGACGCGTCTCAGTTAATTGGACTGACGTTTCGGCCATCTTGCTGTGGCGTTCTTGAGAGCTATACTGCAGTATAGTGCAGTAGTAGAGTATACTGCAGTATAGCTCTGAAGAAGTTCACAGCAAGATGGCCGAAACGTCAGTCCAATTAACTGAGACGCGGCTCATCCCGGATAGCCAAGAATACAGGTTTCAGACCATGTCTTTATTGAAGAGTACTGAAGTGGAACTTTGAAAAAATCACTAAAAATATTTACAGTTTTGTACAGTAAATCCTTAATATAATAACCCATTCATACCCTTAAACACTTACTCATTTAATAGTTACCTTGATAAATTTTCTTTCGAAACAAAATGTTCGACGTAAAATTAGAGTGTAGTCTCTGTGACTAGGAAATTGTTTCGGAATTTTTATCTGATTAACATGGGATTTCTTGAACTTCTTTCCAAAAAACAAAAAAATCTTTATAATTTAACTGAAGAAAATTTCAAAATATAATTCTGTAAGTTTTTTTGTGGATTTTGCGGATGTGCAAAAAAATGTATACAGATAAGTTCATTTCCAATAAAATATTTGTTGATTTGCGGGATTCTGAATCACTACATGTGCATACACAAGATCTGTCTGAAGTACAAAAATTCATGTTCAAAACTCAATTTGCTGAAAACCTGCAACGGGTTTTGTTATTTCATTTCGTACGGAGAGATCGAATGGAAATATCCATGACTATCTTCGAGTGTTTTAAACCATCTCAATCGCGTTGTGGATAAAAAAAGTTTGCTAATCTACCCAATTTCATGTTTGAGTGTTACGTATACTTATCTCCAAAACCTGAACTTCATATCTCAGATAACAAAATCTTATGGCTATTATTATTTTAGTAAATGTAGTACCAGGCAAATTCCTGGAAGTGCTCACTGTGCTACCTGGGGGTAGTAGACATATGGATTAGATGACAAGAACCACAAACACAAATTTGTTAAAAACTTCAACCGAATTTCGGGATTCGAACTAGTGATAATCCAATCTCCGGCTCTCCCGGTCGTCACGTAGCCATAACGGTCAGGGCGCTCAGCGTTTCTGCCTTCATATGGATAATTCATTATTCCGTATTTTCTGGATAAGTATCCTATTTGTAAACATTTCACTATCTTTGTTATTGATGTTTTCTCAGTAAATGTGTATAGTTCATCAGCAGGTATCCATAGTGAAGTAGAAATTATTCTGTTGGGTTCTCGTAAGGGATTTAAAACAGGCGCGTACCGTGGTCATGGTACCGGTATGCACAGAGACTGCCGGGGATGGAGTCAGCCGACCAGAAAATGGCAGGTGGATGTTTATTGCCCCGCTCGCAGTGGTAGCACACGAGCTGCCTCCAGAAGTCAGTCAGCGAACGCCAGTGAAGTTTGTATTGTGAACCTGCAATGAAGGGTTCTAGAACGACCATTGGTCTCCTGACGGGTTCGGACTTGCTGGATTTTGGAACAGTCTTCCGAAGCAACGGTTGGTGCTGATCTCTCTTCCCTTTCGATACACATAGATCATTCTGTTACAATTCACTGACAAAACACACAACACATAAACGCCTCCATTGAGGAACATTTCCGTTAAACCATATAGCGGCAGTTAGAATAACAGAATACCGGTTTTGATCGTGACTGCGCGTAAAAACCTCAGAAGACACGAGGCACGAAAGACATTGTAAGAAATATAGAAAACCAGTTGCAAACAACGGGACGTTTCAGTTAGGCGATTAGAAAAGTTTCCAGCGTCTAGTGAGAAATCCTGAACCTCAAAACAAAGTTTCAAGGAAGTGTTTTACTATATGTTATATAGCTGTTTCATGATTACTCATCTGAAAATATTAGTTTACACTTTATTATGTCAATTCTCAAAATTTAGGAAACCTTGATAATAAAAATGTGATTCCCTCAGAACGATGATCATCTTGATCATCTCTGTACTATACAGTATCGTAGTATAGTATATCGAGTACATTTCCAAGACAAGAACAAACTATAACGTATTAGTAAATATAAGTATATTTTATTCAGTGACCGCCAATTAATTATACAAATTCCTTCAAAATCAAGATTGAACTTTTTGGTGGAAGCAGATCAACTCAAAATATTAAATCATGGATATTTCACTGACGCAATATAAATGTACCTATACAATTGTATGTGTGTGTGTGTGAATGCGCGCGTAAAACACTGATTTACGAGGCGTGACCGGAAAATAACATAACAATAACTACAGACGATACAGACAACGGTTACGGACGATAACTCGTAGTATTCAAAGGAAACAGGAAGTCATAGTTGGACAACAGTTTTCATCATTAGCAAACGTTTACTCCAGCATCTGTCAAGTAAGTGTCGTTGAACCCTAACCGTTCTTCGCGTTTATTCATGAACATTCAGATAATTTATTTACAAACGTACGATTATTTGCAGATAACTGCATAATACAGTTTTTCGTTCAAATGTAGGCAACATTTTTGCAGCCTGATCTAGATAGACTACATTTCTGTTCTCATTTCTTGCTTTCTGGACTATTTTGTGTTCCCGAACGCACAAAGTGTTATGGCCATTATTATCCCCGTAAGTTTAGTTTACCAGGAATGTCTGTCGCAGGGAAGGCGAGTGAGGGCCTCCTTTTGAAAATTGCATTTATGTTGGTAGCAACCGGATCACTAGAAAATTGTCTGTTTTAACTAAGGTGAGTCGTAGATATAGTGTCTTAAGAATACGATAGATGTGCCACGAGTGTCACTATTCCACTTCTAAATTGAAGAGGCCCATCGCCGCCATTAGGGTGGCAAAAGCGATTTTAGGAGGGAGCTTTAAGCTGTTTAGGGTTACATTTACGGCGAGAGATTAATTTGAACTCATCCTGTGGAATTTTGAAGAGGTAAATTCCCTGTTGCACGTTGACAAATGAATGCATGGCCATGCTTTTATTAATAAATAACGTTGTTAAACGTGATTTACAGTAAGTTACTACTTCACAATTATCCGGTGAGCCTCAGAGTCGTAGTCATTTATTTACTTATAAGTGGGTTCTGCAGTTCATTGGTAGTTAAACCTTTGTTTATAGTCTGGTATAGGCTAATTCTGGCATTTTAGAAACCATTCAGGAATGTTATATCAATATGGACATACATGCATTTTTTAACCATCACAGAAACCCGTGAACCAAGGTAGCACGAACATTAGCTATAGAGAAGGAATGACGAATAAGGATAATTAACGACACTTAAACTTGTACTTACGTTTAAAGAAAATAGGACATAAAAGGACTATAGAAAAATAAAACAAAGACAAAGAGGGAGAAGAAAACAAAAGGGAAACAAAACGAGAAGAAAATATTTTAAATAAAGAAAGAAGAGATGATCAAGAGCAACAAAAATAGGAAAGAATACAAAAAGAGAAACAGAAGAGAGGAGAAACATCAAAAGGCGAAGAAGTAGAAAGAGAAGCGGCAGAATGTGGGCGTGTCCCCGCTCGCACCTGGGGGTGATCCAGTCCCTGTAGTGCAGCGCGTGGCAGACGGCGACGTAGCGGTCGGCTGCGATGGCGATGAGCGTGTAGCCCGAGCCCAGGTGCGCCGTCAGCACCAGCGCGAACCGCAGGATGCACAGGTTGCGGTGCCTCGCCAGCACTTGCTGCAGCACCACACCACGTCCATGCGTTAATGAACCTTGAATATTGATTTTTTAATTTTATTTTATTTTAATTTCTTTTTAACTTATTTTATTTTTGTTTGTTTCGAAGAATCGTCCATCATGGACCACGCGGTACCGACTTGCTAATCGGGGTAGGTGCAAGTTACGTTTTCTGTTGGATGGAATCAGCAATTCCATTTCTCAGGGTTGTTAGCCCTGGGGGATGGGATGAAATTATGATGATGAATGATGAAATACACACACAACACAAACATACAGAGACACACACAACACAAACCATGCCCGAGGCGGCACACGAGCCCGCGATCTTCTGGTCCGAGACCGGTACGGCACTTCTTCCTTAGCGATCTCGGCCATTGGATCGCCATCTTAGATTTTATTAGCAAAATAACTTATTTACTAACAATATGTATAAAAATAATTTATTTGAAAAAAAAAATAGATTTTTAGGGAATATGACAGATGAAGGTGAAGTTGATCTGATGATCGCTCCGCGATTGACAAATACTTAAGTTAATAAAATCTAAAGTACCTAGTTTGTTCATTAATTTATTCGAAGGTATCAACGCCACACAACATATGTACGCATCATGTTACACCCAATTCCCGTAAACTTTTCGTACGAATATCTTTCTAATATCTATTTTTCCTAAACATTTTTTATATTTTTTCCTAATGCAATTTTTCTAATCCTTTATTTCCAACGTTTACTTTAAAAAATAATAAATTTAATTTAACTTTAAATAGTTTTTCTCCTAATGCAGGTTTTCCATTCCCTTTTTCATTAGCTCTAAAACTTATTTTTCCCAATTTACATTTACTTCGATTCTCAAAAATGGTGTTTTGTTCAAAATCCCTACCTTGTTTTTACATTTCTTTCGTAAGAGTTCGTAAGTCCTTGTTTAGGCACAAAATTGTAAGCATTTAAAACGATCAAGAAATTACACTTTCGTCTAGAGGAGAATTTCTCGTAGCAGATCCATCAGCAGTAACAATCCAGGACGATGGAAATAAAAAGATGCAGAAAGTGACACATACTCTCCTCGTATTCCTCAGGGACGCACAACCACTTGACACAATAGAACTATGGAATTATTATTAGGCAACAATCCAGAACTTGCACAGAACCAATGAGATTTCCGAAGGCTTTCACAAAAGATTAAACTCCTAGTAGGTTAGCGCCATTCCAAGATATATAGCATCCAGTTAGAAATCCAAAAAGAGCAAGAAGATTCAGAATGGTTAATCGATGAAATTTCATTGAGACGAACCGTAAAAGCTCAACCCAAAAGGCCTGCCAGAAAACGCTAAAATCATCGATACTCCAATGCAAAATATCTGGAGGAAGGAAGAACATTGAACTATATGCGGATCATTGGCCACTATCTTTATACGTAAAAATATTCGCCGTTTCCCTGCTCACGATTACATAACTTTTTCTGCTTAGGAAGTTCCTTCGTAAGACGAAAAACTTAAATTCAAAGTGGAGACAACCTATTTTCATGTATGTATTCATTTATTAATTTCGTTTAGGTAAACTAATATTAGGGAAAATATAGATTACGAAATTTCCATCAGGAGAATTACTTTTTAGGAAAATGTTTATCAAATTATTTTCAGTAATATTGTTTTTTTTTAAAAAATAGCCGTTAGTAATTTTCTGTTAAAAAACAAGATTTAGGGAAGACGCCCGATAGCGGTTAATATACGGTGTTTACTCAATAACTGCGCGATCCCACCACTGGAACTTGGGAGCTGGGCCATACGTCACGCAGGAAATGCGCAATATGCCGGGGTGGGTTAGGGCAGAACTTACACCCCCACAGCTCCGCAGAGCGGATGGGATAGTTCACGGAACGTCGACGATGATGATTATGAAAATGGAAGATCGCGCGGTGTCCGTGGCCCGGTCTATAAGCGCTGATCCGAGATTTGTCTGATAGCGAATACAAAACAGACTGTGCAGAAGTGACGGTGCAGAGCAGTCAGCCAACGAATTCGAATCAGATGTGTGCCGCAAAAACGCCGATGTTAAAAGATGAATTCATCTGATAGCAAATGTTTTAGAGAAAAAAATAGCTCCCATGACTGTAGTACCAACCCTCATAAGGAGGGTTTTGGGTGTCCCAGGAAGTGCAGCAACACATATACGAAAAGCATTTATTTCACGCTACATATTAAATTGTGTGATCCGATAACATTTCTCTCAGAAAAAAACTTTTCCATGACTTCTGCGCCAACCCTCGTATGAAGGCGGGTTTCGACTGCCATAGTAAGTGTAGCAACACATATACGAAAAGCATTTCTTTCACGCTACAAATAAAATTGTGTCATCCGATAACTTTTGTTTTAGAAAAAAATAGTTGCCATGGCTTCTACCCAACTCTCGTATGAAGGAGGGTTTCGACTGCCCTAGTACGTGTAGCAACACACATATAGTTGCCATGTATTCTGCCCCAATCCTCGTATGGAGGGTCTCGGCTGCCCCAGGAAGTGCAGCAACACATATACGAAAAGCATTTCTTTCACGCTACAAATAAAATTGAGTGATCTGATAGCATATATTACAGAGAGAAAAAATAGCTCCCATGACATCAGCTCCAACCCTCATATGAAGGAGTGCCCTAGTAAGTGTAGGACGGAGTTCTTCGTTCCCAGGAGCCCTGAGAGGGGGTGGGGGCGGGGGCACTGACCTCGAGGTCGCAGAGGTAGCGCGGCAGGAAGTGGAAGACGCCGAGGAAGCCGACGAGGAAGTCGGCGGCGGACAGGTTGACGACGAGCAGGCTGGAGGTGACGTTGCCCAGCGGCATGCCCTCCGTGCACCAGCGCCGCGCCACCACGCCCAGGATGCTCGCGTTCGTCACCATCACCAGGAACAGCATCACCGCGTCGAAGGCGGCGCGCGACGCGTCCCACCCGTACGTGGTGCTCACCGTCACGTTGTCGTCGAAGCACGTCATAGCCGCACCCTGCCGACACGCGCACAAATGAGACCGTAGGCTTCCACGGCCGGGGTCAGTAGTTACGATTGTTATTTCCACCTTTTTTTTAGTCTGTCAGAATCACTCATGATTATGTGAAGAGTTAGGGTCCATATTTTCTTGACAGACAAATGGATTTTAAGCTCAAGCTTTAGAATGCCAATATAATAACCATTGGTTTTGTGAGCGTTCATGTGTCTGCCTGATGATGGGAACAATACTCGAAACTGCTGCGGGAGAATAAAGAATAAATTTACATTACAAAAAATCTCTGTCAAAGAAATGGACCCTAACTCTTATCATAATTAGTAACTGTCCGGGAGACGCAGACGTCCTAGGCACAGGTGCCAACGTTTCCACCGCCATTTTGCCCTGAGGAAGGTTACACAAATACATTTTTTTAAAATATTTCTCACATTATTAATACTCACATTACTGACATTTTTATAGAATATTTCATTTGTCAGTGGAAGTGCTTCAAATAATTTTCATTGAAGTTTGTTGAAAACTCAAAAGTTTTCTATGAAAAGGAGTTCAAAATTGCGCATCTTTAGAACGTTTAAACGACATTTTATTAAAAACGGCATCAAAGTTTTAAACAAAAATGTGCACATATGACGAGAATTTACGCTTGTGTGATAATCGTGAATTCATATTTTAGTTTTACAATTTGGGAGCCAAAAAATCGAGAAAATGTGAAAACATGTTTAGGCGCGGCAATAGATGGCAGCAAGGAAGACGATGAGGCAGAACTGATTATCTAGCCCAAACTAAAAAGATTAGGAAATTAACTAGTGCGAAAAAGTCTGGGTTTTTCTGTAGCACCAGTAGTTTTCTTTGTGTTCATTGCACACGTGGAATTAATAGTCACAATAATTAATTACTAGAAAAATCCGTGCCGTCACTGACATGACGCTTAAAAATAGTTTCATGTGTTGAAAATTTCTTTCATACTAAATTAATTTCATACCCAGTTTTGTTTAAATATGTTCTTTCAGTATCTGGCATGGGACTTACCAATGAATCGTAGTAGCTAATAATAATATACCCCCGATCAAAACTTCCCAACACCCAATTGCCTTGTGTGTTACCTCCATACGAAATATAAACTGGTCTTATTGCAATTTCAAAATTATAATCGCCGTAACAGATACTTACAGGTTTTGATGCTAATAGTTAAATTTTAGTAGAGCTGCATTTTTACGCTTTTTTGGTAACACGCACAAAAGTGAACATAGCACATTTGCATTAGTACAAATGCTTAGTTCTGAAAATTATATCACATTATATTTTACAACTACATTTGATTCTTTCTCGGATTTCCTTAAAACTTTCATATTTTTCTCCGGTAATTTTTGAAGAGATTGTAACTTCACAAACTCAGACTAATTTACGTTCACTTCTATTTCTGCAATTGCTCTATTAACCGTTTGTATGCGAATCTAGCTTTGCATGTGAATCTAACATTAAAAAATGTGGACTGTTTTGTATGTTTTTATGTGAATAAAGGTGTTAGTTAATTTCTGAATAAAATAAGTTGTGCGGTCACGAGACTCTGTATTTGCTGACGTACAGAACGTAAAAGTTCGATGTCGAACATAACATTCCATTATCTCCCTAGCCTTACTCACAGTTTGTGTTTCCCCAATTCACTTGAAATTCTTCAATTCAATAACTACGAGCAATATCTCTTCGTAAGTATTGTCTCCAAATATGTATTTGTGTTAGATATGATGTTTAAGATAATTGCCGTAGGGAGTGCGAACCCATCGCTCCTGCACGCCCTTACCGGGGTGGGGAATGCAGCAATTAGCCTGGTGCTCCTATCTACAAAGGATGGCGACTCGCTGTCCATCCTGTACAAGAATTCCTTCTTTACCTAAAATCCTTTCCAACCCCCGGGAGCCAATGGGTGACGTTGAGTGCTCGGAGCTTAACGTTTTATCCTAACCTAGGTGTACTCCTTACCATTCCTCTTCCTGTTCAGAAGCAGAAGTCCTTGTCAAAACATAGGGGGTAGATTGACGCTCCGGATCGTCTTGGAAGACACTGCCCAATCTAAGGAAGAAAACACCCTTAAAGAAAATTACTCGCGTCCTCCTGGAAGGGGCGTTGAGGCCATGGGGCCAGCACCCCCATACTCGAAAATAAAAAAAGGCCGCTCAAACTCTCAATGGAAATGAGCTCGATTAACTCACGACGTCACAAAGCAAGAAAATGGTCTATGAGATTTTGGATGCGGCGAATGTCAAGGATTTAACGCACTAATACGTAAATGAAGTTTTAACGCCAATAGAGGAGTTTTAACAAGCTATAATAGTGTTGACTGAAACCAAAAATGAAGGGAATTGGAAATGAAAGAAAGGAAATTATGTTCACCTTTTTAAGCCGTGAGCGGAAAAGAGAAACGAGCAAGAGCAGAGTGTCCATATGCTGTACATAAAAGATTGGAGAAAATATATTCAAAGCTGGGTAGCAAATGAAAATGAAAAAAGAAAGAATGCATGTCTCGAACTTGTACTAAGCGACGCAATTTTATTATCAGAATTTGACTCCAACAGGACATGCAAGATGTTGCAGAAAAAGATATATTTTAGAGAAAACTGACTCATGCGCCTGGATTTCTATATGGCAAATCGCAAAGAAGTGTGCTTACTAGGTGATTTTAATGGAAGGAGTTGGAAACCGAATGGCGCATAACTGTTGTGGGGCGATATGGTGAAAATGTATTAAATGACACGGAGAAAACTTATAGTCCAACATGTGAACAGTATGACCTTACAATACTGAATGGCTTTTTCCACTATCAGTAAGGAAATACATAAATCACGGACGCCAACCCACTAGAAAATTTACATCATAATTGACTACATATATTACTAAACTACCCACCCACAAAATCCCCCTTGGAAAATGCATCCCCCGCTCACACACCGCACCCATCCATCCTGCACTCCCTCGCAAGCAGCATCGCGCGACAGTTTCGCCTCAACACACATTTTCCACAACACTCGCCACATCCCTAACGCAACCAACACACCATCACGATCCAACCATACAACCACACCCCCAACCATTTTCTTCCACCACGTTTCTTCGGCTCCACTGACCCCTTCCCACCGCCACCAAAACACATTGCTACCATGGTTCACCCCACAAACTCGCCCAATTTATAAATCAAAATGATCATGATTTGTATAATGTATGTATATGATGATAACTAATTTCGTAAAAATATAAACATTAGTAAAATCATTTTTTGAGTTTATTCACTGTTAATTCAGTATGACAGATTACAGGATTTACTTTTTTTTTGTATTTTTTGTTTTTTATTTTTTTTTTTTTTTTTTCTTTATTTTTTTTTTTTTATTTTTTTTTGTTTTTTATTTTTTTTTTATTTTATTTTTTTTCCGACCCTGAAAGAAAAGTACATCAACCGACAACAAGTTCATGTAATTCTTTTTTTTTATAATAGAAATTTAAACATATGAATAAAAAAACAAATATGGGGCACCTTTTTATTCCACTCGTTTTGTTAAAAAGAAAGCATAAAAGAAAAGAGAGAAAGTGAAAAGCAATGTAGAAAAAAAATGAGAAAA
>BOPP01000023.1:3345319-3369954 GCA_017312745.1 Gryllus bimaculatus | reverse complement strand
CAGCTCCAAAAACATTTTTAGAAATTTCTTTAAATTTCCACTGGATACAAAAAAAATCATTTCCCTTATTCAGGGACCCGAGAACGCGTCGAATGTCACTACGTCTCGATTGGTGCACAGGAAGAGGTCTAGACGCGGGTGACGGAATAGCTAAAACACACATCTGCACATCTGCACACGCAAGAGTTTTACCTCGAATACTGTATATTGATTAACCATTTTTCATGGCATTAACATGTACATATAATTTATCTAAACAAAAACTGTGTTTCATATCCATTTTTTAAATCCTGTGTGTAATAGAGAAACAATTATGCTGCAAACTGTATTTTTATTACGGTTTTTTTATTTTATATAGGTCAAACAGGTTTTCAGATTTTCAAGTTAAAGAATACTCCGAAGACTTTTTAAAACCCCTGATGTGTTCAGGAAAATGGAAGTTGTTCCTTTAATCCTTGCAGTTTATAGTTTGTAGTATAGTTTCTTTAATCCTTGAATTAACAAAACGAGTGGATAAAAAGGTGCATAATTACATGAGTGGTTTGTTCAGGAAAATGAAACAACGATAAAAGCGAATATTCTTATTGGCCACGATTGCAATTACACCCGTTTTGCGGGTGTTTCGTTCGATAGTTTTTCGTTTCCATTTAAAAATAGTTTAAATTTTGAGAAATTTAAGAACATTTTTAACATTAGAGACATATACCTACTGCCGTCGTATAGCTTCTGAAAAAGATTTACTTTAGTAAGCCTATGTGTACATACGATCACCATAGTTTCTTAAAGGGTAAAGAAATGTTTACAAATGGAAGATACTGAACGTATTCTGGATTGGTAGTTGAATTTTAATTGCACGCGTGCAGTTAATACAGTGATAATCAACGAATTGTTATGGAATTAATTAGTATTAGTTCTATTTCTTGTTGTTTCTGATCGCTTCTCTTGTATACAACAATCCCTATTAATCGTTTTTGGTAAGACTATGCTCACCGTATTCGTATTCACGCGTTTAAAATCGCAAATAATCACACTTTGCATTGCAAAGTGCGGGAAACGTAAAATATTTATTTGGGAATGTGTAATGTGTTTTCCATTTCCTCACGGAAGTAGCGAAAGCAGATTACAATATCCATTATCTTTTAAATGCGGATGGCTCGCAAATGCGCTTCCCTTTTCGTCATAAATTATGTCAATAGAACACTTTCTCAATTTGAGGCCACAATAAAGGCGTATCTTCTAAAACCAAACATTAAGATCGTTTGTGACGGAATATTTTAGCTGATATGTAATTATCATGTAATGCCAAATTCTGAAATACTTGTTACGCATGAAGTTGGGTTTTATAGTTTGTTCGTAATAACTTCGATCATACTGGTACACATGATGTAAAGTATCTCTTAACATTACACTTGTATCTTCTAAATCGTAATAATACGATACTGTACAAACTGGCAGAGATTAGCTTAGTGCCAGCATTGCCTGTGTAACTACAGCGATTGCATCCGACTGTAATGTCCATTTGACGGTGGTGGATTTTTGATACCAGATAGATAGTTACGTCGAATCCAGCGTCTGTCGTGATGATAATTCTAGCGACGGGTAGCTCTGATCGGTAGTGTTCCGTCGCTCCTATGATCAATTCCAGGCGAATGCCGGGGCAGTAACCGAACAAACGGGCCACGGTCCGCGCTTGAGCTTTCGTTCCTCTTCGTAATCATATCCTCTCCCCACAGTTCCACTCACTCTTACGTGCACTACACTATCAGAAATGTCGGACACCAGTCGGGTACTTAGAACTTGTTCTGACTGGGGCAGTGCCTCGTTGGGGGAAATCCCTCGAGAGGGAATTCACTCGTGAACTGACAATAGGTCGCTGCCGGATCTCACCGCTCAGCAGGGGAGAAACATCACCTCCTCCAGTCAGAGTCACTACACTAAAGGGACTAATGACCATAGCAGTTGACGTGTCTGGCAACATCAATCAATTAATAATGTGCAAAGTGCACACATAATAGCGAAACTTTAGACAGAAGTGAGCATGGAGCACTGATATTTGATCAGATGTCAACGGACCGAGAGGAACTTATTATTCCCAACTGATTATTGAGTAATTAGTAATCATTAATTTATCAGTAATTATCGATTGATTATTGATTGTTTTGTGGTTCCGGGCGCACCGACTGCTACAACTATTGGTACCGTAATACCGGGTGGTGGCGGTGCTCCTCCCCCACTGATATGTGACTTCCACCACCGACCTACACTTCGGATTCGGGAGTTTCCACTGTAAGGTGTCTCCATCAGTGACACAGCGTCCCAGCCGAAGCAACCTCAAAACTCCCAACTACTCTTGCGACATGTGTGGCAGTGAAGTGCAGGAATGTATAGTATGTGTTTGTAACGGGAGAAGAGGGGACAAGAATGAGCTAAGAATGATCACGCGCGGTCCACGGTCCATTTGTTATGGTTCAGCTGCGGCATTCGCTTGATATTAAGAGAAGAAACGATGGAAAACTGTAGAGCAGCTAAACGCTAGAATCCTCCTCAGACAGCGGCTAAATTAGTACCATCTACCTAGTTAGTGTTAAATCTGCCAGCGTCGGGATTCGAACCCTAGAACATCCCGACCTACGGAGACTATTGTTTCAGTATACGAAGAAAAGATTTAGGGGTAACCGGGCTCAAGGAATAAGAATAGGTTTCAAAAAGACTCAATGTTTCGTACTTAGCTTTTACCAGCTTGAGGAGTACACAAACGCTTTCCTTCCTGCATATCATGTGCCTTATTCTAATTCTATTCGTGACTTCAGAGCTGGGCCGACATATTCCTCGACTACTATACTCCTTCCCCTTCTATAAAAAACAGACTATGTTTTAGGCATGTGTTATGACGTCTGACAAGCGGGAATTCCCGCCAATAACAGATACGGTTGAAAGAGTAGCAATGCAAGGAAAATTAAATAGAGTGACTTTTTAACATTGTTTTTTTCCTTATATTTTGTCACAAAATAGCAGTTATAAATAGAACATGCTTTGTGGGGACTCAGCCATTTGTTACAAGCCGTTATATTCGTCAGTGTGTTCGTTTTTATGTAAATAAAAATTAACCTAACGGTGTTTAATGGCTGATTTCTAGTCACCTGAACCACTTTTTAACGATGTTTGACGCACAGAGGGATCGTGGCTCAACTTAGGATGTTATTTTATTATTTAGTTAGTCGGCAATCCTACAGCTGCATCAAGAAGAGAACCCGCGTAGGCCTAGGCAGTTTGTAGCTTTAACTCCCGGATGAGATTTCAGATATGAATATAATGAACAACAAACATTTCTGAAAAAGGCCAAATGTGAAGTGCTTAGTGCTAAATATGAAGTGCATATCCCCCTTAACGTTAATACGAATGATGCAATTAGTAGAATTTGTTTTATCACTTTACGACAGAGGAACGTAAAACACATGAAGATTCATTTGACATAGTATTCTAAATAATAATGCTTTGTTTTAAAAGAAATAAGCATTAAATCTTAAAATGTCGTTAAATCTTAAAATTAGTTTTTCTTCCAAACTAGCACATTCACTTCTCAGTAATAGTAGACAGTAGCGAACTCGGTAAAAATAGCTAATTTCACAACTCAATAAAATCCTTAATCCGTTCTAAAGTGAAATATTTATCCAGACATTCCTGACTACTGTATTCGTATTATTTTATTTCATACGAAAACTTTCAATGGGATCCCATTTACCCTTTTTCAGACATTTTTCTTGTTCATTATATTCAAATCTAAGAACTCATCCGAGAGTTACTGCTAAAAAAGTTTTAATGCTTAGTTTTTCAAACAAAGCATTATTATGTAGAATAAAATGTTAAATGAATCTTCAAGTATTTTACGTTCCTCTGTTCTAAAGTGATAAAAGAAATTCTATTTTTGGGTCATTCATATCAAAGTTCAAGTTGATATGTCAATAATTGTAATGTACAATGTGTAAAATTTAATGTTGATATTACTACGCAGAGCCTCTCTATTAAATGTACTTAATACTACAACTAAACAAATCAAGATTTCAATTGAAATATGATTACTAAATTTCGATGTGATCGCATGCGGCCGTCGATTAAGGGAATGATCCATTCTAACACTTAGCCAAACACTCTAATGTTCTCTAACTGCTCAAAATAATGCTCATGATTTCTAATGTTGAACTAAAAGTAAATGTATTAATGAAAATACCAACATTAAACTCATTACAATTATTTTATGCCAGAGCACCAGAGCTAAAAATGAACTCAAGCAAATAAAAAACAAATGTTACATAAATTATATTCGTTGATATTAATCTTCGTGTACGCCAAGTATATATATTAACTTCCAAGGAATAAACAAACAATTAAATCGGAAGAATAGTATTATAGTTAATATTAGTATTGACCACATCATTGAACGAAACACAAATACTCGTAGTTCAAGCAAAGTGCAATCACGTGCGTGACACTACATGAATAAGTACGTTACTATTAGCAGATAAACATTATCATATCGTAACTACTTCCCATATTGGCAGCACAAAACGTGTTGGGGAAAGTTCCGGTAAAGAAACCTGTCAACTGAAAGAAGAAATGCTCACAGAAACCGATTAGAAGCAATCTTGGTCTTCTATTAGCTGCCCGTTGCTCAAAGAAGTATTTACATCTTGGACATATGGGTGCGTTTCTAACAACATATTGTCACATTTTCTTCTACGCTTATAAAAGATATTCGTAACTTGAGGCAACTACTCTCATGCCACTTTTGTTCTCGGGGTATGAAGAAAGATTTAAATGATCATTCATTTATTAATATTTTTCTCACTGAATTTTCCACAAATCTAAATGGAATACTCGAATTGGAATGGTGTCCTATAACACTTGGGTTTTGGCAGTCCCTTATATCATTGCGTCATAGCACTAACGCATGATAGTAAAAGGGGATATTTTACTCCGATAGAAGTCGTAGGAATACCACTAATTCCACATATCAACACAATATTTCCTGATGGAAAGTACATGACGCATTGCAGCTTCCGGGAAAAGTCGTTCTGTTTCTAACTCTTACAAGTCCAAAGCTCTCACAGTATTCTGTGGTACATATATTAAATTCGTATGATTTTTTGCACATTGAATTAGTGAAATGACAAAACAGAATTTGTTGAGGCTAGTTATTTTTAAACATACTATCAGTGTTTAAGCTTAAAGATTGTAACTAAGAAAATACCTTCCTAAAAATTTCAAGTATGACTTCCACATTTTTGTAAAAGAAGTCAAGTTATTACAGAATAGAAAATAGTAATAAACAAATGGATATATGAAATTGGAAGACATTTTAGATCAATATAACGTTGAATTAAACTAATTTTACAAATTCATACAATTCTAATCAATAAAGTTAATTTATTGAGAATTTGTAATTACGGTTAGCGATGCAAACTGGCTAGTGCAGGTAATATGGCCAAGTAGAGGCTATGGAGTTAGCTGAATCTATTTCCGATTTATTGTGCTAGCATGCAGTCTGGGAGAGTGTAAGACGTGCGCCATACCAGACTTGTTGATTCGCGCATTCTCATTTTGGAGCTCATATTGTGAAGGACGTGCTGAAGGCGTTCTGTCCTTATAACTTCGTATAAACTCTTGCACTAATGTTTTAAAAAAGGATTTACTTTAGGCCGTAGTTTTGTAAGATTAGATTGCAAGAATGTAATTTTTATTATATATTAGTTAAGCTATCCCTAGTTCCATAGTCATGCTACAAGAAACACGTTAATTTGGCAATGGCCATAAAACCTGCAGTGGGCATATTAACTTCAAATTACAATATTTTTGTAAAATAACAACAAAATATTCCTGAATCACTTTTTTATGTGATATAGCCATTTCAAATTGAAGCGAAAATGTTAAGTTTCATCATGATGCTGTTAATTTGGCCAAATGATAAAATATATAAACAGCAAAATTTGAGGCTCTTAACGTGACCATATTACCTTCACAAACCATAATAAACTTTTCAATACTTCAAGGGCAGAACCTCGGTAACGACATGGTTTACTGTAAATGTTGGTGGAATTATCTAGATATACTACTTTCGATTCCGAGATGACAAACAGCATCAACCTGTCTTCATAAAGACATCAAGATATCCGTAAAACATGATGTCCTTACCTTACAAATGCCATCACTAACCTATGAAAGGTGGGGAAATTGAAAGCCGACGACCGCCGAACTGCTTCGCCTGGCTCAACCAGATGGCGTTACCACAGCAGGTCACATCTTTCGTCAGGGCCACGTAGCAGCAACTTCCACACTCAGGTGCGCCGTCGGTGCCGCCGGGCGCCCGCCGTGGGTGCGATTCCAGAAGGAGCACGTCGCCGACGAGAGGTCCCCAGAAGGTGCAGGTCGCCGCCGCGAGTCCCGGCAGAGATCCGCGCGGCGGGCAGGGACAGCAGCGACTGGCCGGCGGCGGACAGTCGCGCTTCCGGACGGGCGACGGCTCGCCCTGGGCGATGGCGGCGGCGGCGGCGGTCGCACAGTGGTGCAGAACCAAAGGGGAAACGGAGAGCCGCATAACAATAACAAGGCCCCGGATTTCATTGCAAATGCATTTCCCCCATCTTCAAAATTAGTGACACATTTGAACTAATAAACGTGACTTGAAACACCCACATATCCCTGAGTCCAATACCAAATTTGTGACGCGACATTGACAATAAAACATAGATTCAAAATTAAAGCACTCATGTCAACAATTCTTCGACTAAAATTCATCGATTTTTTAAAACATCAATACTTTATAACTGGCAATTTAATTTGATAGTGGTCGTGTGTTAATTTATAATGGAAATTCACTGAAAATAAAGATGAAAACGGAAATACGAAAAAAGACGAAGGAAATTCCAGACGATCAGGATCATCGTGGGCAATGGGTAGTCTGCTCGATGAAGGTAGTACACACCACGTTCATGTGGTTCAAACACATAAAGTGTTACCATAGGATATTATTTCATATCCCAACTTTTCCCAAATTGTGATTATGAGAATTTTTATCATTCACGAACGAAACATTGAAAACGTAACACCGTCGAATACAAATCATCCATGTGCAAAAAACATATCTTCAATATATCGATTTTTAAAACGTCAATATTTTTATAGAAATATCGGCGTTTTGAAAACATCGGCATTTGATGTCGCATCCCTACTGCAAATGTGCGTGAAAGAGGATGCAAACAGACAAGAATTCGTGATGTGAAGGGGCTTGCTAAACAGTTTTCGGAATTCTGTTCAAACGTGGTTCTATTGCTGAATGTTAATTGTATTAAGCGGCAAACATTCCACGGTAGGAACTGAAAGAAAACTCAAAATTTCATTGAGCGCCGTAGTAAGAGTAACATACCAGAGAATGTTCTGTGAGTAAAAATGATAAACAGTATTATGACGGATTACGTAGTGTATTTTATAATTCTTATTTTATTACGTATTCTTGATGTTTTATTGCATAAATGTATACATTTTTCATAGATTTTCTAATAAATCTGGTCCCTAAAAATAACTTGGCGATGTTAAAGTCCGAAGTCAAGATTAACGCTTATTTATAAGGATCGGAAATTGTTGAGTTCGAATGTGGCTCTAGAGTTTAAAATGTAAAACCTCATATTCAAGATAGCAAGTATGTAACAAAAAAATACTATAAATTTCATGTAAGGTTTCAAGGTTGCATTTTTTTCATACGAAGTCGAAATTTTTACAATCCAGAATAATATATCCAAAACGATGGATTGAATGTATTATTTTGAATTCTTTCTCGGACATTTAAATTTTCTCATGTTTACGTTTTTCACACAGTGTCTGTGGATTCATCAACATATACATCAGTGCAATTTCAAATCATATAGTACCAAATTATTCAAAATAGCCCTGATTTTATTTTTCCTGTCCGTTGTAGGGAATCAGTATTAGGATATGTTGACACATTTTAAACATACTTAATCATAAAGATCAAATTAAACATACATGAATAAACTTACTGAATAAACATAACTCACAAGCGTTTCAATACAAAATCGATAACTGAGTATAATTTTAATCACGGCTTGTAACTGTTAAACATTATCAGGTTAGTGGGTAATAGTCTAGATAAAAAAATACTTTATACTTTTACGCCTGATAAATAGTCATGAACCTAAGGATTCTTCAACACATTGTTTATCTCATTTGATTTAGTTGATTTTGCTTCTAGGGACTTCATTACAAGCGATCTCGTACCCGCACATTCTGATAACTTTTCGGTACCACGTATGGTGAAAAATAGTGCCAGATATTCGTGAAGGAGCGCAAAGTGTGTTCTCCAGTGATACAACTATGGGTAATAAACCTAATGATGATTTTGGAGGATGGGAGTATTATAATGAACGGTGAATGAATAAGAGTATAGATCCCTCCATTCCCCTTCATAAAGGTCAGGAGGAGTGTCGATCAATTCCAGGGGAATGTCGGAGGCGAATGTGACATGAGGGTCCACGGATCTTGCGCAATATTTTCTTCATCTTCCTTGTCCTATTCTCTCCCCTTACCCATACTTACACTTAAATTCAGTACAATACCGCACATGTTGTGAGGCCAGTTGGGAGCTTACAGCATGCCCCGGCTGATGGGGGATGCCTGGTTGGGAAAAACCCCACCAGCTATGATGTAGATCGTATGTATGTGTATTTATTTATGATTCAAGTAATATGTTTGTTTCATGCATCTTGTACTCATCTATGACTACCATCTGGTGAATTAAGTCAATTATCTTCTAAGTGAATTCTTAACTTATCTTACATGAAACAAAAAGACCTACGCTTAAGGAAATATTCAAATGTAGGCGGTTAAGCCTTTCTCGCCAGAATAATTTTGTTTGTGTAAGCGGGTATTACTAATTTTTGGTTTGTATAATGTAAATAGTAATTAAGATAGTATAAGTTTCGTAAATAGGTTTTTAACGTCTTCGACATTCATGAGCATGACATATACTTTTCGAACAAAAACTTGGCTTCTGCGTTTTTGTCGAAGATAAACCTATTCCACTCGTGAAATTAAAACCAATAGTGTTTAAGTATACACACAAAATGCCTCAATCAGGGTGACATATTTGAAAAAGTTTATAGCTTTTTCTATCCGATTCTTCTTACCACTTCTCCCAATTGACTAACTGTGACTAACTGTGACTCTTCTATTGTAAGACGCGGTACACATCGATCCCAAGGACAATGTCCAATAAACTGCGTATGAACTATATCGTAACCTTTTTGATTTTATCATAGCTTTAAGTTATTTTCAATATTTGGCGCATTTTGGAACTCTGTTGGACATAATTTAATTCATGGGATAGTCCTATTAAATGTCACTCTTGCTTTGGAAATTCTCAGATAAATAATACAAGAAATATTGGTTTGGTTTTGGTCTTAAGATAAATTTAACTATTCTGTTGTCTGGTCTTGTTAGTCTCAGATAGTTAGTCTGGAACACCCTCGCTCAGGTCTCGCTGGAACATATTACGATTGCCTTGATGTAAGAGCTGTAGATGTACAGTTGTCTTCTTGACAATATAATTATGTATAAAATATAACATCTGAGCATTAGAAGTCGGTATGCGTTTTTTCAAATTCATGTTTGATCCGTAGTAGTTATTGATTAATAATCATTCCTAAGTATCTATCGTCTTTTGTTCATGTAATGTCGATGTTGTTAATTCGTAGGGGCGGTTCTTTAATGGGTGTACGCTTATTATGCACACGAAAATGATTGCGTGACATTTAGAGGGATTGATAATAATATTATCACTGGCGCTGTTTGTAAGTTGTGCTGTACGTCGGAGTCTGTCAAACGCTCGTCATTTGTCTCTCCCAGTCTTTGTCACGTAAACCAAGTTATCTCCGTTAAAGTATTCCCTGCCTCTTGGTGAACCTAGAATGTCATTAAGAAATATGGACACAAATGTAGGGGAAAAGACAACTGCTTGGGGGACGCCAACGATGGTAAAGATGTGCATGCGGCAAAAAATCTATGAAATTTTGAAACGTGCAAAGTTCACGGTTATTTTCAAACCTGTCCTTCACCATCGGTATTAATAAATGATTTGATTATTTGATTTTATTATCTGATCTGATTTAAATAATGCATTACATATTATGTTCATTCATCTGTCGATCCAAACAGACATTGAGTACAAAATAACGCGTATTTCCTTGTCGCATGCACAAATCTTTACCATGATTGAAACCTTATTTTTGACATGTTTGCGAACTTTAAACCTTGCAAACCTTGAGAAGCGAAAACCTTAAATCAGATTTTGAGCGAAAGTTGATGATCTAATTGTTGACGTGATTACAATACGATACTACTTTTAAAACCATAAATTTGTTCCTCAAAACCGTTTATCCCTCAATTTTATATATTTAAATGATCTATGTAATTTACCCCAATGTAATTTCGATCTTTAATTCATCAATGCAGTGTTAGCGCTCCATTTTGGTGTTCCATGATATCGTGCACTTTGTTAAAAAACTATGAGTAGTTGGGTAGTAAGTATGGACACTGAGAGGAGGAAACGTTTCGTTCCCTGTAGTTTGGAGCGTTTAGGTGAGAGTTGGGCCCACTGCACGGCGGGCGGCCCTGGTGTCTCGGGCGGAAGGCCGGCATCCGGGCGCACCCCTCTCCGCAGATTGCGGCGCCTCCACGCACCGCTCCCCACTCCGCCATGTGCGTCTCTATCTGGCCTCAAGGAAGCGCGCCGCCATCGCCCACGCCCTCGCCCGCGCCCGCGCCCTCGCCCACGCCCCCTCCAGCCCCGGAACCGCGAGGCGTCTTCGCGGCCGACGCCACTTCCAAGACACGAATCGCGAAGCGAGGAGGACAGTTTCTTAACCAAGTTGTGGTGATGGTCGTGTTAATTAGCTTGATGCTCGTTTAGCGAAAGAAATTAGGATAGTGTTAAGTCAGAAGAAAACAATGAATTAATCACAGAAACTGTAAGATATTCGATGGTCGTAATTTGCATTTTAAATTAATCGGCCGGGAATATTGAGTTCGCCAATGTAGCTTCTTTGATGATCCATTAGTCTATGGGAAACTAAAGAAATCCTAGGAGAGTAATGAGAATCAATGAAAGTGCGTCGATAAGCTATTGGCATAAATGACTTTTCAAGGATTCCAGAGAGAAAAATAATATTATAGTGTGGAGGAAAGTGAAAAAAAAAGAGATTTCCACAGCTAAAAGTTCAAAGATTGATCTATCAAAGTGGCGGATTCGAAAGGTTTCAGTATTTCATTCTGGTTCATTTTAAGTTCGAGAAAACCAAGGAGTAAATTTATGTGTACTATTTTTTCTTCACCCGCGAAAACTGAGCAAAAATGTGATTTCAAAGCCGAGAAAACTTTGGCAAAACTTTCAATTGCTAGAAGGCCTGAGAAACCCAGGACTGGGAACCAGCACTATACGACTATATTCTCGATCTGGATCGCCGAAGTGCATGTCCCAATTAGTGGGGAATGTAGATTCGCTATCACGCGACCGATCTTGGTCTCCCCAACACTGTCGCCTGAAGGGTTTGGAGCACGGCTAGCTCCAATCCCAGCTCTTAGGTTGGATATACTCCATACCTCGGGTCTGACGACTCCTCCTGATTCAAGCGTCTGCTACCACGACGAAACCACACGAGTTACCTCCTTGTAGAATCCATGGAGGGAGGACCGGGGCACTTGCCTATCTCTCTACCCCTTTAACATTTACAACGTGCGTATGTACCGAGAAATTCGGGAAGCCTCTTAACTAATTCGTTACCGCACTGCAAGAGCTGGCTCAACTGATATCTCCTGAGTTCAGTTATTGGTAGGGGTCAGTCAATAGTAGTTCAGTAGACTTCTGTCACTGTTCTAGTAGAATTAAGTAAAGTTCTGTCACTGGTAGAGTTCAGTCGCTTGTGGAGGTGCCGGAGCAGTACCCTAACAAACAGGCCATGTACAGCACGCGATCTTTCCTTCCTTTTCCTTGTTCCATCCTCACCTCTTACACACACATTTACATGCACTACACTAACACGTATGCCGCGACCCCAGTCGGGGGCTTAGAGTTCGTACCGTCTGAGGCGGTGCTCTGCTGGTGGGAGACACCTGGTTGAGGAAATTACCGCTATCCCACCGATAGGTAGGCCCCGGATCTTACCATCGGGCGAGAGATCACCGCCACCTCACGAGGAAAAAAATCTTACTTGTTATCTGCAGTATTCGTACTAATTACAGATAACGTTCGAGTAAAACGCAGGTTTACATTTGAACATAGATAATTTATTCCATCAATTAGTTAGGAGCCCAAGAAAACAAGTGAAGAGCCCTTGTACTTAGTTACTGAACGAATACATACCTTTGCTTTGACGATACTAACAATTACCATACCACAATGTATACAAAACACATGTATGCGGGCACTAATGACCTTAGCTGTTCACGCGCCCGGAAAAACTAATCAATACGTTATCTACTTACGAAATAAAGCGAGAAAGTAATAATGAATTACATTATTTTTTATGTTGTGATACGAATTGGACTTGCAGTTAATGATGTTTTTGATTTGAATGTACCCAAAGGTTTTGCTTGCCATTCAGATGTATCCATTTTTGTCCTTCGGCCATCATCATGGGAACTTTCTCGCCATGTATGGGTACATGAACGAGGGATTGCTAACAATTAGAAGCTGATAGAGAATCACTTCCAATTATTGTATTGTGTCAATGTAAAATGAATGCACGATGACGGTCACGTGGTCTTCCAAATGGAGGTAAAAATCTCCTTCGGGAAGTGTACATTACAGGGCTGTCGCACAGAGATCACACCATTGAAGTTTTTACGGCTGTCAAACTTACATTATTCAATTCTCATGTATTTATTTATTATTCTCCGCATTTGTTATTATTATTCTTCTCCGTATTTGTAGTTTCACTTTTCTCGGCTGTTTTAAAGGGATGCGATTTTGATTTATGCATGTTTCGTTCTCTCTATTGAATTCTACCATTTAAAGTGATTTAATACAAGCATAGCCGCAATATATAGAAGTTGTCCTGCATGTTAGCGTGTTAAAAATACTCCAAACACACTCAAAGTTCGGAGACAGTAATTTCATCGCAGATTAGTGAAATCAATAAGTCATTTCAATATGCAGAACGTTCAACCTGTAATTAACTTTCGGTGGGCAAAATCAAAACAGTCGCAGTCTTTCAAGAGTATGCGCTGTATGTGCTTCCTTGTTTCCAAATCACCCGGATTTGGTGACATAACCGGAAAAGGTTCACTAATCACATTTATAAATAACCTTTGAAGTCAGAATCCTCTCATTTCATACGCATCACCCGTCCACTTCCCGGACTTTGGAGGAACCGATTTGGCCATCGCTTAGAAACAAACTGATAGTGACCGACAATTTGCTTTTCTATTCTGAACTAACTTTAAAAATTCAGCCGGGAAGCAGTTGCGCCCACAAGTATAAACAGAAGATAATTACTATCTTTCTCTTCTCACTTTCTCTCGCTTTTGCAGAAAATGTGTTATAATCAGTAGCTTACTCAAGGTTTTCAGCTTGAGGCCCATGACCGACAAGAATGACACACATTCACAAATACATTTGTGCACTATTTTTTTTATTGTCACGACATTCTTACCGTATGCCAATTGAATAAATAATAAATAGCTACAAATGATCAAATAAAATTAGAGTCTTACGTAGTTCACTCTATGGGCATACATCCGCATTTACTTCAGTATAAGAAATAAAAATAAATTTTAGTTATGACACTAATGAATAATATCAAAAACAAAATGATAATGATGTATTACTAATAAATTGCCTGCATTGCATGTAGGACCTCAGAACAATAAGAATGCTAAATACAAATTCTAATAATTCAAACACCAAGATTTTTGAAACTAATGACAGTTTTGTTTAAGTCTGGAAGGGTATTTCGTTCACGAGCTGCCTCTTTTGCGTTCGTGGTACCCCAACTGTTTTCAAGATTCCAGGCCAACCCTCAGCGCCCGCCATGTCGCTCTTTCACTCAGCTGCCTCTTTCCCCTCTCCCCCTACCCAGGCATTCGCGACTCGAGGAGCAGCTAACGGACCGGAAGATGCCAGCGAGCGCTCGCCAGCCGCGCCTCGCGCCTTGCGCCCCGCCCCCTCCGCCTGCGACCCGCGGCACCTTGTCTTCCCCGAGAGGGGGGGGAGGCAAACACCTTCCATTACTGGGCGGAGTCCCGTCCTTCTTCTCTATGACGAGTTTCTGATTAACAAAACGAGCCCCCTGGAAGTTTTCTCGATTGATAGTGATTCGTGGCGCATCAACAGCTAAGGTCATGAGTCCCGTATGTTTTTCCCTCGGGAGGTGTCGGTGATTTTGCCCCGCTGGATGGCGAGATCCGGCACTGCACTACCGTCGGCTAGCAGGGTTTTCCCCAACCAGGTATCTCCCAACAGTGGGACACCGCCCCAGCAAGGACAGGCTCTAAGCTCCCAACCAGTCTCCCCGCATGTATGGTAGTGTAGTTCATGTCAGTGTGAGTGTAAGGATGAGGAAAGGTCATGGATGAGGAAGGAAATAAAGCGCGCGGCCGTGGCCCGTTCGGGCGGGTTCTTCTCCGGCATTTGCCTGGTGCTGGACGGAGAACCCACTGAAAACTACCAACCAGCGGTCAGAGTAGCTGATAGCTAGAATTATTCTTCGGACTAAATTCGGTGACTAAATTCGACCTAGCTCGACGGGACTCGAACCTAGGACCTCCCGGTCAGAGACACTGCAATGACATCAGTTGATGCTCTGAGCCACCTTTCCCCAATAAAGTTTCTCGAGGTCCTTCAATCGGCATAGGAGTGTCTCCGGACATCAATTATTGATATCCTGCAGTGCCTCTGACCGGGAGGTTCTATTGTAGCCCCGACGGTGGCATAATTTTTGACACTAGCTAGGAACCTGGAATAATTCTAGAGTCCAGCTGGTGTGATCGATAGTTTTCCGTGGTTTCTCCAGTTGACACCAGTCCAAGTACCCTAACATGAAAAGCGCGAGATATTTTCTTCCTCTTCCTTCTGCTGTCCTCACCCTTACTTACAGACACACACTCACACACACATTTATGCACTACTCTACCATCAATGTCGGCAAATCAATCGGAAGATTAGAGATTGACGCAGCTGGTAGAATATACCTTGTTGAGGAAGCCTTCACTAGCCCACAGGTAGGTCGACGTCGGATCTCCGCACTAAGCGAGTGAAGATCATCACCACCTTCCGCATTAAAACATGATCTACACTTACGGGACTAATGATGTTAGCGGTTGACATGGCCGGAAACAATCAATCACACAAATGTCCTCTCGTTTCCCCTACCTCTCATTTCGCCCGTGATTCGCCTCATCATCATTCACTGCTTGTTACAACTTTACGCATTGGCCTCAATGTCCTGAGAAATTGAAGGACCTTCAAACTCCAATCTATGTACTTTTTGGCATTTGGGTGTTTTTGGCCCGACTTTGTCGTCTGGATAACGGTGTTCCCGGGCCTGAGCATGGTTTAATTTCCACGCCTGAAGGTTAGGAGGGAAATGTGGTATTGATATTTCCTTCACAGCATCTAGAAATCTCCGCCTGTATAAGCTTTTCGTCGTCACGTAACTATATGAACTGAAAAAATTGTATTGGAAAGCAACAACTCTACTTTGTATCGAACTAAGTACGGTACCGCGGAAAACAAACACGTCAATGTCCCAATTCGAGTGGCATTAGCTCCAATAAATAAATACTTCCGATCTATTGACATCCCAATGTTCCTCGTCATCCCTCGTGCTTCTTTCCCTCTCCCGCCTCCGATGACCTGCAACCCGGCATTCCTGGCTTCCTCGTCGAAATGACATCCAACCAACCGCCCTCTTCCTCAGACGAGATACTGCCTCCTCACCGCCCCTTCGCTGCAGTCACTGCCCTCACTGCATCCACCGTTTCAAGCGGCATTATCGTCCTCTCCACCCTCACATCTTCTTTATCTTCACTGCCCCCTGCTCCTATCGCCTCACCCCCCCCCCTGTAGCACTGTCACCCACCCACGTTCCAAGATTCCAACTTACACGAACCATCACCCCCCCCCCGCGTCACTACTTCCTCATCGTCCTCTATTCTCACAACTTCATCACCTCACTTCACGTATTGCCTCTTCTGCCCGCACCGTTCCCACTACCGATTTAGTTATTTCATTATTTATTTAATCTCGAAAAATTAGTGTGCTAAAAAAACGTTCACTGAAGAATTGAACTACGAATTTTGTAAAATTTCTTAAGCTAATTTTCATTGAAAAATGTGGAACTGTTCTTGAGGAAATGACGATTGAGCGTTTTGATAACATACAATTTTACCTGAAAGCTTTTGAGATTTCAAGAAACTTCCAAAGACACCATTTAAAGCACTTGTGCTCCAAATGCAATATTGTTAAAAATTCCCCGAAAGTAAAAATTAACTACATGGGAGATGTTAAAAATACGTTTGTGTATTTTTAAAAAAATAAATTTACTCGGAAAAGTAATTGGAAGCTGTTATTGAAAAAAAATTGAAACTGTTCTTGAGGCTCCATTTAGAGTACTGCCAAAAATTAATATCACCGTTTCAAAGTCAAAGGAACACGACATCAGCCAGATCTATCGAGGATAGTCAATTTTGGTGAAAATCTTGCTTACAGTTTAACCGTTAGCGGTGTTCACAGACGGATGGATAGAGAGATGGACAGACCAACGACGAACGGACAGACGTTTTCACGTACAAGACGTTTTGACACCAACTTTTAACTACCAAGAAGCCATAAAACGTGAATTGGGACTACACAAAGTATTACATGAACAATAATTATCTGCTTTTTATCTACAATGGTCATTTTTCTGCGGAAAAATCCCAATTATTTGCTGCATATTGCATAACTTTTTTCATATCACATATTTAATATGCCACAATGTAAATATGTCATGTCAGAATGAGTGATTTTCGTTGAACTATTTGAATTTTTGAATAGCGGCATTATCAAAAGGTAAAAATTTTCGATCAAAAAATGCATTATTTCTGAAAATAAAAGAAAATATTAATCAGTTATTTTCCCCAAAACGGCTCCAAATTTTTTCTTTATTTTTTCTGGAATACAGCAAAGAGGACCAGTAAAGCGCGGGCTGTTCCATTCGCTTAATTTTTTACATTTTAGTAAATGGCAAAAAATGAGCATTTGAGAAAGATAATATAGATGATAGAGACTTTTCCCCTAATGATATATACTCTAAAGACCTTTAAATAAAGTCATCTATATTTTTTTGCTTGAATAACAGAAAATTATGAAAATACTTTTTCTCAAAATCGTCTCAAAAGTTTTTCTTCTTTTTTCCTCATATAGCAAAGGAAGCTTGATAACGGCAGAGATCTCCTTTCCATTGAACTCTTTAAATTTTTGAAAATTGGAAAAGTTTCAAAAAATTCAAAAAACTAAATGTTTCAGCACAACTAGTGTGTACAATAAATTGTGACGGATTTACAACAGGTGCAAGGCAAGTTGTAAAATTGTGCTTGCCCGTGGATGTCGATTTTTACTCCCTTTTGCACGCGCGAGGATGCAGCTTTGTGTGGGTGAGGGTTCGTTGCAGTTTGACAACTGGTGGTTAGGCACGATTGTGGATGACAGATGTTCGCGCACTTTTAAGAAAAAAAGAGCATTTCCTAGTGAAACAGCCACGAAAGTTCTGATTATACCAATATCGGTATCATGGAATGAGTAAAATTCTGAGGTATTCCGAATGTCAATGACAGTCATTTAAAAAGTGGTAGTAATTTAAAATTATAATATATAATTTTAAGTTTATTGGTTATTGGAGGTGACAAATAGGTATTTTCTCCCCCTTCTATAAAAATGTAATAATTAAGAATAAGCTGTCCGTCCATTAACTGTTCTAAATCAGTTTTAATTTTACTCTTGTGCTTAGTCAATTCACATATTCAAGTTCACATGTCTTTTTATGACTACAAACACTTCATCACGACTTAATTGGTTCAATTTCCCTATCTCTATTATCAGTTCATTTTCCTCTCTGTTGATGGTCTTGTCACTATAACACTTTATCACATCTCTAATTAGTTTCCAATCAGTTTCACTTTCACATTTTAATTACATTCCAAAGTGAGAGAGTTCCGAATAAATCGGGAAAAACTGTTTGTTCACACATTAGAATTTATAATTATAATCTTACATAACACATTAGAATCTTTTCACCCGTACTTCCGTGAACGAGATGATCCTTACTTAACTGTTGCTTCTGGCATAACCTTCACGATCGATCACCATGCTCCTTTGGTTCCGTACCATCCTGCAGATCGCACGAGCATCCAGACATTTCCTATAGAGTTTTTAGTTCTGTAATGAATTTAACGAACGACATTTAGTAGCCTCTAAAGAGTGAAATAGTTATAGTGGTAAGAATCACCAAATTGCATATCTTACAATGTGACGAATACTAGAATATCAAAGAGAAAATGTATTATTTCTTGTAATAAATTTTTTCCATTGAACAAATATTACTTGTACGACTATATTAAACAATAAAAAGTATAAATGGAAAATGCGATTTACATTTCGAAAACTGTCAAACCCGGCAAAGCGAAAACTTAAACATTAATCAGGGAGGACAACGACTGCTGTTGAGCATTTCAGACCTGCGCTGTTAGAGAAAAGATTTCAAAAGGCTTTAGAAATATGAAATCCTGTAAATTACTTCACATGCATTTCCGTGGGTAGCAATGAATCGTGACCTATAGCAACACATAATCTCGCTAGCCCAAGAACTGAGAAGTGCAACGAGGACATAATCGTTCTTCAACTTTGAGCAATAGTGATATAGGTATTCCGAAGAAATGCCGCCGTCACCACTACCCATCCGCCTCAGGGCGCCTGCCCCACCCTCACCCACGTTCAGCACGCGGCCTTAATCAAAGTTACGAGAACTCCGCCTGAGAGGCAGTCGCTGATCGCTGGAGCTTGCTACAAATTGGCCGCGCACTTATCAGCCCCAGCCACGCGGCCCTGCCCCCTCCCCCACGCGCACCCCAGCCACCGCCCCGCGAGAGCCGCGCCGAAATACAGATCAAATAATTAATTCTCATTCTTCGCAATAGCTTTTATCTTACGCCGCCTGACGGAGCAACATATTTACCCTTCGCCGCAACCACCGCCCCCTCTTCTGTCACTCACAGCGCCTTACTCCCGGATCTGCGCCCGTTCCCTTCGCCGTTGCAGCCGCTGCCTCCATCTCCGCAACCATCTCTGCCTCCGCGCCCTTCGGCTTCATCACCACCATCCCATCCCATCGCCGACCCAAACACCGTCACCGCCACAGCTCCTGCCAAAGTCACCGCCCCTGCCACAACCACCGCCTCCCCCCTTGCCCCTATACTCACCAACCCCGCCACTCTTCCATTTCCCCTCCATTTCCGCCTTCCCCTTACTCTCCAGCAAGCACCGCCGTCCCCGCCTTCGCTCCCTCCTCCTCGTTGGCCTTAACCTCGGCCTCCCTTTTCCACCTCTTCTTCTCTGTCTTCTCTTCTGCCCCCTCCCATGCTCGCTGTCGTCCCCACCTCCGTCTTGACCTTTACCACCACTCCATCTACACTTCTACCTTCACAAACATCTCCACCTCTGCCATGCCGTCTCTTCCTGTCTCTAACACAACCACCCCACAACTACCAACAGCTTTCCCACTCTCACCCCTTTTTTGCGCTTCAGCCGCCACAGCCACCAACAATCTCCTACGACGACTTCACTCGTCGCCAACACTTCTGTTCCACCCCCACTGTCTCCCCCATTGACACCGCCTCTCCTCTTTCCCGGCAATTTTGCCGGGAAGGCAGCACCACTGCCGTCACCATCCAGCCACAGCCGTCTCCCTTATTCCCCCCTACCGCCCCTGATACAGTACCCGCCACTGCCATCTGCCCAAATCTCGACTTGGTCGCCAGCGCTGCTGTCGCCATCACCGCCGTCATAACCGTCTCTCCTCTTTTCCCCTGCCGCCCCTGCCACCGCCACAGCAGCTGGCGTCTCAGCCCCCTCTCTAATGCTGGCGGGATTACATCGAGGAGTGACGTCTCTCTGTTGGGGGAGCCGAAGTCGCAATGTAATTATAAGAAATGCCGTACGATCCTCTGAAATGTCGCGACGTACCCTTGTGTTTGCCACTTGACATTCTGCTGCAGTGCGTGATTCTGACAATGTTATTTCGTAGATTAATGTAATTCCGCTGTAATTTAAACCAACATACAAGAGTTAACTGCCTAAGTCATCACGATAAGCTTCGTAGAAGTTACTGAACATGGAAATTTCAAAAGAAGAAAGTAAGAAAGAAGGAAAGAAGGAAAGAAAGAAAAAAATAAAGAAACTATTTCAACAATTTCACTATCCAAATATTGAATATGAAAGTAAAAAAAATGCAAGAGTATTAAATGATTGTTTGGGGTAATTATACTTTGGAAAGGGGAACATTTAGTTCGCCAACAGGATTGATAATACTGCGAAAATGCAAAACTAATTTTTAAAATTATGCAGTACAGTTGATTAGCTTAGCTAGTTTGGACCAAGATTATCTAAACAAAATCCGGCTGAGCTGGTTTAGTGGAGGGATTACCGTTGTCTCTACACTGGTTCGAATAGCGACATTGTCACATTTTCTACACTATCTAGGTAGCTACTTGGCATTCAGCCACTTCCAGAGGGAACTTCTAGCGGCAAGATACTCTGATCGGCAGTTTTTCGTGGTTTCTTCGATTAGCACTATGTAAATGCCGGAATAGTACTTTAAGAAATGGGTCATGGCCTGCAAGAAATCTTTCCTTTCTTACACTTATCCCCTCCTCTCCCTTAAATACTTACAGTTATATGAACTTCTCTACACATGAACCTAGCAGTTGATGGCTTTAACTATTATCCCGACGGTGGCCGTACTCCTCTGACAGAAACATAGAGGGCAAAACACACTGCACTTAAATTTTTCTTGGAACCCTGAGGCATGATGCTGAGGAAGGTCAATTACTTATATTATCCTATTAGATATATTGTCCTATAGTTACACCGTATCTAACCTTTACCGTTTACTATCGAATGGTCGGCCTAGACTTAAGACCCAGCGTTGATGAATTTTTGACACCATCAAAGTAGATTGGTCAAAACATGATGTAAGTAACAAGGGGGAAGGGGTGTGCTCGTCATATTGCTTAATAGCTCTGAAAAAATATTTCCATCCCCAATTGTGGCGGCGATGGTGTAACGGTTAACGTATTGGACTGCTTTACCCAAGTTCGCGGGTCCAAACACGATCGAGGCCGTGAATTTTTCAGGGCGAAAAAATCCTTCATACGCCTTCTTTCGGAAGAGAAGTAAATCTAGCTGTCCTATGTTAGCATATTTACTGTATGTAAAATATCCTCAAGTCTGAATGAAGCCTCTGAGCTAAATTCAAATCGCCAGTTTCGTCACTCAAGAAATACCACCTTTCTCCGCTAGTTGGTGAAAGTAGTTTAGCGAAATTTGCGTGGTCAATAATTTTCTCCTTCACATTTCTTGATGAGTAGGAGTCGGCCATTAAACATCATTAGTTTGCTTTTTATTTACTTCTGTAAAGAAGTAAGGTACTCGAGAGTCGAACAGAAAAATTAAATGTTTTGCTGTGGACGGCTGTGTTTACATTTCCGTAGTTTTCTGTCATTCGAGATGACCTTGTGGTCTGAAATTGCGTCGTAACGTACTGAAAGAGGTCCCTTAATCAGGACAGCAGGAAATTTCGTTGACAAAAACTGTGTCATTCTCCACTGATAGTTCTCTTTGTGACTCCGAGGTGAACGGACGTGTTTCTGTTTCCATCCCACGAGTGCCGAAACGTAACGAAAAAAACTAAACAAGCTGCTAAAACAGTCCTTCAAATATAGGCCTTAAAATATATCCCAGAAAACCATATTATTCTAGTATCTGAATAAATTGTGAAGTAGACCTTTCAAATCAAAAGGAAGTAGTGAGAGTTTACTAAAAAGAAAAATAAAAAAAGTGAATAACGAATTATTAAGGTGATTTGGCGCTCGGCAGTGCCATTGCCGAAGAGCCATAGTACAACGTTGGCCAACATGAAACCAATCAATTATAATAAGAAGCTAATCCGCACAGGATCCAACAAAATAACCCTGCTTCAACAAGCAACAAAGTTAACCTCGCGAACAGAAAAGCAAAAACATAATACAAACGTCCGAGCGCATCCAGCCAACCCAATACAAAACCCTACCCCCTCTAGAAACAGAAAAATTATCGCAGAAACCACCGCATTTTACAACGACTGCCAGCCAACCCCTGAACCCCGAAGCAATCAGAACAACCCAATGAATAAAGTCAAAAGCTTCTTATCAAAAAAATAATAAGCAAGTGAATCTCCACATTCACCACATACTGCAAAAGATGGTGTCAACATAAATCCCACTAAAATAAGAAACCACTAACATATGGTCTTAAAAAAAAAAAGTTAACGCAATTAGTAGAAATACAAAACGTAAAAAATTATATAAATCTAACATTGACACGGACAAGACGAGTCCGCGCCGAGGGAAGGTGAATTTCTATCTTTCAATGTCAGTGACATACGAAACAATATTTGAACTGCTAATGTAAAAAGACAAGAAATAAGATTCCAGAATACCAAACAAAAAGTAACATACACAAACACAAAACAGATCTACCGAACCAACAGGGACGAACCCAAACACCTAAAAAAAACCTCCGCCCACCTATAATTCAGTTCCATAGGCAAAAGAAAAATAGAAGATAGAAAAAAACTGGGAATGAGAAAGCACATAATTCAAGAAGGTCTTAAAACAGAAGATGTACACTTACAAAATTGCTTAATAATCGGAGCAATGATAAAATAATGCCGGCAACAATCCGATGCGATTTCCGCACCGTCAGTCAAAGCACTTGAAAAACAAGAATAAATTATATAGTCTTAAATCCATCAGATGAAAGAAGAATACTGAGCCCATTCAGAGTAGTATGAAAATATTCATCACGCTCAAAGATTTTGCAATGCCTACAAGAAGAAATAGAAAAATCTTGGTCACAAAGTGTCGTCAAATTATTTAATGCTACAACATTCGAGTTACTAAGGGCACACTTATCCATATTTTTTGTTGACCTAGAAAAGCCAACGAACAACCCTAAAGCACATTTATGAAAAAATCCCTCGTCCCCTAACCAACATGCCCCCTAGTAGGATTTCCGTCTTCAACCTGTTCGCAAGAACCAGAAGGACACACCATAGTACAATGTTAAAAACTGCTGGACCCAATCCAATGGTTCACACTAAAAATCCCTATATAGCACGAACACAAAAGCGCTGCATCCGGCTGCAAAGGAGAAGAACCCGAGCATTGAAAAAGCATTTATAAAGCAAAAGGATAGCATGCCACCAAAATGTGCGACATATCTGAGAAGAAGACACCGAATAAACGCAACACCACTAATAAAACAGGAAACCTCGTAAATTCATATATCAAAACTCTTAAAAGAAGAGTTTCCTGAACCACAAAAAACATATTACATCAAAAAATCACAAAGTGCTCGTTCCATCAGAAAAACGACTTTCCGCAAAACCAACCCTTTCCTCACAGGAAAACACAGTCACTGCAAAAACCATATCTACAGTAAATACGAAAAAAACAAATCTTCACGCAACGAAACTCTTATGAACTAACAAAAACAGCCCCCCTGCGGAAAGTGAAAAAGAACTTGAAACAAATAAAGTAAAAACAAGAATCTCGTTAACGCAAAATTTTAGACAAAGTCCAACCTTAGCTAAGCAAGCGAACACCAAAAACAGCACGGCTAAACAAATCTCATAGTCGAAAAACTTCCTATCAAAATGACGAGAAAAAAAACCGGGCAAACAAAGTTAAATCACCTCACAGCCTGGAAATGCAACGGTCGTCGAATCGAAAGCAAGGACGACGAAAGTCGAACTATACTATACTCATCGAATCAATGAAAATCACAAAATAATATTAGTTCCGAGAACAGCACCTCATAACGAACCGACAAGAGACCATGAATTAAAAATTCCCCCAACTTTACTACGATTCAACAAATCCATAACGAAGGTAGCCGGAAAATTGCTCATGGAGGCACCGCCAAATCATAATAAGAAATTCTATTAGGAACCATGGAAAAGAGAAAGTATGAATAACATTTAAACAAGCAACGACCAAGCCCAGTATCAATGAACTCGCGCACCTGCGAAACCAAAACAAAATAAGCATTTCACCGCCGTCTATTGATACCACCAAAGAAACATAAAATGAAAAGTGAAAACAAATTTTCCAAAAACTATTTTTGAATCACTTGGAACAAGAATGTACAAAAATCGAACCGCGTGAGAAGATAATTATAAATGCGAAAAATTGAAACTTGATCCAAAGGCAAAAAAATAAACACAAACCAGAGCAAGTGAGAAGTTAAACAAAGCTATCTATCTCCATCTCTCTCT
>BOPP01000023.1:3312160-3345294 GCA_017312745.1 Gryllus bimaculatus | reverse complement strand
ACATATGTCCTAACATTCACCGAAAGTTATGTATAACTAATTGTGAATAAAGCAGAAGTTAATAAAATGTTAATAAAAAATTCTCCACTGATTGATAGAGGAAAAGAATGTAATTAAATTTGTGATGAAAAAACATGGAATTCGTTAGAATAAAAAGCGTTTATAAATACAAATTTAAATATACTTTACTTCGGTATTCAGTAATGATTCAGCAAGTTCTAATTTAACTTTTTAATGACAGCATGTCACGACGCGAGCAGAGATATCTTTCAGGGTTACTTGGTGGTGTGAAAATCTACATATTTTTAACTGAATTGAAGGGCTCGGTGGAACAAGGGGCCATCTCACATTGACATAGCTACCAAATCCATATACGTCCAGTATTATTACGTAGTAATCGAGTAATCCGAGTCCGTCCGCCAGTCTGTGCGTCACGAAAAGTTAGACCTCCTCACGGATTGACGGATGGGACTCGTTAGGGATTCGTTAAGGAATTCAATATTCCGAGGACCACAGAGTCAACAGTGTGATGAGAATACTTAATTTTAGGCATAACCTCTCACCACGAAAAACGCAATGGCCGACGGCCTTCACTTAATGACCGAGAACAGCAGAGTTGGCGTTAAGTTGTCAGTGCTAACATAAAAGCAACACTGCGTAATATAACCGCAGAAACCAATGTGGGAAGTACGACAAACGTATCCTTTAGGACAGTGGGCGAAATTTAGTGAGCTAGTAGATAACCGACCCGACAGCCTTTCTTATCAGTCCGACATCAAATACAGCGCTTCTCGTGGGCTCGTGTCCATATCGATTGGTCTCTAGAGAACTAAAAATCCGTGGCTTGGTCAGATGAGTTCCGATATCAATTGGTTAAAGGTGATTTAGAGTTCGAGTGTGCCGCAGAACCCATGAACCCAAGTTGTCAACAAGGCACTGTGCTCAGGGCTGTCTGATGCTTTGTATAAACATCCGCCATTAGATGGATGTAAATCCGCCCAATTTTGCCCAATATGAAGTCAATATTCCAAGCAGGAAATTTGAATTTGCATTAAAATAATTGTATTAGGTGTTTTGTGATAGTGATCCTTCGAAATGCTTGATTAGTTTAATGTTTTTGTTTTTGAACATTGTAATTAAAATTAATATTCATGTAAAAACTTGTACTTTTTTGTAATTATGAGTTGTCTGTCAATATTTAAAAATTAGTTATGACTATTCTTATGACTACAGGTAATAGGAGGAATACTTTCAGGAATAAAATAATTGCCCCACTTCCCCATTTTTACTCTCCTTGCTCTTCTTAAATATCTGCGCTTAAAAATATGCTTACATATGCATGCTTGTTCCCAATGGCTTAACGGAGAATGCAGGAAGTGAAATTGCACTTCCAAAAGAAAATTTAAATGGCATGTTCTAAAATTAATTCCAAGTAAAAGATAATTTATATTATATACTCATATTGTTCACGACAAAGACGCTATGACTTTAAGAACGCACCCTATACTAGAGGTATAAAAACTAACATTACTCACTTATCAAAGTAAATTTGAACGAATTCACAAATGATCAATGAAAAATTATGTAAACAACTAAAAAAATCAAACTCACTGTCAACGTCGTTGAGGTTTTTTGGAAATTTCGTCGTATTCTGAAACCCCCCCAAAACCATACATGTTTTGATACAGTTCTGTCCTTTAGGCGGTAACTCGCTAAATTAATGTTTGTTCCGCGAGAGAGAGAGCACTTTTCCAGCCCCAAAAGCGGAATTCCACCCAATCGTGTAACCCTGATTGTGCAAGTTGGTGGTGACTCCATAATGATGTGGGCGATTTTGATATAGAGAGGACTGAATCCTCTCGTCCAACTAAACCAAGCATTAACTGGAAATGGTATTGTTCTGCATCTTGAAGACCACTTGCAGCCATTCATGGACTTCATGTGCCCAAACAACGATGTATTTTTTATGCATGACACTGCACCATGTTTTGTTTTTCCGTAATTACTCGTGTGATTTTTTTAAAATGCCTTTCACGTCATTAACACATTACTAGGGTTTTGTGTACATTATTTCATTTGTGAGTACGAGTGCTTCAAATTATGCCTTAAAGTATAATGCTTCTCGAAAACTTAATACATTTCTTTTAAAATGAGGACAAAATTCCGAATTTTCAGAAACTCATGATCGACATTTTATCAACAATTTTTTGTACGGATAATGCTAAGTACAGTGCATGAAATGACTTTAACGCCATTTTGATTTTTAATATTTCACAAATATATTCTTTACATCACTCACGTCATAAATATTTGTATTACGTTATTTTCTTGAGCATTATTGCATTTGCGAACAGAAGTGTTTAAAACGACTATTAATGAAGTTTCTCGAAAAACTCAAATCTTCTCTAAAAATGAGCTCAAAATTGAATGTTTTCAAAAATGTTCAAGCGATATTTTCTCAAAAACGACTCGAAATCGTTCAATAAAAATTTGCATGTATGACTGTTTTACTTTTATGTAATATTAATAAATTCATATTTCGATTATACTATTAGAGGACAAAGAATTCTCGTACTTACGTACACAGAGGACAAAGAAATTGAGAAAATGTGACTAAATTCGTTTTGACGCCGATAGGTAGTAGCTGGGTAGAGGGTGAGGCAATACCGAGAAGCTAGACTATACTTTAGAAATTAGAAAAGTGACAAGTGCAAGAAAGTCTGTGTCATTCTGTAGCAGCACTATTTTTGTTTTAAATTGTCTCAAACTCTGAGTCTTACTTTTGATATCATATATTTCATATTTTAATTCAGCCTTTAAGACATTTTAACAGACTGTGTTGGATTTAGTCATCCAACAGCTGAAAATGTTGATTAAAAGATATAGAAAACGTTTATAGTTGGTGTAAAGAATTACTATTTTATTCAAGGTTCCGAATTCAATGTAAATGTGTGGTCTTTACGCACACGTATTCTGACATACTTCAATCAGAAAAATTCCTTAAAAGATAACAAAACCACGACCAATAATTCCCGGTTCCCAGCAGGAACCCGTATCGATAACAGGGATTCCCTGGTTTCAGTGATTTTAACTTACGGAAGGTAATTGCCTCTGCCATATTTATACATTCATAATATGGGTATTCATTTGTTCACCGATATTAGTCGTTTAAACACTTTAATTGTTTAATTCTATGTAAATTTAGACATTTTAAATTTCAAAAGATTACTTATATGTTTTTGTTTTCAATGTCTCAATCAGTCTCTGTTCCGGGATACATTTTATAAATAGCAATTGTCCTTTAAATTCCTGTCTCTTGGCATTGGGACTCATTTTTCATGAACACAAAATATTTTGGTTTCTCCTGCTTGCGAGAATGACATCGGACATTGGCGCTCTAAGAATGGGAGACTGTTATCCGGATAGTCTCTTACGTAACTTGTTATGAAGATTTGTTTGCGAACAGAAAAAGGCATAAAACGATCCAAATCAAGTTGTTTTAATATTATATAAACGACAAACGATTTTACAGACATATTAATTAATTACCAGAAACATATCTAATAAACTTACATTAGAAATACAAAACTACTACAGATTGTTTAAAAACGCATGCTGAAATCGTGCACAACAACGTATAAGATTTGGGTGTGTGTTTAACCTATAGGGACATTCTTTACGTTACATACGATACACTTTTGTCTTGGCTTTTCTCCGACATTAGATAGAGGTTTTTCTGGTAAAGGTAACTCTGTTGAGATGGATAACGAGCCAAATCAGCCTGAATTATGGGGGATGGGGACGTGATGGGCAAGGAAGAATCCGTGGCCCGTATTCTAGGGAGGCGCGCGGGCATTCATCTGGAAGCGATCTGAGAAACCACAGCATCAATTGAAAGGTTTCTCGAAAAACATCATTGTATTGTGGACTTTTATGCTTGAGAAGATAGTATCAACTCGTACTAAAGTGCGTAAGTCCCAAAGAAAACAAGCGAAGAAAAATATGTGGTTCTGGAAAGAACATCATACGTCCAAAGAATTTCCGGAGAAAACGGCATTAGTCGTGGACACACAAATACGACAGCAGTGAACGTGATGAATGATCAGCTTCCATCAGTTATTTCCAGTATTTTAATTGCGTTTATTGCAGGTTATAGTTCATCCACACTATTTTAAAAACGCTTTGGTACTGTTTGTTTTTTGTACAATTGTTTTCATTCTATGCGAGAATAATGATGGAATATGTAAAATACATGTAACTTTATTTTTCCAAGTTTCTGGTACGTTGTTATGCTGATATAGTCACAATAGCAAATGTTATCTCTATTCAGTATATGAGTAAAACTCTGAGTGTGCGTATGTACGGATGTGCTTTTCCGTCACCCCCAGCTAGAGCGCTTCCCGTGCACCAATCGAGACTTATGAGGTGTCATTTAGCGCTCTGTCCCCTGGTGGGGAACTGATTTCGTATCCAGCCAGAAGATTCGAAGAAATTTCCAAAAACGTGTTTTTTTTCGAGTTTTGGCGCTGCGATCGTACTGATAATGCCAGGAATTAAACCAACGCCTCCTAAATAGATCTATGTAGGTGGCGTCGATCTACGTAGGCTAGTCGAAAGTACCGATGTCAGTTCCTGCACTGAACTGAATTTAATGTTGAACGCCCTGCTTAGGAAAACTGGAATATTTTTAATACTAAAATTATTGGTAAATATCAGTACGTAAGAAAGTCTTAAGAAACCCTTAAACTATAAATTTTCAAGGCGCTATTAAGTGCACTTACCTCATCGCCATAAGGCGCACAGATTTGATCAGAAATCTCTTAAATGACGGCTGAACTTTGAAAAGAATAATATCTACGAATTGAGTTTAGTCATCCCTCGAGCTCCAGGAAAGCCCAGGCAGTTTTCTAAAGATATCCACAAAGTCGTTTGTAGCAGAGATCTTGACAAACTGGACAGCCAGGTTTTCTATGAGTCCCCTAAACTTAATACGTTACTTTACAATCAAGAAATTAGAGTAACATACATGATGTAGTCCTTTCAATTCTAATTTGATATTACATAATGGTATGAATTCTAATATTATTATGAATGCTTTAAATAGCTTTTACAATGTATAATTCTAAAATACCGAATTGGGGAGAGTGCGTGTGTATTTCGTGCTCCGAGTGCGTCAACTGAGACTCCCTGGGTCAAAAGTCCTGTAAGTATAGTTCATGTTATAGTCGGGAGGTGGTAATATTCTTCCTCCATATGAAATATGGCTCCAACCCATACGCCGACTTTTGTACTTCCTCCTCTAGGTATCTTCTTCATGATGAAATGCTCCAGCAGGAATACGGATAAAGTCTCTGGTTCCGACTGAAATGTGTGGTAGTATAATGCATCTAAGCGTGTGTGTGTGAGTGAAAAGGAGGAACAAGGAAGAGGAATCGTGCGCTGTTCGTGGGCCGTTGGTTAAGCCTGGTATTGATGGCAAAAACAAGGAGAAACTGTCGACCAGAACAGTCAGCCGATAGAATTCTCCAGACAGCGGTTGGATTCTACCCAGTTAGAATACAGGATCTTTATTTGATATCGCAACTCATGTCTGGGAGCACCTGCTTTATTGCAATTTGGCAATCACCTTTGGCATCTCTTTCACTCTTAGTGACCTTAGTGAGTGAGGGCTGTAGTGTGCCCTCAGGTTTTGAGATGGGGGATTGCGGCTATTTTAGATGGATGGGAGAAAGCCTTTCTTATTTTGTTCTTAGGAAGTCATTTTTTCTCGTTTCATTCATTCTGATCACTCACAATAAAGATTTCCCAAAATTGGCGTTTTAAGGAATCATAGTATTTGTATTATTTTTCGTAATTTTTTTCAATCATTAGTGTTCTTTCATATGGCTATAGCCTACGTGTTATTGTACTGTCCTGTCCTATGGCTCGACCGTCCGCTACGGACCTTGGCCGTCCAGTGGTGGTGACCCAGCCTCTCGGCCATGGGATAAGGGGTTCGTGTGGTTAGCACAAAGACATCCCTTCATCGTATATTGCGGTCTTTATAATCTTAGGGTGGACTTTCTCATCGCCACACAGCAATAGATACTGGGTCATTTGTAAGGAAAGCGCACAGTTATTAGTTTGCCCTGGCCGGGAATCGAACCCGGGGTTGAGCCGCGGAGAGCGAGCACACTAACCAATGAGTCACCGAGGACGTTATTAATGTGCTACTTATTAATATTTATAACTTGTTTTAATTTCTTACAGATTTCCTCATTTGTTTAATTTTCAGGTTTTCAGCTATAGGTCCGCTGTAAATGAGTGAACATAATAATTATGTTATTATTATTATTATTATTATTATTATTATTATTATAAGTAATGAAGAGCCTATCGATGATTTTTAAGGTCATAACTTTCTCATTTCTATCTGAGCCGGCTTACAATACATAATAATTATTGTTAAGTTGCGATTAATAAATCGATAAATCAGTCTTTACTTCCTTTCAATATCGTCTTCAATATCTTCAATATCGTGTTTTTGTTTCTAGAGCTTTCGGACAGAATAGCAGAAACAGATGTTTTGATTGTCCGTTAATGTCCCAGCCCACCCTGCTCTGTCCTGCCACGGACAGCCCGAAAAGATTCTGGCCTGTGAACCGCGTATCTGCCCGGCATGACTCTTGAATGGAAAAAACACAGAAACAGGAAAGTTGCTGCAGCTTAAGACCTAATGTTCTCCTTTACATCTGCCATCCCGACGTGCTAGCCAAGGCTGCGGTTTGACTGACGGTAGAGATTCGCGGGAGCCAAATTACCAAAAGAACAGGTGCTCCAAGATATGGGTGGAAGATAAAATAAAGATCTGTAGTAGTGTCGAAAGTTCGAGACCGAAAGTTCGAATGTTATGAAGTTTTCTAATATTATCACTAGCAGGGTATTCACGAAGAAGGTGGGAGGTGGAGACTTCTGCGTCACACTTTGGGCAGGATTCTGGATCTGATATCTTTAAACAGATGGCAGAAATTGATATTAAAATGACCTATCCTTGATCTAGTGATTACAACCTTTTCTGTGCTCTTAAAATGTTTTCTGGAGAAAGTTAAGTCAAGAATGGATTGTTCGACTAATGGAATTTGGAAACCTTCAATTTTTAGTTACGGTTCCAATACCTGTGGCTGGGGTCTTTTAAACACCTTTGAAAGCCTTGGAAGTGCCTTGAATTTGGTTGTCGGCGCAAATAATTGATGAGGCCAGTTTAGCGGCTGAATCGGCTTTCTCATTACCTATGATTTTATTGTGAGAGGGTATCCATATTATTTCTATTTCGGTCCCATTTATAACTTCTTTTTTTTTTGTTGTTTTGGTCTTTAATGAATGAATCAATAAATTATCTCCAGATAATTTAAACTAAACTGTTTCATGAATGAAACATTTGCAATTGGCATTCTTTCTAAATCTGCTGGCTGCTTTAATGGTTTTTAATCAAATTGAGCTGTTTGGATTCTATGCATTTAATTAATTAATACCCGCCCAAAATGTGTAACCTCCGTGTGTCCGTGCAGTAGACGTCTTCCGGTTCACCACACAGAGCGAGGTGCCACTTGATGCGTCCTAGACTGTTTACGATGAACTGATAATTTTCTTTCGGATCCTTTGGGAAAACTCCAAGACTCCTCGACAAAATACGTGTGTTCGAGGTTTGAAGCTACTACAACGCTATTTAATGAATTTCAAGTCATGGATCCCCCCGTCTCCAACCATAATAATTCATTTAACATTGCAAGTCACCTATAAAAATCAACCTTCATCTTTCATCCAAGGGACAGTACTGGCAAACCACCATTATAATATCATGCCCAGAATCACACACACACACACACACACACACACACACACACACACACACACACACATCTCCCCTCGCGTCATGTAACTGGGTCTCCATTCCACTCTTGATGTAATGCTAATAGGCAGTTGTGCAGAGAGGATGGAGGAGAAGGGAGGTTCGGATTTTGTGAGTAAGAGTCTCACACGCTGAGTGGTACGGGCTGCCCAGTGTCTTTTCAAGATTTCCACCTACACTTGTAAAAACAAATAATAATAATAACACCTGCCTTCACCCCACCCCCCGACACACATATCACCCTACACCCCCCACACACACACTCTCCCCAACTCTCCTCACACACCCTGACTTCCTCCCGTATACACACACACGCACAATGCTGAAACATCTGGCCTGCTACTGGTGTAGGAGTAAAAATTATCAAGTCAAAGGAAAATATCAAGTGAAGACTTTATTATTGAATTTTATAACCATTTATTGAGTTCCAAGTTGTAACACAAACGAAGAGGAGTAAATTCACTTAATATTAGTGTAATTCATCTGGCTTGAAAAAAGTTTATTCATCACTTCATATTCCAAGGTAAATTACGAAGTTAGGATTCAGTCTTTTTAATGTCTTAGAGCTGATTTATTAATCAAATTTTAGACATTAACATTTTTCAATATTTTATACCTTTTAATTAAAATTTGGGGGTCACTTCTAAATACAATATAATTATCGCAGAATTAGTCAGATTGTATGTTGGCCTTCAATTTAAAGACAGAATATTAGCATAAAACCACTGCTTTATATCAATACATAAAGCACATGTGATACATAAGGAAAGCAATGTTTTTATGTTAAAAATTAAAGGCCAAGGTATAGTATGACTAATTTGAAAGAAAAAAAAGGGAAAAAAAAAGAAAAATAATAATCTTAAAAATATTACAGAAACAGCAAAATGCTGAAATTATTTCTTGTTCATGTAAAATTATGATATAAGAAGTGCCCCTCATATATTTGTATTTTGAGTGTAAATGAGTAATTATCTATAAAAATAATTTTAAATATAAACTTATTATTAATGATTTCAAATATTCATTGTTCCTAAATTCGTGAATGACTGCATTATACAACACATGTCCAGGAAATATAATAATTAATTACAATACATCTTTTTTGTTGATTTTCTCTAAAGAAATTATGTGCTAAATAAAGAACAGAGAATCAGAAGCAAATTATTACAAAGTACTACTGGAACAGAAGAAAATAATTATGAGTCATATTGAGATATTTCAATAAAGTTGTAGTATACAAAGAGATAAAGATTATATTTTTAGATGATGAACAAAAATAAATTTTTGAATGATAAATAAATAAGAATGATAAAAATATGAAAATGATAAAAAAAAAAAAAAATCACTTTGTTCGTGCAGCAATCTTCAAACTTATTACTGTGTTTCATTAAAACAAGCCTGCTAAAACACCAAGTAGAAGATACACATGAAACATCCTAAATCCAAAGGATTACCAGAAGGAAATCATTGATTTCACTAAAAAAATCAATATTAAATATGACAATTAGAGATAACTGCTTATTTTAATTGTAAAGTACTGTTTTTGATTCTTTTTCTGAATATTTATTTTCTTTCTTTAGGTACCTATATTAACATGCATTTGAAATATTCTTACTGAATTACAATGTAATAATGGCTGTTACCTGTGTATGTACTAATGTAAAATATTTTAAATGTTTCAGTCACTTTTGCCACATGCAATTATTTGGAAAAAATGTTCATGATATTTCAGAGGGAGTAACTTAATATTCACAAATAATAAAACATAATTCAGGAAAAGCAAACTAAACTTTCCAAAACTAATATTACCACTTTTAACTTTTTAACATCTTATTAATAATATACCATTTCTGAAATTAATATTACATTTGCCAGCATTGAGACAGAAATCTATCCCATTATGTCAAATAGTTTTACTGTTTTTTCTTCTAAATGTTATATCTAGTGGAAATAGTCTCAGCAAGAAAGGAATCAGATAATAATAAACAATTCCTGCACCTAACAAGAATTCAACAAGAATTCATCTAACTTGCGAGCAAGAATTTTTTAGAATACCTTTGAATTTATTCATTTCATTCATGCAATCACAAAGGAATGATAGTACTAAATTGGGATTGGAAACCTTGTATTTCATTTTTCTACTATTATTATAACATATTCTAGAAATATACTCATCTAGCCATCATTCATCTCATGTATGTTTTCAGTGTTGTAGCTTCAGTTGGTGACATCCCAGACAAAACTACTGATATCATCCCCCCACCACCGCCATTAATTAAATATAAAAATATCTATCACTGAGAAGTTACCGCATTATTTAATAAAAGTACACATATTTGCACATTGAATTATTATACATGTCAACCCTGAAATGGTGTGCACTCAAGGGCTGACCCCCCCCCCCCCCCCCCAGCCTGCAACCACCCACCCCAACGTGATACCAAGGTGTTTTTTAGTGTGATGACTGAATGTACATTGCATATACATCATTCATATCATGTCTCAATGTACATGGCACATTGTACTTCAGGGAAGTTCACAAAGTTACTGACGTCTAATACAACATATACAAAATAATTTAATTTTAATATAATATTTCATTTAATGTTAATGTATAATTAAAATAATAACTTATTATCTCAGATCAAAATTGACACATGTAAACAAATTTTTATAAACATTATTCTTATCTATTAAAATACATCATAATTAACATAAAAAATCTTCGACTGAAGATTTATTTTTAAAATTACTTATTTTAGTTTTATATTAAATAGGTATATATTACAATATTGTCTCTCAAGTAATTCACATAGTACTGAGCTGATAGTTTTCAATTAATACAAAGCTTACATTGGAAGTTTTTCTCTGAACATAGCTAGATCTGACTTTCGTTTTGCTATAAATGTTATCATTGCATGCAATCATGTTATCATTCCATGAATCCGAGGTCAGATATAGCTATGTTCAGAGAAAATCTACCAAAATATTTGTATTAATTGAAAACTACCAGGTTTTCTTCACACAACTTGGCACCAAATAGTTAGAAGTTGGCAACTGAAAGTATTTTTGAGTGTTTTAAACCAAATAATTAGCATTCTAATATATTGTTAAAATGGAAGAAATGTACTATGTTTCTAGTTGCTAAAAATGTAGGTATTTTTTCTAAACAATATTGGTTGTGCTAGTAAATATCCCTGGAGATTTTTTATATGCTTATTAAGCCTTACCCCTTTTTGGAACATTTCTATTTAAAAATAATTTTATTATAATTATATAAATGTTAAAGTGATCAATCGTCCTCCTTTAGGGAGCATAGTCCTTCCTTGAAAAGTGTCCTTCTATCTGCTCTCCTTTTTGATTTTTTAAAAATTAAACTATTAATCTCTGAATTAAGAGATACCACATGAAATTGTTATGGTCTTGTAATGGTACAGTTTGGAAAGGCGATTAGTGTTGCCAGATCGGTGGAATTTTTGTTTTTAGTAGTTTCAGCTATAGTATTTTAAATTTTTTGACAAGTGAGAAATTGAGATTGAATGTAAATACTCTGGAGCACTTACCATAAAATTCAATATGAAGTATATTTCTTGCTTGGAAATTACCAATATATATCGTTAGAAAATTATAAATTGACAAAAAAATATTCATTCAATGGAAAAATACCCACTTAATTAAATAATTAAAAGAAATATATGCATAATTAGTATATGTTTGTTTAAATTAATAAAATGTTTTTTATTAACGTTGTACTTTTTTCTTAAACTGTTTCATCCTTCATTTCATTAAAAAAATTTGTCACCTTAAAAATGTGTAATAATTTGAAATTCATATAGTACATAAGAAATACTTTCTTACATTGACCCAAAACATGTTCACAAAACACCTTTTTTAGAACTAGAAGTAAAGAAATATTTAGAAAAAGTAGAAAAGATTAATGGGTGTTTTGTTAGAAACTTCAGTTGTTCTACAGGTAGATGTTCATATTTGTTTCCTTTCTAAATGTTTTTCTTACTCATCACAAGTTATTTCATCCCTATAGTAAGTTTAACAATCAAATATAAAATATAGTTAACAAAATAATATATATATATATATATTAGTCATTAAATATTTTTATTGACAGTTTAGTCATAGAAACATACTCATTTATGGTATTTTTTCAGTAAAAAAAATTAAAAATTATTGGAAATGTTTTTTAAATACCGGTACATAATATTATGTATTTAAACTAATTAAAACTCTGCCATAAGAGATTCAGTAAAACAATCTGTGGTTTTACGATGATCATCTCCTTTTGCCAGTGAAAATAACCTGTGTGTTAACTAAAAGGTAAATATTTTTTCAATTGTCATCATGATAAATAATAGCTCATGTTTTATTATTTGTAATTATGTCTACGTTTTCTCTTTGTTATTCTTTTTATATTTTGTATATTATATCTTTACATTTTCAATCACAAAATAAGAAATCAAATTGTGTCTAAAATCTTTTTTTCCATTGGAAGGGATTAATAAAATTTAATGAATGACAACTTATTGACAGTAAAAATTATTTTATTTAATATTACTATTTATTAAATATTATTATAGGTACCTAATAAGAAGTGTTGTTATTATTATAATGAACTAAAGTCGGTTTTTCCTTTAAAAAATAATAAAATTTCTTAACATAGAAATTCAAAAAGGACAGATGTATTGTCAATGATGCATGTCGCATTTTGCATCACAGTGATTCCCAATGTAATTATAAAAATAGTTTTAACCAATAAGTTAGTAACCTCCAAAATTATTTAATTGGGTGGGAAAAAAAATCGTTTCTGTGGAGATTGCAATGCATACAATGTGGGATGCATGTCAAATCTAATGCATTTTTGTCAAACTTGCAATACACAACGAAAGTATTTGATTGCAAAGAAAAGAAAAAATATACAAAGCGTGTAGATTGTTCATAATTTATTTTTGGACACATTTAAGAATTATTACTCTTAGAATTTTGGAATAACGATGTATGTGCTCTTCAACTTGCTTAATGTAGTACACTGCGAACGAATATCAACTCTTTGGGATTTGCCTGAAATGTTATTTCTGTTTGGAGGTGTGTGCATATTTCATACGCGAGAAGAAAATATGTGTGTCTACAGAGCTTATGGATATAATTTCATTTATTTATTGGCAGAAAACCGGTAAAATGTGCGTTTTGTGTTTTCATAAACGGACCCGTAACTCAAGATTCGTCGGAGACCATTTGAACTGCTTTCGAATTGAACGTCGTAAGTCCTACCTTAATTTTGTCTGTAAGTCTTTATTTCCCGTTTACTAATTAATGTACTTGCCTGCATGAAGTGATCTTTCAAGTTCTTATTTATTGAAAAAGTTGTTCTGCTCATATGGAAAATTGAGATTGGTAACTATCTTGTCTTAAGCATTTCGTGTGTTCTGTGAGGTTACATAATTTGGCATGGTACCGTACCTAGAATATTGTAAGAATCTAGATTATTTGAATTATGAGGAATTTTATTACCGTGTCAATAATTTGATTGTATATTTGTTTTGAGAAATGCAACAATACCAATTTTAGCTGATATGTAGTGTATAATATTTGTTGGATATAATATGTTTGCAGCGATTTATTATTTACCACAGTATTATGTTAAATACCCTGGATATACAGTACATGTCTACGTTAAATACCAACTTTGGTCTTATCACTTATCGTAAAGAGTCGACTCCAACTTTGTGAACGAAAGCGAAGAACGAGTGGCTGGAAGAAGCCATGTGTTTACGTAGTCTAAATCACAATTGGTAGGGTTAACATACGTCCTCTATCTCCCGGACATGTCCTCTTCTTGAAGTACGAAAAACTGTCCGGGTGAATTTTACAAGAAAGGATGATACGTCCTTTTTCATATTGAAAAGGGGAAACTATTTTTAAATGCAACATAGACGTATGATATACGAAGTATACTGTACTATTTGTACTTTTTAGAGTCCCCGACATCATGACATTTTATTGTTGTTTAAATAAATGCTCCAATTATCTCGTCTAAAACTGCCAAATCCATAGAAAACTATACAACATTAATGTTCTTTACGCTAAGAAATACGGCTGTGCTTCCATCATTAGCTACTCTTTGGGTACAACATATTGAACAAATTATTGTATGCCTGGTCAGGGATTCTGTGCTCTGTGATGTTAATAATGTTCTGATGACCATGAGTAGTTAATACTATTCAAGAGGATGAAACTAAAATAATTGCCAATGTGGGTAGACGTTGAAAACTGTATTGTATATCTCCACGACACAATTTTAAAAATTAATGATGTAAACTGCTATGATCAGATGAGACCGTAGGCTTCCGCGGCCGGAGTCAGTATTTACTGGGCTGTCCGGGTGACGCCGCGTCCATGGCGAAGGTGCCGACGTTTCGGTCGCCATTCTGCGACCTTCCTTCCACCGACCTTCCAGGCCGTAATGACGCCTGAGGAAAGTCGCAGAATGGCGACCGGAACGTCGGCACCTTCGGCATGGACGCGGCGTCACCCGGACAGTCAAGTAAATACTGCGTTGATCAGTTCTGTCATTTTACCCAAGTTATTGAGAATCAGCTAGTAAAGGGTGGTGAGAATATTTAATCAGTCTCCAAGTCTCGTATGCCATTCTGAACTACCAAAAATTAGCGAATTTTGTTTTGCAATCGCTTTTACATATTTAAAGTGCAATGCGTGTTTAAACAACTTCAAGCGTCTAACCTGTACGATTTTCTGTAACTTATTGGGAAATAAATATTGTTGAGGGAGATTTCATCACCCACCAAATTCTTCGTTATAAGATAAGTAATGATAACGAAATATGCCTATTGTCTGACTGTGAAAGTGAAGACAATGATTGAAGAACGGCCTTATTTTGTTAGTACTTTATATTTAATAATAATAATAATAATAATAATAATTACATTAGAAAATGTTATATGAATTGCCCTCTTTTTTTTGTAATAAATGCCCTTTTTATCATAATGAACCCTAAAAATTGGAAATCATGAATTGGACAGCCTAAAATATGTTTTATGTTAATCACGAAGACCGAAGGCATGAGACTCGCCGTTTCGCACAGGCGTACTAAAGCGTCATTGTACCTCTGAAGTTGGAGGTACGACACCAGTAGCGTAACGAAATGAGAGCGTGTCTGCTCGCAAAACTATTATCCGGACCCTCGTTATAAAAATGTACAACAAACAAAAGTTGTTTGTACTTTAAATAATAAAAAATATCCTTTAAAAATGCATATTTATCACTCTATGATTACTACATAAAAAATCAATGTTTCTAACAGATTACAGCAGGCCCCTCTCATTGCGGGCCTTGCGGCTCCGAACGTTTCGCCACTACGACGCCATTCATGGAGCTATGAATATGTAATAACTATTTCCTAGCTCCACGATGCCATTCTGCTTGCGCTGGCGCGGCGCAACAGTCTGTTAACACAGTCCCGCAGCTCTGGTCTTCTCTATGCAACACTAGTGGTGCTACAGTGTCCATAGTTTCTCGTAATATGACAATGTTAACATTATGTAACATTATGTAAGCATTTATGCCGTACTTACTCTTCAAATATCACTTTGTCTCGTATTATAGACGAAGTGTCGGATACATGTTGAATTCATTTTTATTAGTATACATTATGATGTATCGTATTTTAAATATATCATCAGAATCATACCATATGAATCAAACATCACATTTAATTGCATTGGTGGAAGGATTTTCCAGTTTACGTATTGTCACCAGGAACAACACGAGGAGGGTCCTGCTCAACGCATTTGATACCAAAATACTTTTTTAAATTAGTAATTACGAAGTACGATTCTTATTTCAACGCATTCACGTGGTATAAGAGCCCTGTTCTTCTATCGCTGTTTCACACTCAAAAGTTAAATAAAGCAAATAAAAATTTGATATTTATATCAATTCCTTTCGGATTTGATGATAAATAACGATCGTAAGATCTATAGTGATAAATTAGTTATTCATTAATGAAATTGTAATTAACTTCGCTAATACTGTGAATTAAAATAGTGAACTTCAGTTCTGTACATCTACCGTCATAGTGCCGTTGCCCTCTTTAAGCGAGTCGTCGACTTGCATGTACATTTCAATTTCTTTTGTATCTGTGCGTATTCAGTTCGCTGGCGCGAGTTTGGTAAGCAGTAACAGCTGCATCCTCACTTGAAGACTTGTTTAGAAAATCTGAACGGGAAGTTGACGTATAAGTAGCCCTCGCCTAAACAGGATGCTGTTCGCAAACAGATATGATGGCGATGATGCACATTAGAGTACAGAATTGAGAGATAGGCAAACCAGTTGCAAGAGTATTGATGCAGTATTCCTTTGCTAGTTTCAGTATTTACTTATTTATCATTGAACTTCAATTATGATTTTTTTAAAGTTCTGATTCATTGCTTCTGATTCACTTGCAACTTTCATTTCCAACACAAGTACAAATGATAATTAGATTCTACTGATACAATCTGAAAAATATGAATTAAATGAAAGAAGTGAAGGAGACAAAACAGTAAAAATATAGAACTTTTAAATCGCCTTACGTGGCTCAGGGCTTGAATTGCCGTCACTGCAGTATTTCTGACCATGAGGTCGTAGGGTTCCCGTCTCGACGGTGGCAGTAGGCCTGTCAGACGGAGCGCTGATGGGAAGTACCTGGTTGGAAATCGACATGTAGGTTCGCGCCAGATCTACCATCCAGCGGGGGAAAACTACCGCCATCTCCCGCGATAAAACCTGCACAACGTTTACGGAACTAATTAGTTCAGCCGTTGACGTGACCGGAAACTCCAATCAATCATTGATTTTTTAAAGCAATGTTGTAAATAGAAAGTAGAACCCGCCACCTCTCAGTCACCATATGCTCGAGCCTAATGAATTTTCCTGTACGTTAGGTACTAACGCTGTTTGAAGGTGGTGTAATGTACTGCCCATCATCTATAAATATAATACCGCCACTTTCTCAAAATTTTCGCCAGACCAAAGATGAGAGCCGCCTCATTCGGCACCTTATTAATCTAAGAAGAGCGCAGAAGTGTAGGTAATCTTATAAATTACCTCAAAGAATGGTGTTATTAGTTTTTGTAACGAGCGGAGAAACGAATGACATTAGTATTCCGTTGACTGTGATTATGTTTCATGCTTCGGAGAATCAGCAGATGAATGAAAACTAGAGTAATAGCTCTTGGGTTCACGACCACATTATTAATACTAGGAATATTTCATGGTTTTTTGGTCATTCAGTAAAAACGTTTCTTAGTTCGCGAATATTTCGGGACTTTATTGTTCCTTCACCAGGGCTGTGGGGCACATACAATACACATACATTGTGGGGCACATACATTGTATTTACACTGTTATTTCATCTAAGTAGGATATATTACATAAAGAGTATGAAACACATACTTACTGACAGACTAAGATATTAAACATACAATAATAAACCTATTAATTATAATAAAAATGCAATATAATTTTGCATATTGTTTCATTAAAACCCACCTTACTAAAGGTGAATATTTAAGAGTAAAATGCCAATCATCAGACACTGCACACTAAAGTGTAAGTTATCTTACACAGGAATGAAGATGGAGTTATTGTTATGAAAATGGGTTGCGAGTCATTTTAGGTTTTTCGCTTGTAGTATTAAGTTGTTAACATTTGTCAAAGCTGTAAAGCATTTTCAAATTTACTATGTTCGTTTGCTTCTCTTATTGAAGGCAGTTTGAAGAAGGGAGAATGTAGTCTTCGCAGCAGCCCAAATCAATTGCACCCAGCTCGCGCTGGAATGTCGATAATTATGTATCAATTATAATAGGCAATTACTTTTGGTGGTAAAAACATTTAGGAAATAATTAGGCATTGTTTAAGAGTAGAACAATCTCCAAGGGGTTTCAGGGACATAGTAAGTCAACTCAAGGTAACCAGGTGAAAACATCAGGGTATATGATCTCAACACCAGTCAGGGGCGGATCCAGCTGATATATTTTTTGGGAGGGGCTAATCGGAGAAATTCCTTTTGAGCAAATGTGCATAGCATATAAAGTAAGTCACGATTGCATTTTTGTACTAATTTAATTTAGGATTTAAAGGAGAGATTTGGAGTGTTTTGTTTTGAGAAACTCCTTTATTTGAAGTGTCTTTATGAAAAATGTGGAATATTTTAGCGTTCTATTTTTCACAAAGATTAAGGCGTTTGAATTTTGTTTTGCCCACATTTCATAATTAAATGAGTTAAATTAATAAAATAATTACATAATAATTTTTGAAAGAAATAACTAGTTTGAATAGAACTATTTCTTTTGAAGGAAATATTTCTCCATCTTTCATATTATATGTTATGGGAAAACGCAGGAAACAATAAATTGATTAGTTTTGCAGTTATCGAAATTTTAGAGAAATTGATCGGAAATGAGCTCAGGTTTTAAATCTGTAAAACTGATCTATCTTGTCCTTCAAATAATTTCTTACGACGTTTCTCAGAAACTCGAAAGTTGAATGAGCTGAAAATTAAGTTTTTTCACAAGCGCTGAAACGACATTTTCTCAATAACAGCTCAACATTTTTCAATTAATTTTTGCATTTAGGTCCATGTTTTACTTCCTGTAATACTCAAGTCATATTTCAATACTGCCATAAGGGGGCCGAAAAATTGTGAAAATGTGAAATATGATCAGGTAGCAGAGGGTGGGGCAAAACAGATAAGGTAGCCTAGACTAAAGAGGTTAGAAAACTATCTAGTGCGGGAAAGTCTGTGCCATTCAGTAATACCTCTAGTTTTGTATTACCTACAATAAGTATTTTTCAACCTAAAATCACCGTTTTCCGTTGCAGGATGACATAACTTCATCTACAAGGTATGTAGTAAAAATGTGATATTCGTGCACCCAAGGGCTATATAATGGCCATTCTGCTGCTCCTCAATGTCTTGCAGTGCACTCAAGGGCTGCATAGCGGATTTCACTGAACACTTCGGAAGTGCAGCTCCACCCCCTGTACCCCGTCCGCGCGCCATCGCCTTCACAAGAGTCGGGGGAGATGGGCCTTGACGGAGAGGGGCAGAAATCGTGATGAATGGGCGCGACTGGCAAGTGCGTTCATATGCAACAGCTCTGCACTCGGGGGGTGATTCGATGCGAAGGAATGTCGAGGGAGAGGTTCAGGCGTAAATCGTCTTCAGCGCCGCCCACGCGTCGCCGCCCCTTTTCCGCGCATACATGACGACGCTTTCATCCTCGGCATCCTCTCCGCCGGCGGGGTGTGTAGAAATAGCAAATGCTCCATGGAAGCTAAAATGCGGCGGCGACTGACTCTTCAGTGATGTATGGGTGTATACAGTGGTATGTTGACAATCTAGAGGGTGAAACTTTGGAAGTCGCAAAAATATGCTGATTCTTTTCACAAGCATCGAATGGATCTCGGAATCTTTTAGTTAATATTTTCGAGAGCTGTAATCTAATAGCACTATTGCTACTTGAAAAAAAGATACCTGGTGCTAGCGCTGTGGAAATAATTCAGCTTAATTTAAAAAAGGTTTTTGAATTCGCAGTTATTTGACATTGAACTTCGGCGACATAAACACGTGAATGAAAGTAAAAGCGAATACCTGCTTATACGTTCCGTTAGCTATCATTTGAATGTGGTGTAAACGTTGATACACTTATGTAGAAACCTTGATAATGAAAACATAAATAAATACGAATATGTTTTGTAGAATGTTAACTGTGTGACCTTTACATTGCAAGAAAATTGAGTTATTTATTTTCCTAATAGGACAATTTCTGTGCCCATGAAAATAACGCTAATGATTGTTTCAAGGTAAATAAGAAAATGATTATTAACCCATTGAATCCCCTGGGAAGTTCGTTCCCCTCTCCCGGCTACAAAACGAGCGGCGTTCCTGAGTGGAAGAAGAAGTTGCAAGGTGGAGAAGTCTGAAGGAAATTGTGACCGCCATGAGTTAGGAAATCCCTGAAAGGAAAGGGCGATAAGTCTCTGAATGCCTAACAACGAAGCTTTCTTGGTGTTTACAGTCGGGAATTACGTGTGTAAGATTAAACTCTAATAACAATACTATTTTATTGTAAAGGTAAATGAAAATACAGCTCAGTGAATGTACGACGTTCTCTTTTAATTGATTACATATTCTTCCTTTACCTATTCACGTTTTACATTACATTACATTAGTGTAATCAATTTCTTAAAAGGTTTATTTTTCCTTTCAATGCAATTAAATTATACTTTTCACTTTGCGAGAAGATATTTCAATTACATTGTCTATTTAAAAAAATGGTTAAGTTATATAAAATTTAGAAATTACAAACGAGAGTAAATACTTTTCCATAAATATTCCAAATAGTAAAACTCTCATAATTAGAGACTATTAGTTTTCTTTCTTTTAAATATTTGAAAAAAATATTTTCTTTTAAACTTTTGCAAACTAGTAGTCTTATTTAATTTTATTTTTAAAAACGAAGTAAATTTATTATTTAAATTTGTTAAAATAACATAATTGTAATTCTTTCATCGGAAGCAATTATGAATCTTTTGCTGGTCCAACTGCTGAAAATTCAGAAGCTACTGGTAATAAAACTTTGGATGAACATATACTCTGTTTTGTAATTTTGACTATCCCTAATATGAAAAAAATTATAAAATTAGACTACAAAATGAATACAGACATTTGAAGACTAGCTGCAGCTAATTTCAGACTGAAATTAAAATTAAGAAAAATACACAAAAATGGCATTTTTACGTCTCTTGACAGTAAACAATATTTTTGTCCATTTATAGCATCGAAGAACTTTACGAGAAGGACTTACTTGGCGAACGAATGTTGCAGAAAATCTTATTACAGAATAAAGTTCTTGTTACAGAACGAAGTGAAGTGGAAGTCTACCTGGAAGTGATTTCTCGTTGATAGTTAGAAGCATAGAGTAATGATATATACCTCCTTGGTCTATGCTAGAAGCTGTCGTTCCACTGTTAATCTTCTTCCACGAAGAGAACAATAGAAACATTTTAGTTCTTATTTTTGCCCCGCCAGCGTAACATATGGCCTCTCCGTTGGGAAATCCCCAGTGATTCACCGTCAGGCCCTTTGCATTACAGGCCCTGATGCGCACGGAGTTAGCATACCCACTCATGGTTAAATAATGGCAAACGCAAAATTCCTCACCCTATCTCTTCCCTCCATGGCTGCCTCGCCCGCTTCGCCTTGTACCTCCCACCAAGTCGTCCTTCGTAGCTCAATGTTGCCCAGTGTGTCATGTCTACTCACACCTATCCTCAACTTAACATGCATGGTACTGCCATCCCCTTTTGCGGCCACACTGCCCTGCCCTTCCGTCCCCGCCCCAACCTTCACTACTTCACTCGACCTCTGCCCTCCCCGCCTTTTTGGATGCGTTCGTGTGTGTTCTGAAGGAGTGTCTCGCCACACATCTTTTCACAATCCCAATTTCGATGTTATGTCAGTCTGCCTCGTCCATCTCTCTCCCTCCTCGCTCTCTCCTCGCTCTCTCCCTCACTCTCTCCTCTTTCTCTCCCCCTCTATCTTTCTTCCTCACCCCTCTCTCTCCTCTGTCTCTCCTCCTCTCTCCCCTCTCTGTTTTTCTTTCTCGTTGTTACCCGCCCTGCGCAGATCTTACTTCTCCACTCCGTCCCCCCGTTTCCATACTCTTTTCCAATTTCGGCGTTTCGGTTCCCGTCTCCCCTCTCCCACTTTTCCGTCCACTATTCCATCCCGCTCCATTTCTCTATGCCTGCTCTGCTCTCCCCTCCCCGCGTCCATTCCCCCTCTCCCCCGCAGTGGTTCCCATGCAAAAGCTCTCGTTCGCTGCGAGAGCCATCGCTTCCGCCGCGCGCGTGCCCCCACGTGCGCGCGACGCCGCCCCGCATTAACGCGCATGTTTTATTCACTGCTGTAATGGGCGGCGGACGCCGCGCCAGCGAGCGCGCGCTGTTTGCGGCGTTCAGCCGCGGTAATAAGGCGTCGCCCGTCACGCGCGTTTGACCTTCCGACCCGCGCGCGTGCTGGAAGAAGATTCAGTGGAAACGCGAATACTCTCTTCAACGAGTCACTGCTCCTCTGCACACTGGATAACAGTCAAGGAGTAAATCTTATTCAATCGTCTGTGGTATGGAAAACAGCCTCTTGCACCGTTTGCGGAGGAAATGCGGGAAAGAAAATGTTTTGTTGAATTGGAGATTGATGCATTAAACCGGGCCGTTATATCGAGAATATATCTCATGAACTTGGATCGCCAAGGGAAGGATATGCTGAATTCACTACTTTGCTCTTTCAGTATACACCCTGCGCGGGCCATTATCACCCTAGTTCTTGTCTTACTAGCAGGGTTTTACTCCCCACCTAAGCTCTTTGGCTCTTAATCCACATCCCCCAATGGCATACAAGTACACCTTTGGGCTGTCATCCGGATAAGCTTTAACGTGGCACCCCACTAGAGTGCCTCGCGAATTAAGCCTGGGTTGGGCTCCTCTGCCAGCTCAGTGCTACTAGTTGTCCGGGCTGACAGTGGTGTCTAATTAAGCGCCACTTACATTACGCCGAATCGCATCCCTGCTCAATAACCCAAGAGCTTCGGGCAATGCCAAGACGAAGCCAAATGCCCCACTGGGGGCCGCACAGACTGAAGTCCGGTGGCTAGGAAACTAGAGCAACCTGACGGCAAGCCCAGTAACCAGGAGCCTAGCACTGCGTCCTCACTGCACCCACCTTGGCGTTTACGACGTGAACTCCTCCGAGAAACTAGGCTTCAGGTGAGCGTTTCCGGCTTCTACAAAGGAACCTCAGACCCTCCAGCTGCCGGTTCTCCCTTGCGGGGGGTAATGATATCAATCGCATTTTTGTTGATTTTTTTAGAAGCAACAAAATAGTTAATAGCTTTTTTTTGGGAGAGCTGTAAGATGAAATTTGCACCTCCGGTAGTAGACGCATACAGTGACAAACGATCCTGTTTCCTGGAATATAACAATTGTCGACACATACAGGCGTTATAATATGTTTATAAACATTAAATATATCAAGAACAATATGACACGGCACCTACTTGGCTTTATATTTATTATTGTTTCGATTAAATCTCCGCGTGAACCACGTTACTTGATATTGTCCACGCACATTTATAGTCACTTGGAAACTAAAAGGATTATGACAGTATGAAATTCATAATTGTTTTCCTAAGAAATTCAATGAAGACAAATCTCCGACCCCTCTTCAAATGTTCTCGTTAAGACTTTAATTTCTTCAGAAAAGAGGAAATTGTGTGATAATAAGTTAGGCTGAAGATAACGGTTCGGTTAAAGTCTATCAAATATGTTTTCAGAGTTAGGAAGTACCACTCTAAGCTTGTCTACTCCCTTAAAAAATCCCCATTATTTTTACTTGCTTCATACAAGACTCCTAATCATGTCTTCGGAATCACCATTTCCCTTATAGTAGGCTTATGTGATTTGATTACTTACATGAAGTTTTGACTTATGATTAATAAATTACTTTTGACTTAACTTTTAACTAATACATTTTCTTCTTAGACAGATAAAATAAGGAACGCTTAAAGAATGGCGCTTGTTTAATTTTCGTTGAATTGAATTGACGCTCTCTGAATTTTCGAATATTGCAAATTTAGAAATGATTCGAGATAGTAGTAACTGTTGTAGTACTTATAGTTGCTTTTCCACGTACTGATTATGCAGTATAGAGGAAGTATTGTAATGTTGTGGGTAAAACCGGCTGTTTTTCGCTTATTGGCCTTGGCATCGAAAACGTGTATAAATATTATTGCTATATGTAGTAAATCACTTCTTCTAACACTATGCGTAGTCAGATCCAAGTTTTGTGGGTTCTTAATACCAAAAAAGCACTTGATACCGCAAAACTTCTCTGTTCGATTGTCCGTCTATCCGTCTGTGTCTATGGTCAACGCTAGCATCTAAATCGTTCAGAAGATTTTTTTCCAAAATTGATATTTCCCGATTGATCTGAACGTGAGTGGCGCGCTGACTGTAAATATTTGAGTTCAAACCCTAGTGCAGGGAAATAGTTGTTGCTAGATTGGGAACATTTTCGCAAGTTCGTTATTATTAAAGTATTGCATTGCCGTTAGAAATACTCCTAAAAAGTTTCGGCTATTGAAGCACTACGAGATTTTATTTCTGTATGCACTTCCTGATACTTCTAAAAAGTTACCACGGTTTAAGGTTCGGATCGTACGTTTTGGGGTTCCTCAGAAAATTTAATATGTCGGAGACTTTCGGCAAAAAATCTCTCAATAGCATGTACTGCAGACGTAACCCCGGACAATCCCTTCAACAGGATAGGGCTGTCGGCAGAAATCTTTTTTCTCAAGGGAACCAACGTCCTCATGGGGTCCTCCAGATCAGAGAGGACTCGGAGACGGGAAATAGAGAGTACGCGAGGGTGACGGAGGACGGGGAGGAGGAGGCGTAACGAGGCGCAGAGAGCAGTGGAGGCTGAGAAGGGGTGTAGGTAGAGGGGTGGAGGTGGAGGGGTGGAGGTAGAGGGGTGGAGATAGAGGGATGGAGGTAGAGGGAACGAGGTAGAGGGGAGGAGGTGGAGGGGAGGTGGAGGTAGAGGAGTGGAGATGGAGAGGGCTGTGTATTTGGAGAGGGAGGGAGGCGAAAGAGCAGGCAAAGCGAAGCTGAGGGACGGGCAATGTATTTGGAGGAGGAGGAGGAGGAGGAGGGAGTGGCGGAGGTGGAGGTGGAAGGAGTGGGGAGAAAGCGGCGGAGGGTGCGGCGAAGGCGGGATCAGAAGGGGCTCCGGAGGCGTCTGCTTCGGAGGGTGCAGCCGGCGGAAGGGGCGTGTGACGGCGGTCGGGGATGCAGTGGACGACCTACCCCAAGGCTGATCCTGTTACGCGGACCTCCGCTGCAGTTATAAGATGCCCTCACAAATGACAACGGCGCGCAGGGGGAGTATTCGCCGGAGACTATTGCCCCCCCCCCTTTTATCGCCCGTTCGAGCTCCAGTACGTCGCTGGTATGTTTTGTTATTCAAGTAGGAGTTGTGAGCTTGCCCCTCTTGTCGGGCCCATGAATCTTGCATGGGGTTTAGAAATGCTGGTCAGCGCTTTTATTTGCTTCACTGGAGAAGGGGATCCGTTCATGTGGGCTAGTTTTTCGATTGGAAATTTTGGCCTTTTTTGTGAAGAAAATCACAGTGTACGTTACAATTCGCTGCATTTTATTAGCTGTGTTTGTGTCTTGTAAATCTGATCAGTGATATATGCTCACAGATTCCTGATTTTAATTACGTTACCAATCACAAATAATAATTTCTCCAAGTAAGGAATTTTAATTTTACTCATTATATTCATATCTTTTCTTCACGCTTTTTAATTACAATCCAAAATATCCAACTTTCTGCTAGTAACAATTCTATATTTCTGGGCGTCTTAAAAATATGGTACTTGTCCTATATCCTTATGAAGTAATCTAGTAACGTGCGTTTGTCAGTCCTTTCCTCCCTCCCTCTCTCCGGAGAAGGATGGCTCAAGTCATCAACTAATATCACTGTAGTGCCTCTGACCGGTCCAAGGTTCGAGTCGTCATTATGGTAGGAGTTTCGACGCTAGCTAGTTATCTAGGTCGAATTCGCCGTCTGGAGGATAATTCTAGCGATAGGCTGCTCTGATCGGTAGTTTTCCTTGGGTTTTCCAATCAATACCAGGCGGATGCCGGAGCAATGCCCTAATAAACCGTCACGGACCACGCGTTAACTTTCGTTTCCCATCCTTGACTTATCCTTACCCTTTACTTACACACACACACAACATACACGCACTACACTACCACATATGCCGGGAGACCAGTCGGGAGCTTAGAGCGTGTCCCGGCTGGGGCGCTTGTGGGAGATGCCTGCCCTGCTGCTGGGAGATACCTGCTTTGGGAAATCACCGATAGCCGTCTGTTAGGCCGGCGCCAAATCATACAAACCAGAGAGGGAGGTCACCACCACCTCTCGTGAAATGAAAAACGCACTAAACTTACGGAACTAATGACAGCAGTTAAACTGCCCGGAATGACTAATGAATCAAAGGACCTCTCCCGTCCTCCTCTCTTTCTCAGAATTACACTGTACGGTAAATCAAGATAAATGAGGCTCGACGCGTCTCGATCTCCTAATGAAGAAAATTATTTTTTCGGATACATTTTGAATATTTTACGAAATTTCTCCAAGAAACGTTTTTTATCCGGTTCTCTTTAGGATATTTTTTGCAAAATTCTAGAAAAACACGTTTTTTTAAAGATTTTATTGCAATTACAATGGTGAATACATTAGTGAAACACTGTGAATTACTGCAATCCCATTCAGGCATTTACGTGCTCCATTATTGCTTGATTCATCAGATTGACAATACGTAATCCTATTTTTGTAAGGAAATAAACATTTAAACAAGTATTTTCAACAATATTTTATATGACTTTCTTGTCCCAAATGTAAACGAGCCGGGCAACTGTGATATATTAAACTTAAATTTTATTGTGAAATTATGTAGTTTGTAGTAAATACTGATTGCCTCTGGAATATAGTATACCAAAAACAAACCCAAAACGCTTCAGTCGAGCTATTTGGCATTTTCATTTGTCAGAATTTTCTTAGGAACAAGATTCAAACACTTAATCACACATCGCCGGTGAGAAAAAAAAGAAGAAAAAAAAGACACGAAATGTTGTCATTTCATATCAGAAAGGTTGAATCCCGAGTGGAGCTGTTTATTTTGCGTGCAAATACCCGCACTTCATACCTACCGTATTGTGAACTATTTTTATAGAATCTTTCACCAGTCGTAGTACGCAACTTTCTACACATCCTATTTCAAAATTCACGAAATTTGCCGTGTATCTCTTTTCTCGCGCACCGACGATGACTTCTGGCTCAGCTCCCACCCAGTGTGCTCTCAGCTCCGCGCTACCTGGAAGGCGAGGGCCCCGCGGCTATCGATGGCCGCAAACATCGCCGCGGTCTCCTGTGTTTGCTCACGGGGCTGCGCGCAGAGCGCGGCGCATCGCCAATCACTCCCTGCGAGGCCTTCTGTTCACGCGGAAAGAGGGCAGTGTCCCCTCTCGCCCAACGAGTCACTTACCCCGGGTTCTCTATTCACTTTGTTCCGCATAGTCGGGAATAAAGAGAACAATACCTCAATAGCGAAAGAAAATTGGTCCGTTTTCTACAGAAATAAAAAAGAATATGTTTTTAACGTATCTGAACTAATCTATGGTATCAATTATTGAAATATTATTCCGCAGCAGACGAGAAGATTTATTTCGTTTGCATATAGCAGTATGAGCTCGCACTTTCCATTGGAGCTGAATAATATAATAATAGATATTGTTATTGTGATGTTTTTCTCAGAACATTATGTTGGTCCATATTTGCTCGCTACTGAAAAGTTGTACGCACTTGTCTGTTTATAGGGCGCCATCCCCCCCTCCAAATGCACGACAATTTCTTGCGTCTCCGCGATTGTAACGTGAAGATCGACCAACAGGAGCGAGATATGACTTGTCAGTATTGTTACCTGTGTGAACAAGGCGAGGGAAGGCTTAAGGTTTCATGGTGATACTTGAGGGTCAGGGAATATACTTCCCACTACAAACAGAACTTGAAACAATTTGGCCTTCCGTGGGATTCGATCACACGTTCTTACAGTCCGAGTACGCCGGCCCGCCTGTCCCACGCTCCTCGCCACCGGGCGCTCCATTATCATTGATAGTGTTCCTTCCAGTCGCAATGGAGCAGGTCTTTATAAAATCAGCGCTGAAGCCTTATGACTACCTGACAATGTGCGAGTGTTTTCGGTGAGGAGGTGAATGGAAAGATATGTAATGATAATTTGGGGACGATTTTGATAGCCAAAAATATCACAAAAAATGATCAATAGAAAGCTCTTAAAATGTTTTTAAAATGCTCCATAAGCAAACAAAAATTACGTAAACATTTCATCGAAATCAGTTCAGATAAAGAACTCAAGTTGTTGGATTATGTTACTGATAAAATCGCAGCTACTTGTTTTCTTTAAAGTGAACTCTGGTAGCAAACTATTAGTTTGGACTGTTCTCTGTAAATTGCTGACTTTAGTTATTGAGAAATCGGCCAAACCGTCAATGGTACTGATGCTTATAGGCGTGACACAAACATTAGATTACGGCTGACAGTACAATTTCTCGGCGTAGGAATCGAGTAGGCTACTCAGATAATTATGCATCTTGTAAATATAATATGAAGCAAAAAACATTAAAATGATATTAAAATCAATAAAATCAGCTAAATGGATTTAAAAATGACGAAAAAGAGTAAAAAGTCACTTATTAGTAGAAATTGACGAAAATGCAAAAACGTCATATGAAATAGGTTGTTTCCTTCTGTCATAACATAAAATTAATGTGTATAATAAAATACATTGCTCTAAAGTTAAAAGAAAAAAATGACATTTCTTGAAAATCCGCCTTCTTAACGATGAAAGAGTTCTGGTGGAATGAGAGGCAGGAGAAATAAGAGATCCCCGATAAAACCTCACCGATTTGTCTACCAAAAGTTTAATACAAATCGACCAGCGTTACATTTAGAAGGTGAAAAGTGTGCCCACTTCACCACTGGTTACCCTCACCATACCCGCAGCAAAGAATAACCGCGTTTCGTCCGCCTGAATTGGTACGGTCTTCCCCTGAGCCCCGCCCGCTTTGATTAGGATTCGGAGGAGGCGATTCGCCGACGGGGCAGGGGGGCGAGTCGTCTGTGACGAGGGCTGTCACCGCTGAAGGACGCCAGCGTCCGCAGCGTGCTCGTTTGCCCGGAACAAGGCCCTGCGTCATCTCGGCATCTCTGAATCACCCCCCGAGGAGCACCCCGTCCTCGAAGGCGGCGGGCCCCGCGATCGCCGCTGATTATAGTCCCAAGGCCTGTCGTCCTTCGCGAGCGCCCCACGCGGAGATTTCTCGACATTACGCCGCAATCAGAGCGGTTGGAATCGCAGAAGTCGAATGAAGCGGGAGCCTGCGGAATCGACAATGAGCTGGACTCCGCCAGCAGGCAACATCAATGGCTGCTGAGATTGATACTCAGACTATTGACGTTGAATAAATGTCAACCAATAACCGATGTTTTATCTAGTTCAAGCTTACGCTTCATACTAATAAAATTTCTAATTTCGTGTTTTACTCTCTTTGAATTTTTACAGAAGTGTTATCCTTTCCTCCCATTGGAGGATTTTGGAACTAGACACTAGCATGTGATGTTAATTCACTATTTGCGAACGTTTTCTTGAGCTCTCATTTTACTGGAACACTTGAGATTAGTTTTTATCAGCACTACAATAAAAAAATGTAATCTCTATTCAAATAACTAATGCAAGAGAGCGAACAGTTTTTGTCAGAACACTCATTACACTCTGTATTCCTAAATAACTGTCGTAAAAGAGATAGGGTAGTGTGACATAAAAACTCGAAGATGCCTGTCCGTCATCATATTAACATGTTAGAAACACTAGGAAAATCGACGTTGGTAAGAATTTAATCTCGCAAATTTTGTTTGCTTAGGGAGAATTTAAAGAACGGTCTCGATATAAAAAATGTTAATTTGTTTTTGTTATTTCATAACCGTTTACTATTCGGATTAAATACTTGCCGATTTTCTCTGCTGCGTTTGGCAAGTTTGTATGATTTACGAGAATGAATCGGATCAATAGGTTGAGGTTGTTTTTCTTTTGGTTCTTCTTATTCTTCTTTTTGATATTATTCTTGTTCTTACTTCTCCTCCGTCAGCCGCACGGTTGTGTAGCTATAGGAAGAATGTAAAGCGAATGGAAATGTTATTTGCACAACTCGAATTTTTCCTTAAGCCAGTTTCTAAACGATATCGTAAACACAGGCAGTTCCCACATAAAAGGAAGATTACGCAACAGAAAAAAATACTTGGTAAGTCCCTTAAAATGCTTAAGTAATTGAAAGCTATCCATTACGTCTTGGGAAAAATTATACGTGAATTGTATTCTTTTACAAACGCTGGAAAATCTGATAACGGTAATGCATTAGTAACATTTCACAACCCTTGATCTTTGGCACTGACTGACTTTCATTACAGTTTCCCCCTGCGTTTTCCATGTTACGCTGTTATAATTATGAATTACAATGCTTTGTTCATTTCTATTAGTCATATGTGGTAAGTTCTTCCTGGTATTGTCTATAATTACAATCCTTGTACGTGTTTTTGCATCTCATGTTTTGCCCATAAATAAGAGTTCATTCATACTCTACAGTTTTATTGCTGAATCATTAAGAGACAGTTACATAACAAACCATAATATCTGTGATGTTTTTACAAGTTGTTTTTCGAGCTTAAACGGACAAATTACGTAAAATAGAAAATATGAAAAACTTTTCCATTTTTACGCCGCTCTAAATATTTGACTGCCACTATTTGAGAATTATCATTACCTTATTATTGTCAAGTAATACAATAATGTATGTTCTCAAATTATTATTATTATTACTATTCAACTAAGATCCCATTAAGGACAGAAGTCTCCTGCCTTTTCAGGGAATACTGAATGACGTTATAGGGAGATGATGAGAGGTGAAAGGACTAGGATAATGGTGGGAGAAGGCAGGTGGTCGTGGGTGGTGATTGTGGCATTAATTGAACCATCCCAGCATTCTTCGTTCGACTAAGGGAAATCACGAAAAACCCGGTCCTCCGATCTCGAAGTCCGCGCTTTGCGCACTGAGCCACTTTACTCGGTTACTCTCGAATAAAGGTAGTCGAATATTCAATTAAATAATTGGACAATTATTGTTTTAGTTCATTCTGCATTTGTTTTGTGTGCTTAAAATAAAATTAATCCTAATTACTTATTTCTACAAATTACTCTTTAGGAGGAGAATCCTCTACGGGGAGACCTCAAGGGAGCTACATTTCGCATTTGGTTCTAAACTTTTGAACTGCAATACTCTCGGTCGCTATTTCTTTCGCTTTGGCAGAAGCTTTCTCTGAAAAAATGTTTGTGTAGAATGATCGTTTCTGAAGACCATATTCATTGCGTCGATGTTTCAGTTCCCTAGAACAAGGGATGTTAAAAAAATCCTGAACTGAAAGTGTAGCTCTTGCAATGTGGTTCGACCCTTACCGTCTGTGGTCCGAAGCGTGCTCGTGCCGAGTGCAGCCGCGCGGCTCCTTCGGGAGTGCGGCGCAGCGAAGCGGTCGTGGCACGCGAGTGCACGAGCTCGAATGTCCAACGCACGCGGTGCAGAGATGCTGCTTTGGCCTCGAGAACAGGCAGGGAAGGATTCAGCGCGGAATGTCTCGGGTGACTTTGCATTTCAAATGAGTTTCCGCCTTTCTTTGACTATTCTCATCATCATCATCACCATCATCATGATCATCCTAAAGGCGAAAAGTACCTTGTCTCTGCCGCCATGACTTTCTATTCGCTACTGTTCTCTTCACTTCTGAATCGTTAGTGAAGCTTAGTTCTCTTTGGAATATGCCACCTTTCGACAATTTTATTATATCACTTTTTCTTTCACTCTTCCTCTTCTTTATCAAATTTCCTTTCATCCAGTCTGTCCTATCCTATCATCCCATTTCTTGTTTTATCTGTTTCGCCTTCTCCTTCTTTGTCTATTTCTTTCGACTTCTTATTTATCAGTGTTCTTCTTCTTTTTCTCTTCTTCTTCTCTTCTTCTTTTTCTCTTCTTCTTCTTTTCTTCTTCTCTTCTTCTTCGTATTCCCATTTCTACTTCCTCGATTTTCTTCGCGTGTTGATCGTCTCATTGGCCAACTACAAGTCTCTGCAAGTTTCAAACTAGCAAACATATTTGCGCGGACGTGAACTTAAATGCGTAAGTTTCCGCGTTCAAGGGGAAGTAATTAAACGAACAGAATTCTTCCGCTGAGATTAGACATTACCGCAGCCCCGATGCGCCAAAAAAGAGTTTAACTTAAGTAGTATTTGAAATTCCAGATGTGTCAACGGAAGTCGAACCTATACCGCACGTATCAGCAGCAAAAAGCAACACATAGAGTATTTTTTGGATAATTTTGAATATTATAAGCATTGAAATTTTCGATGTTTATTTAGCATTGAAATTTTCGATGTTAAATTTGAAGCATTGAAATTTTCGATGTTAAATTTAAATATATTTCGACATTTTTTCATTTAAAAGGGTGTCAACAAACGTTAAACCAACAGTATTTGAAGTGATTTAAAATATATTAACCTAGTTAATATTAACCTAAATTAATCTACTAAAAACCTAATTAATTCGTTAACTCCAACGTAAAAAAAAGCTCGTCAAAACACGGAGTCGCAACTGCTTATAATCAGAATCGCATGAATTGAACAAATACAATTCATCAATGATACATGCATGCCCCTCACTTTGACTGACGACTGCATTTACTTAACCTACTGTGCATTACAAAAACAACTGCCGCGTGAACGCATTTAATTTATTTTGTTTGCTAACAATTTGAAAGAAGCAATTAACAAGTGGTTTAACGATTAGAATTTAATAATCTTATATTCTTATTACGTGATCTTACGCACCGCGACTGGCCTCTGATGGAATATATCTAGCACCTATCTACTCGTAGCGATAGGCGAAAAATAATGATGGTGGTGCGTTTAGTAACATATTATTTAATTTATTTATTTCTCACATTTGTGTTATATTAATCTTAACCAAACTTTGCAAAGACCCTGAGACAATTCTAAAGAAGAGCTTGTAAACATTTCTCATCTGGTATTAATACACTTCTTTTTGATGTATCGATGTAGGTTACATGTTGATGAATACACTTTTATTGGTATAGATTATTTATTAAAATATTCTCAAACATAACTTATTTGTCGTTGTATGTTGTAATATTATGTGTATTATTTATTTGTACCCTTCAATAGTGTTATTTCCGCAATTAGACGAAAATGTCGATGTTTAATGATTACTGCAGTAGTTTTAAAGTATTGTAGAATTTCGGCTCACTCTTTAGTCAAGAAAACCTTGCGGGATGCTTGTATTGTGAAGGGAAGGCTGAAAAATAAATCTTCCTGCATTCTCCAAATTTTGGGATGCTGGTGGATATTGTAACGTATTAGCCAGCGTGCCTCATGGCATCTATTTGGGGACGCTTGGTTGCGGATTA
>BOPP01000023.1:3286676-3301662 GCA_017312745.1 Gryllus bimaculatus | reverse complement strand
TACACCTCCATCTGCTTTCTATAGACGTATTGTTTTAACAAGAGCACATTTGTATCGTGTTTACATCTTAAGTTTTTTGAGAAATTCTGAAATCTTTATTTTTAAAATGTGAAATGTTTGTTATCTCAATGTTTGCAACCTTTCAATTATTTATAGAGCTAAAATAGTTTCATTTAATATTATATTAGCTACAAGGACTAAGGAAAAACAAAGAAAGAACTAAAGAGGAAAATAATCTCCAAGTACATCATTGCGACCTCGTAGAGAAGCTGTCAACTCATAGAATTGTTGGAGGATTAGCAACTCAGTTCGTGGTTTGTTGAGTGACGTTTCATTACGATAAGCACTTCAGAGAGTCGCTTTGGGTTTTATCGCTAACATGCAAGCAGACATTACAATATATAACCATAATTTGAAAAAGAAAAGAAGCAAGACATTATTAAAAGAAACTTGATATGTACGCCGTATGAACATCTGGAGGTGGATAAAGTAAATTACTTTCAGGCATCGCTGAGTTACTTAATGTCATGCGTTGAGTGTATAAAAGTTCTATCTGCCTGACGAATATCAGATCACGCCATTTATGTAGTCAAACTGAGTTGTCACGCGCGTTGTGACTTGTTTAAAGAATTATACAGCCCTAAGGCCATGGAGAACACGTTGCCCATTTTTTGTTTGATTTAAAATCTGACTTGAGAAAACATTGAGTTAAAAATATATAAAATAATGAGTTAATATATGATATTAAATTAAAACATAAATAAGTATTATCGTGAGCCCAGTTGCGCAATTCCAAAATTTGTTTGATTTCGGAGGCTTAGAGCATCAACTGATGTCACTGCAGCACCTCTAGAAGGCGAAGGGAGTCTTCCGGGAGGTGGTAGGTTTGTGTGCCGACGGTGGCAGGATTTTCGACTCTAGCTTAATAGCTAGGTCGAATACAGCCGCAGCTTCTAGGATAATTCTAGCGGCCGACTTCTCTGATCGGTAGTTTTGCGTGTTTCTGCAATCAATACCAAGCGAATACAGTAACAGTGCTCTGACAAACTGGGCTGCGGACTGCGCGCAATATTTTCTTTCCATTCCTTATCCTATCCCCATCCACTTACACATACATGCATTATACTACCATACATGCCTAGAGACCAGTCAGGAGCTTAGATCTTATCCCGACTGCGGCGGGAAAAACCCCGCTAGCCGTTGGCAGGTCGGCACCGAATTTCACCATCCCGAGGGGATTGATTACCGCCACCTCTCGAGGAAAACATGCACTACAGTTACGGGACTAATGACATCAGTTGACGCGCCCAGAATCACTAAAATAAATAAATAAATAAATAAATAAATAAATAAATAAATAAATAAATAAATAAATAAATAAATGTATGTATAAATAAATAAATGTATAAATGTATAAATGCGTAAATGCGTAAATGCACATATCAATAAATTAATTGTGTCATATTTCTAAATTCTCGGTCATGTTATTTAACTGCATTAGTAGATACTTAAAAGGCTTGATTTGTAGTAGAACAGATGGGTCTTATTGAGCGAAAACTATTGCAACCATTGCAATGTAGTAATGCAAACAAAAGTATTAAATACAATCCAAGAACGATTGTTATTGAGAAATTTAAATTTTTTATTAACGTTCTCAGAAAATAGTTTCAACAAATTATTTATAAATTACCTATTAAAAAGAACGGAATACTTAAACTTCCAAAGCTGAAATTCCTGGGAATTTCGAAAAAGATTTGAGGTTTGCAGTATTAATATGATTAGGTAAAATAGCTGACATATTTTGTTTCACCGAAAGATCGAAAAAATACAACCAACGATAATGAACGTTTTTGAACCCACTTATTTCGGGGTAACAAAAAGAACAATATTTGACCTTGGCAGTGCGAAGTACCACGCGACCTCACGTAAGAAATTCGCGGGAGAAAAACATAGGCTGGATAGTACAATCTAGGACGTTTGAAAACAATTGCGCAATGAGCCATGACTATTTTATAGTCGATTTCGCTTGAAGCGACGAGGAAACGATCAGCTTTTCTTATGACGATGAATGTAAGCAATGATAGGCAGCGCCGAACGAGAGAAATCTGAACTGCGCGTCAGAGCGGAGTTCAGCGGGCGCTAGGTCCAAACCACCGTTGCGACCACCTACGATTCGAGGTGTGCGGGCACAGAACAATAAACGATAAAAGTGCACCCGCAATGTTAAACGACAACAATAGAAACAAAAGTCTCTCGCAGCACTCCAAGTGGCTTGGCAAAGAACTACATAAACTGCCCGCCCAGCGCAGCGTATGAACGTTAAATTCACTCATCGTCTTCGCGAAAGTTAATGGATATTAATAGGCTACATTCTACTGCAATTTTTCTCAAATATAATAATTATCTATTTTCGTAATTCACTTGGGTAAGGTCATAACTGAGGACAGTCATCTAATGATATGGTAATGGCAGAAATGAAGGAATCAAAATGAATAAACAAAGAAATATATAAATAAATAAATAATCGCCTTTATTGTACAATTTACATTAAACAATATTCAATATAGACATCAACATTTACACTTTTTCACCTTTTCATGGCCTTTTGTATATTTTCTTTTAGTTTGTATTTTCTGTTTTTCATCTATTACATATTTGTAGATTAAAAAACGTACACACTTTTTAAAAATAAGTTCTTCGGATAAATGCACTTAACAAAAAATGTATCATCAGGTGATTTGGAATTAGAGCAAAACCTTCTTTCCAAATTATTTAAATGGCCATTTGTTTTCTAGAAATGTATACAAATAGTCATGAAAATTCTTTAAAAACATTATATTAAATAAAAAATCGTAATAAATCATTACATTACTGAACAAAAAAATACATGTTTTCCTTATAGTCTTATGTGAATACTGTAGGCTACAAATATCATAGAAAGAATCGTGAATGACACTTTACATTAAATACTAACCTCTATAATGCGAAACATCCTTGTATTCCACTAAGACCAGCAAATCGAAATAGAGAAAACTCGAAACTGTTGCGATTGTGTCCGCTAAAACAAAATATCTTGAAACGCGAAACACACACATGAACGCTCAGAGCACTAAAGGAACTCATGAACGTAACCAACGGCAAAATGATTCACTCTTCCGCCATGTGGAAAACGCAGGCAGGCTGGATGTGACGTACAAAAAACAAGCGAAAACCACTAACCAATCATTGCCTATTTCACCTATCTCACCTTCACCTCAGGGTGTGCAGGCAGGGAACACCGCGAAAAGGTAGTGAATTTCATATCGCTATAAAAACGCAGATATTCCAAAGCGGCACACCGCCTGTTCTCCCCCTCTCGCCTCCTCATCATGCAAAGTTTCCGGGCGTTCTGTGAATACGTCATTCATGTTTTCGGAGTTGTTATCAAGCTGGTGCCGCAAATAAAATCAATGTGTAGTGAACATGTCTACGTAATGGATCGAAATTAGAGGAGATATTTTGTCCTTGTTTGGTATCAAGATGTGTATATAATGTGTAAATGTTTGTGCCGCACAAATATTTAAAAAGAAATTCAGATTCTTAATAATAGTATGCGAAATTCGACGAATGAACAGAAAAATCAGAAAAGCTTTCAATAATAGACATCGCAGTGAAAATCATAGTTCATCATATTTTCGTAACTATTCAAAAGAATTGAAGCGGAAAAAAAAATTGCGCAGGAGATATTTTTAAAGCATATTCTCGATAGTGATGGAAATACTTGGTCAGGGTTTTACAAACATGTTCGCAGAAGAAGAGGAAATACGGAAGAAATTCCTATCGTTAGAGATACCAAGAACGGGTTACTATAGATGATCGGGAAAAATCAAATACATTTAATGCCTACTTCAGTTCCGATTTTAAAACAAATCTCACCAGAATTAAATCTATGAAAAATGGAAAGTCGCGGTGTCCGAATTCCATTTTAACGGATATAATTAAACTGAGAAGAGAGGCAATATTATAGTATCTAACTAGTTTATTTCATATTACGATCAACAATTCAAGCGTGCCCGAAGTTTGGAATCTAGCTACTGTTTTTCCGATTTTTAAGAATGGTGGCAGAACTGTTTTAACAAATTTAAAACCGGTACGTCTTACGTCAGTTCTAGTAAGCTAAAGGAACATTTGATTACTAGCTATGTTATAAAAGAATAGGAACGAAAGGAATGGCTATTTCAGGAACAGCATGGTTTTAGGAATGGATTCTCTGGCGAAAGATAGTATCTTTGTTTCAGGATATAGCAGATGAAGTTGATGATAGTGAGAATGCCGTAATAATAGATTTTGAGAAGGCATTGGATGTTCACCCACACCAACTAGTTCATAATTTAATGAATTCGGGTATTGACACCAGAATTGTGGCGTGGATTGATGAGCTTCTTCGAGATAGAAAACACAAAGTCCGAGATGGACAACAATATTCAATTCTGGCAAGATAACTTCAGGGATTCCTCAAGGAAGCGTTATTGGATCTTTCCAGTTTCTTGTGTTTGTGAATGACCTGCTAGACAATTTATTTTCGAAGGTAAGGCTATTTGCAGATGACTGTATAATATATCGAGTTATTCAATCAAAAGTAGACGAGGATATTTTGCATGGTGATCCAGATAGATTACATTTCTGAGTGGAAACAAATAGTATGATAATAAATAGTTAAAAAAGCAAAATCATCACGTTTGGCAGAAGCCACAAATATATTGAAACTCAATATGGTTTAGGCAACGAAAATATTCCAAGAGTCTTGTAAGTAATTGGGAATAATTTTTGATAGCAACTTAAATTGAAAAAATCAGGTAAACTTTGTCGTAGGGAAATCCTGAAGATCTTTTCATTTTACAATGTAAATACTAAAAAAGAGTACTGCGAAAGCGAGAGAATTAGCTAACTTATCTGTACCATTAATGGAATACGTGGCTATTTGAGGGACCCTTATAGAAATTCACAAAAGGAATATTTGAATAGAGTACAGAGAAGAGTTCGTAAACTTACTCTCCGAAGCAATAGGAAGAAAGTAGCATGGGGAATCTCTAGAAATCAGGAGGATTAAGGCAAGACTCTGTGCTGTGTACAAAGCGAATGCCGGTAATCCAGTCTTGGAAAGATATTTTCATTCGACTCGATAGACCCACTTGCTTTAGTAGAGGGGATCACAAGCACAAAATTCAGTTCAGACCACACAGAACAGACGGAAAATTTTCTTTCACTAGTAGAACAATAATAGACTGGCATAAGTTGCCTGCGACAGACATTGAATTCTTTCCTCTAGCTGTACGAAGTTTTAAAAGTATATAGTTAGATATTCTTATTATATCTGCACGTATGTATAGAACCTGGTGGCAGAACACAATTGACATATTATCTGTGCAGACATAAAATGTAGAATTAATGCTGTTATTTTTATTATTATCTTTATTAATACATTATTATTGTTATTATTATTGTTGTCTTAAAATGATTTTAAATTATATTGTATCAATATTCCTAACTGTAATATGTCAATTGTTGTGTTCTGCGACCAGGTTGTATAAACCTACCAGCAGAAATAATAAACCTATCTATACACAGCCTCCTGGGATAATACAGGTTGGCAATCTTTTCGATGTCATGGTGATGGTCGTCGTACGAATATGGACGAATTACTCCCCCGACATCAATATTACGAAAAGTAAATGGACTATAATTTTTGGGACAGGCGGTAGTGAAGTGTACGTACAGAGTTTCACCTAAAGAAAGGTGATTTTGTTATTTGAGACGTGAAGAAGGTAAACCTAAGTAGTATTGTTCTTGAAAAGTATTGAAGTCATTAAATGTTGTATTGTTCTTTTCAGTTTTCAAACAATGTTATGACAAGTTTATTTTGTTATAATTACGAATAAATGTTACCTTTTATTTTTAAATTGAAAGCGTTTTGATATTTCAGTAAGTTACCATGTTCAAGTATTTGGTGTATGGCGGTCCTAAATAAATAATTGAATTTACTTTTATATTTTCCTCGTTAATTAACTTTACTCGTGGAAAAGTAAAATGAGTATCAGTATGTGTCTACGTATGGTGATCCTGGCGAAAAGGCTACCCGAGTGTTGCGCGCACTGGGTTTTTCAGCGCTCCTGTGCCACCCTGGCGTTGAGGATAAGACATAGTTGAAAGGTGGAGCATTGCAGTTGAGAGAGCCCACCATGTTACACTGACGTCCACCATCCCTAGTCAAGGCGAGATTCGAATCCGCAGTACTTAGCCCCTCGATTCAGAAGTGTTCCCAACTTTGTCCCCAGCTAACCAGGTTCGGCTGCCAGGCACTTGTAAACTAAAGATCCGAAACCAAGAGGGTTTTTTGGTTAAGAAGGTTTTTTTTTGGTTCCTTCCCTCGTGCCACAATGTTCAAGCACAGAGGTTCATTCAATGACCGTGTGTGTAGGCGAGGGCGAGGGCGAGGGCGAGGGCGAGGGCGAGGGCGAGGGCGAGGGCGAGGGCGATGACGTCGGCGGGGATGGAGGTGCCAGCGGTGTGGGTGTTGGGGGCGGAAATGGCGGTAGTGTGGGCGGAGGCACGAGAGTAGGGGCGACGTGGGGGCAAAGGTGGAGGAAATGGCCGGCTACTGCATCAGACGACGGAGGAAAGCGCGGAAATCCTCCATCAAGATAGGGTGAAGGGCGGAAGCGGTGACCTACTGGGCACGCGAACCCCGCAGCAGGGTTTTAGAGGGTAGAAGGATGGGGTGAAGGGAAGAAGGACACCTGGGAATTTGTTGAAAACAACTCCCGTCCGGTCCACGAAATCGGGTCATTGGGTGACTATTAAATCGGTTATATATGAAAGGCCACATCTTCAATATTTGCGAAATTGAAATGAACATTAACTCAAAATATGCATCAACTTTTTTACATGTGAAAGAAGCATATACGCTGTTTGTTAATAAAGTTTAAGCAAGTGATACTCTTTTATTTTCTTATGAAAGACCACTTCTGTGGAGATGTGACGTTTTTCTTCTGCAACGGACTTTCGTGGAACATATGATGGGATTAAGAAATGGGTTTTCGAAATAATTGATTCAATTAGTACTCTTTTAAGTTACCGTCTCAGCTGTTATGAGCCAAAGTATAAACCTGTCATTTTTCGGAATTGGTTTTTTTATTCCTACGGGTCTAGTTCGGTCTACTCTTTAAATAATTATTTTCATTATTTAAATGCTGGTTTGAAGTTCATAACTTAAAAAATACAGTATTTTAGTAATGCTAATATAATGGAGTGTAGTATTAAAGTACCTTTTAGATGGTTAGGTTATAGAAAGAAAAAATACATTTTTCAAGCCAGATTGATTGTATGGTTAAATCATTAAATTATATTTAAGTTATTTATTCTAGAAATGCACATTTGGGAACAAAACTAAATAATGAAAATGAGTAATTATTCTATTATTTTTGGTCTATAAAACTATTTCTTGAATAATTTTAATTAGTCTACTTTGCATTTTAATTAAATTTCGGATGTAATATTGTTATTATTTCTGACGCGTTTAAAATTTGCCTTTATACTTTTTGAAGCACTTCATTTCGACGTATCGAACCTATTGACACATTTTGGCGAAAAGTCAAAATAAATTCATTGAAAAAGTATAATGGTGCACACAACATACAAAAATATATTCTAAAAAGTATCACACACTCTGCCTAGAAAAACAAATACAAATATCTTATATATTAACTCTTACTTGGCTAATTTCAACAAAAAAAGAAATGTTAGTTTTTTTTACCCTCGAAAATTTTTGCTACTGCTACATTTTAAGATGAAAGTTTGAACTAGATTCAAATTCGTAGAGCGTGAGCCCATACAGACACACTAGGCAGGTAAGGGTAAACAATCATTGAGCACGCATCATTAGCAGTGTCATCTTGCTAATTGTGGCGGTAAGTCAAATTCTCAAATCACTATTCGTGGAACAATTCGCTGGTGTTATTATTTTTATAAATGTCGTAAACTAATCAATATTTTTAATTAATGTAATTTTTAGAATGAATGTTGAAATTACCTTATGATAATCAAATGATTCTGTAAATCGAGTGTAACTTCTCTTTCTGTTAAAACTCATCACAGAAATGAGCAACATCTTTAAATACTTACTCTAAAAAAACGACACTATCAGAAATTGCTAATTAAACGCGACCCCTCAAAAAATGCAAGAGGGGAGGAAAGCAGCTGGAAATGTATTTGCGCGTGCAGACGCATGCGGCAGCCACAGTCTCGCTCTCTTCCTCGGCGGAGGTAACGCCTCGCTCGAAACAAGAATTGGCCCCGGCGTAATTTCAGGCGGGCGTTCATTATGCGACGGGTCGCACAGCGGGAGCGACTACGCCGGCAGCCGCGAGGGCGGCGGTGGCGGTGGTGGTGGTGGTGGTGGTGGTGGAAATGGTGGCAGAGATGGCGGAGACAGTAGAGTTTTGGGGTTCAGGGGAGTCAGAGAGGCAGGGGATGGGAAGGGTTGCGCAGGCGGTGACGGCGCCTGCACGTATATTATTGGGTATGTATTCCATTTATATACATTTTAGTGTTCATTTGCACTTTGTATTTCTTCTGTATTTCTTGGTTTGTTCATAGGCTAATTTGTTCGTTCATTGTCGTTCAATATTGTAGAGGCACAGATATTACAATGAAGACCTGAAACACATGTATAGGTGTGATTTCTGTTTATTAAAATTCATAGTGTAATAAACTACTTTGTGGTTGAAACCTCTGCTATCCTGAATTAATAATTATTCTTAATTTCAAGTTGCCCACGAAAGACAAATATAGTCAGTGTATAAGAAAGGGAAAATATTTTAAATATTGCCATTTTCCAGGAGAAAGGTTTTTAATGGGAGCTAGAATTGTTTAAGGAAGACAAATTATTTTGCTCTCAATACCTGTTATTTTGGAAATCATCGTAATGAAAATTTTACTACAAGAAATATATTTTCTTCCAAACATTTTTCATTTGATTAAAGAATGACAGTTTTTGATAAGTCTTTTCTTTGTTCTCCGACGATATCAATTCTCTGACCTCGGACTCTTTCACTTGGTTTCTTTTCTTATGGAAAATTTATTTTCGTGTGTCAATCATTTCTTGGAGATTCCATATAGGTGGTCGTTCTGAAGCCTAAATCTCCACAGCGCCGTCGTCTTCTCTCCTCGTTGTGGTCTTTTACGAATGAAGACTGAAAAAGTGGTGAAATGAGGAGCATGAAGAAACACGAGGAAACGTGTCACGAATTCGCTTTCTCCTTATTATGAATTTCACAAGCATTGAACGGGATTTCATTCTTGGCGCCATAGGTGGAAGGCTAGAACATTCATTACTTCACTACGGTTCGACTCTGAATAAAAACATGTTGACCATAATATCGCTGCTCGCAGTAAAGTCTATGCTTTGAAGTCACTACAGATGATTACCTTTACTACCTTTATCTGAGACATCAGATTTTTGTAACTATAAAAACGACACGTAACTTAAAGCATTGTCGCAAGTAATCTCGTTGAAATGGTATTGGGTCTATTCATTTTCGGGAATTTATGAAGCAAAGTTCTTTCAAGGCTGAACGTAAGTGAAACTTCTTACTCTTGTAATTAGGTCGTGATCGCTGGTATAAGGACTACTTACAGTGCTTGGACATGGAAACTCAGGTTTTCATGGTGTTTAACGCAAGGTAGGAAGTTAATATCATTCACGGTAATTTTCATCTTTCGTATAACAATCTTCAGGTATAACACTATTTGACACTGTATTAAACACGTATTATTGTAGTGCTATAATTCGATATATTAAGTGAGTAGTGTTATTTAAATACATTTATCTACCTAGTCATAATTATAAAACAATTACAAATTAAATAATCTGTTTCTTTCTAAAATTTCTTATCACCGGTTTTATTAAAATGAGTAAAATAGCTGATAGTTTTGGGCGGAATTGAAGAAAAAAGAACTCGAAAAATAAAGCCTCTTTTAGGTCTCAACATCTTATGTCTCAATGCACTCAAGGTGGCCTGCACGCTGAAGACACTCATAGGGGTTTTCGCTTCTACCATCGCTAATGTCTAGCATGTATATAAACTATTTTATTCGTCCACTGCTAAGCATGGTATAATATCCTGACTCAAAGATAGGAAATGATTGCGCGTACCCGAGTGTGTGAAATGACGGAAAGTAGGGAATTTGCTGAAGTGAAACTCACTTCTACTGCTCCTCATAGCAGACACCGCCAACTCGTCTGTAAGTTATCTGCATCATTCCTAGACCTGTGATATCAAAGTTGCCCAGTAAACATGTCTCAAAAATATTCGTGAACTGTGTTGGTTTTAATTGATCTAAATTAAGTTTAAAATAATATTATTTTGTAATATAATATAATACATTATAATAATGTATAGTTTGATCAAAGTGGTTATCCTATTTTATATTGAATATACTTTTATTTACTAGAGATTCTTTGTATTCATATGTGCCAAATATGAGTTTTTAAAGAAATGCATTCTTCTTATTTAGTTTTTTGTTTGTTTTAGTGACGATGTAGCGATTTATTGCTATTTTCTGATCGATTATCTTGAAGTAACGTATATCGGTCTCATTAAAAGTCGCTAATCTGTTTCTTTCTTTAATTTTTGGGCACCCTTACCCTAAAAGGTCGGCAGTAGCAGTGGCAGGGATAGAGAAAGAAGCAGAGGCGGCGGCGACAGCAGCGCCGTGCCGCGGGCCGCTGAGGAAACTTGCCGAGGAAAACGCTTGTTTTTAATCCGCAGTCTCCTCGGCGCAAGTTTCACTGTCATTAGCGCGTGGCGCGATACGCAGCTCGGGTGGCTGAGGGGCACGTTCGTCCCCCCTACTCCCCCTGACCCCCTCGACCCCCCAGAGCGCTGGTGACGGCGGTGGGGAACAGTGGTTTGACGTGTGAAAATCCAAGAAAAACAATCGAATTTAAGAGGTCAGGAAAAAAATGTCCGTGATTTGTGTCGTCTTTTTTGTCGCTTTGTGCGCAGAATAATTTCAAGCACATGTAATTTTTGAAAAACTGATTGGTCGTAACTTCATCCGATTTAGAGATTTACATTTTTCTGTAATAATAAGATCTAAAAAGGCATTTTTTTGTTATTCATTTCTTTGTATCTAAATTTTTACTAAAAGTTCATTTGCTACTTCATTATTTGGGGGGGGGGTCTTTTTTAAAGCAAAGATGAATGGTACCGATGTTTGTTGATTTTTGGAAAATATGTACTCTATTGTGAAACTTGTGCTAGTACTACAAAAAAACAACCACTGGAGATTATGTTTGGTATGGTTTCATGACAAATTATCGTCAACTACATAACGAGGTTATAACTTTCAATGTAGATTTGTAAATTAAAGTTACTCGGAAAGAAACATATGAGTGGTTCTTGATCCTTCGTTAACATAGGTATACAGAATGTTGAATCAGAGAAGCTGGTCAATGATTATGAACCAGGCAGAGGTGGGCAGGCAGGTGTCCGAATGACCACTTGATTAGTGTTCAACCAAGTATTGCAAGTTTGATGCTGATGATTCTGCCCGAAGGGAAGTTTGCAGCTCAGTTAAAGTCTACTTATTTTGTGAGGCGTTGCAGTGCAAGTTAGTTCCTGTAGATTTGACGTTGCCATCGATATCTGTGCACGCCAATTTTGATGTTCGATTTGACTGCCAGAGTGCGCATCTCTTCCTTGCTATATTCGTTGCCTCCTATCGAACGTTCCAGGATTAAATGTGCATGCACCACCGTGTTCGTCGTCGCTTTGTCCTTCCTTCCCCCTTACGTGTGGCCTCGTCCTGGCACATCCTGCATGGCGTTGCTATGCATTCCAGGTTGCGTGATTTTATTCTTTATATTGTAATTCACTTATGAAATATAGTTTTGTACTAATAATCGAATCGCTCGCTCATCTTTTTACGATACAGCATGGTGTGTCATGCAACACTCTCACTATCACAGACTTTTAAACAATACCAAAAATGAATTTTCTTCACGGACTGCGTAGGTAAGTCGAATTCAGCAGCTGTCGACCATAATTTTACAGATCGGCGGCTCTGTTCGGCAGTTTTCCGTTGGTAGTTCCTTCGATCAACATCAGGCCAATGTTGGAACAGTACCCTAATAATCAGGCTCGGACAACTCTCGATCTTTTCTTCCTCTTCATTGATATACCCTCACCCCTTACATACACACACTTGCTCTACTCTACCATACATGTCTGGGACGGTTCCCCGCTGGGGGAGATGACTGGATGAGGAAAACCCTGCTATCCGACGTACAGGTTGGTGCCGGAGTGGGGTAATATCATCGCCTCCCCCGCGATAAAAACATGCACTGCAGTTACGGGACTAATGATATAAGCAGTGGACTCGGACGGAATCACTAAACAATCAATCACCTGGATATGAATTGAATTCTTCCACGTAATTCTCGTGGTTTTAACGGTCTGTCACGAATAACTTAGTGTCATGTCTAAGTATGCATTTTTGTCCCGTTTTCCCTTAATATGCACCATAGTGCAGAGTCAGTGTCACGGTTGTGGTAGGGGTGGTGGTAGTGAAGGCGGCGGTTCCGGGCGTCGCAGGGAAGAGATAACGGCGCTTTCTTAATTGAAACGAGATTCACGCGCTCCCGACGTCGGGGTTGGGGAAGGGTGCAACAGGGAGCGACGCCGTCGCCTTCGCCGTTGCCGCCGCCACCGCCGCCACCGCCGTCACCGCCGCCGTCGCCGGTTCCGTCGCCGCCGTCGTCGCCACTGTCTTGGTCGGAGAACACGACGTCGGAGATGCAGGCACCAACCTATCTTGGATCGACTCCCTGAAATATCCTTTCCATTCAAACACGTCATTTATTTCGAGTCTTAAATATTCCCCGGACATCCCCCTTGGATATTGACGTTACTTTGATAACATCATCTTTTTGCACGGTTACAAGGACGTTAACTAACAACAATGACATACGAGTATTTTAATGCAATTTCTCGCTTTTTTATAGTTTCATTAATTATTCCTAATATTTTCTGCGTTTTAACAAACATTTGATATATTGACCAGCGCATTAGAGAGAAATTAAAACCAACTTAGAAATTGTCATACGTACAGTGTACTAAGCTGCTTCATTATCTTTCACTTATTGTCATTATAGATTTTTATTTTTATTTAAAAATTAACAGTGTAACAATTTTTGTCAACATTAAATTAAATTGGACTTCATAAAACATTTCTTGCTTTGAATTGTCACCGTTTCAATAAATTGATCAAAACAGCATAATTGTAATCACAAAGTAAAAATGATAAACACGCTTACGAGTTGTAGGCTTGCAAATTTAATGAATCAGATTCCTGAATATTATGAAGACCACATATATTAATGAAAATAAAACTGTGCAACCACCTACGATTAGTAATGGAGAGTATAACTTACTCAGGAAAGCTAGAATTAAAAGAACTGCTGTTGAAAGATAGAATACATGTAAAAGGCAATAAATTTGCAATTGTGGATCTTTGATGACCTTTCTTAGAGTGAACAGAATCGTGGACAGAATCTCAATGACACTTTCTACCACACTACCACATTACTACTTTTACCACGAAACAAACAGCAAAACATCTTGTTATCCTAATCATATTTAAACAACAACGTTTAAAGCACCTTTTGGATTATTAATAAGTTTATATGGTAAATTGTAAAACATATTGCCAGATTATCAGGTACCATTATTTGTACATACATGCTATGACATGCCAAAAATTCTGTCAAGGTGCCTTCTTTCCAAAGGTCTTCACGCTATATTTTGGCTAAAGTAAGCTTTACGAACATTTATTTTATTTGATGGGCAATGAATCTTTATCTTCTGAAACATTTTATAGTCCAGGTTTGGAAGAAAGTTCAGAGAGAGAAAACAAGGGTGTAAGTGGTAGAAATGTACTGGTTGGTGTTGTTAACTGGGAGTGAGAAGACTTCTCAGCTCGTCTTAAGTGGTCATCACTGAAGTATAGTATACGTAGTAGTACTAGTGGCTCGCATCAACAATAATGCTACTAAACAATACCTTATTTTAATAAGTAGCACGCATATTACTCAAGAAGAATAAATAAAATACTCTTCTATAACTCTGCAAAAAATTAAATATTTTTACAAATAAACTATATATTACAATTGCTCTTTACGTACTAAAAATACAAAAACAAAAGCTGATCAGTAATGTATCACAAAACATATTTATAATGATAAAACCAGTGACGAATGAGAATGAAAATTCAATCGATATGCGCAATACAAAAATACGAGAAATACGAGAAAGGTACTTAAATATTTGAATTTTTCAATTGACCTATTTTGTTACATTGTTTTTATATGTTTTTCCAAGCACCTGCGTGTCTAAAGAAACGATATACACATGTCACATGGCATATATATTCCTTTGCCAGGTATCTCCACAGGTGTGCACCGCCCCGGCCAAGAGAAGCTTTTAAGGGGTCGCCTGACGTGTGGTAGGGTAGTGAATGTAGGCATACGCGTGCGTGTATGGGTGTGGAAGGCAAGGGGGGCAGAGGTGAGAAAGGGAAGATCGTGCGTGGTTCATGGGGCGTTTGTTGCGAAACTCTTTCCATATTCGTCTGGTATTGATCGGAGCAACGACTAAAAATTACGATTAGAGCAGCCAGCAACTGAATTGAATTCTTTTCTTGAATTATTTTTCACCCAGCAACTGAATTCGACCCAGCTAAGTAAGAGCGTCGAAAATCCGCGTCGAACCCTAGCACCTCCCGCCGAGAGTCGCTACAGAGACAGGAACAATTCTGGTTCTGAGCTTCATTTGGCTGTGTACGCGAAGGCAACGCCGCTGGCTTTACCACCAGCAGAGCAGCCCCGACCTCGGGCTCCCACCCTCCGCCTCGCCCGGACGACTTCCCAGATCTATCGCCCGACCCC
>BOPP01000023.1:3272850-3284866 GCA_017312745.1 Gryllus bimaculatus | reverse complement strand
CCCCGATGAAATCTGTCGATTGGAAAAATATTGACTATTTCTGTATAAATATTGTGCTAATCCTATTATACCGCAAGAAGGGAGCGCCCTATTGAGAATAGGGCTCGAGGTAGGTTGGTCGATGAAACGAATTAAAGGGATTTTCGCGCAGCTGCACCGTTTGCCGAATTGAAAGAGATGAGCCGTAAAAGAGGTCGAACGGGGCGTATCGAAGGATAAACGAGTACGATGCTACGACTCAAATGAGAGCACTATTCGTGATGAAATATCACGCACGGGTGGAAATATGGCCAGCGGTACAATGGCAATAAACATTAATAGTAATTTAATTTAAAAGTATAATAGTATTTCTCAGTTCCATTCCGTGTTTCCAAACAGAGAACAAAACAAAATGAAATCGTGTATGTGGGGTTGGGTGTAGATGGTGATCATATTTTATTGAAGACACTTCCACTAGTGGAGAGAGCTGAAAATTTACTACTCGATCGTTGTTTCCATGGATTTTCATCATTCATACTTGTAGCTTATTCTCAATATTTCATCGTATTATTCGGATTTTTCTTCTCGTCTGTGCATTGGTTAGGTGCTTGAAACATTAAAAATGAAATAAAACACAGATTGTAGATAACTAATGAAAACAAATATTACCTTTCCTATTCAACGAGAGAAATCGGCTATTTGTAGATTGGACACACGCGGAGAAACGCAATTTAAACCGCAAATCACCACCATATGTCGTCCAAACAACGAGCTAGTTATCACACATGTAAAGTTACTAACGGAATGTTTATCAATCTTAATGCTCGGATCACTCTGCGGATTTCATTTGTCTGCATTAGCATAATTTATGTTACTCTCTTTACACTAAATGAAACGGGACGTAAATTCCATTCCCAGCGCAATTTAAGTTCGCAAAATGAATAATGCCTCCATAAATTAATGATAATAGTTAAGAAATTAAACTCTTTACTTTTACAAAAGCCGCTGGACTTGATTTGTGACCCACGCACTTTGTCGGGGGATGTTTACCAATTCAATGAACTCACTATGCCCCACAACTGGCAATTTGTTATTATTATCTGGAAAACAGACTCCCCAGCTTTTGTCTCTCGGGTAACCAGCCCACATTGTGAACATGCCTGATAAATTGAGTGGATTATATGTTCATCGGATCGAAAATAATATTTTTGTTGACCTTCATTTCTCTTCATTTTCGTATCTTCTCTCGTTTCCTAGCATTCATTAACTTCGTGTCTTTTATATTTTCTGTGAATGCGATCTGGAAATTCTTTTTACTTCAGACTGGGCAAAAATATCTAAAACATAGTTTTCAAACATCGTAAGGAAATAATATTAAATTTTTGGCTGCGCACTGTCAAGCAAAATAATAAGTTATCAACCAAAGACAAAGGCCGCAAGGAAAGGAATATACGACTTAAACAATAATAAATTTGCATAACCTAGTTCTTCTGCTTAATATTTAATTGATAAAGGTATCTGATTAATGAAAGACAGAATAAGGAACGCGGGGGCGGGTCTGGGGAAGATATATATCGAACATTTTCAAAAAGGGAGATGAAGAAGAAAAAGAATGATACATTTTGGAAACTAGGAAAAATGACTGGAAAGTCTTTCTTCCTTCTACATGCAACCACAAACAAAAGACCTTCGGATATGTGTAAATAAAATATGTTGTCATTGCTACATTAATTATATTAACAGCTTTTGATGATTTATTCACCATCGACAGGTATTTGGTAGAAAATCTATATAAAATATCATTAGCTGAAATAATATAAAAATACTGTAAAAAACTTAACTGACAATGAAATATGAATTAAACGTTAAGAGAATGAACTTAGTATTACAATGAAATAATAGAAAAGAAATGACAACATTATTTTAATTCGAGAGGCAGTAATATTACTTAAATTTTTTTAGTAAATAAATTTTAATTGCAAAATATTTTGGCTGTAGCACAAACGTACTACAATTTAGCCGCCACTGTTAAACAACCAGTGCGCTCTCTAGGGCTTTCCAGAGGTGTAAAAGTGACAACTATTAAATATCCTAATATCCTATTATCTAATCCAAATATCTAATCCAATCCTAATATCTTTCCTAATATCTTTGGTCCAGACTAGCTTTTCAGTATTTCCCCACCAACTTCCAGTTACAATTCGTGACTAATTGTTTCAACATTTTAATTTCTCACTCCCCTAAACTCTGCTACTTCTCACTCTAGAAAAAATTTCATTATTTACACGCATATTTCTTGCATATTCAAGAATATCTTACGATTGAAATTGTTCATTTATGTTTATTGGCATTCAAAATTCCATATTTCGTTTTTCCATTTCGAAGATTATTTTTTTGTCAAAATAACAGTGCATTATAATTAATTTGTTGAGATTCCACGAGCCCGCATGAACTGCAGAGAATCACCCAATGATGCAGTGATGGAGTGCCCGTGTAAATCCTGAACAGAAGTCCCCTGTCGTTTCCGCTGCGTTGATTACCGCCCAGCTGGCTCCTGACCTCATCGAAATAACCCCGCGACCTTCACTTGGGTGGGCGTGGACAATACGTGGAGCCGCGGCGAGGGTGTCGAACGAGCTGTTCCGCACTCTGTGTAATGGCCGAGGCTGCGGTGACTAAGCCACCGAGATACTCGTACGCTGCGTTCCCTACAGAGCTCCAGACCGCGAGGAGAGGATTCACGGAGGATACTGACGAGGACCCATCAAGTGTCGCTGTGCGGAGCGCGCGGGGCGGTGAATCTTGGGCTCACCGCTGCCGCTCAGGCGATGCTCGAGCGCCAAGAAATGGTCGTTGCCTCTGTCGCGGAGCTTCGTGATTCAGAGGCGGATTGATTGGTTGATTAATGATTGAATTTCATGAAATGATTGATTAATGATAAATAAAATCGTTTAATTGATAAAAGATATTTTTGATAAGATCAACTGCTAAGTTCATTAGTCCTGTAAGTGTAGTGTATCCTGAGTTCACTCAGGAAGTGGCGGGTATCTTTCCCCGCTGGATGACACATCGGCTAGCGGGAAGCTTTCCCCCACCAGATGTCTCCTGCCAGCGTGGCCGCCCAGCCGGGACAAGCTTCTACACTCCAGACTGGTCTCCGGCATGTGTAGTAGTGTAGTGCAGTGTATGCAAGTAGGGATGAGAATGGAACTAGCAGAGGCTACCTATCAAAGCAGCCGTCCGCTAGAACTCTCCTCCAGGCAGAAGCTGAATTCGACCTAGTTATCGACCTAGGTATCGACCTGGCTATCGAGCTAGTTTCGAAAAATCTTACCGGAACTCGAACCCTAGGACCTTCCAGTCATGGGCACTGTGGTGACATCAGCACTGCAGTGCCACGGTCCATCCAATTCGTACAAATGCAATTGCCGACTCCCCAACGCGCTGAGGTCTGTGTGGATTTCTTTATCCCAATTTCCTTCTGCCTGAAGTTTAACCAATTAACGTCTTACATAAATTGTGTGCGCATAGAGCTCGCCCATTGTCGCCTCAATTATCGCATACTCGTTGTTGAGTCTCTCTGGTTCTGTGACTTACAGTGCCAATCCATTGTTATGTTGTTAAATTATACTACTAGAGCTCTCTAAAGCGCCAAGAGCTGGTTATGAGCATTTATTTCTTGAAAAATTAGTATAACCACTATACCATAGCTGCTTATGCCCCGTTAGCTTCGTTGTGAACCAACCGTCGTTTGCTTTACACCGGCTTCTCCTACCGACTTAACCAAAGGCGTACAGCAGCTAAGCACGGTTTTTTGGTGTAGATTCGAACCGATGCAGGTCACGAATATATTCGCGGTCGTGAATATACCTGCAGTCGTTAACATTGGTGTGGAGCTACATGAGTCAGAAGTCAAAGAGACGAACGCAGTTGCCGAACCCGCAACCGCCACTTCTGCCTCATTTTCAATATTTGCGCTCTATCTATGGCGCTTTCCGAGATATAGACTTCAATTAGTTATTACTCGCAGACCTCACATTGAAGTTTCGACAATTTTCTATGTTCCATTGCATTGTTCTGGCTGAGATGGCTCAGGGCAACAGCTGTTGCCACGGAAGAGTCTTTATTAGGGATGTCTCAGCGTTTGAATCACGACGGTGGATGATTTTATGCACTAGCTAGATTGACTTTAGCCGATGTTGGAGGAGAATTCTTGCGGACGGCTCTAATAGGAAGTTTTCCGTGGTTTCTGTGGGCGTATTTCTTCACTACACGACGAACACTGGAGCAGTGTTTTTACGTAATATATAGTTAAAGATAGAAACTGAAGATAAATGAATATTATCGTTTGTTGAATATAGTGGGCAAATATTAAATATTGAATGAAGTGGGCAAATTTTTGAAACTTACTGTTCTCACTAGTGCGGTAATTTTCATTTGATTCCGATCGAAAGTAAGTGGTCACATCGAAGATACTACGTAAAAAAAAAGTTTTCAACATTTAGTTATGAGATTTTGAAATGATTAGGTACCAAATTTCAATTAACTTACTAGTAATTTATAGGATACCTAGCAATACAGCGACATTAGTGAAAATAATTTATGGTCATACATGAAAGTATGATACGAGGAGATGATAATGAGGCAGATGGATTAAAACACAAAGGAAATAGGAATAAATCGTACGAAACTGCCACCAAATGAACTGTACCAAGGTTCCACATATGATAATGGATTTGTACCACGAATATGAACGGCGCATAAGCCAAAAGAAATCACACTGTCCAATACCCGATTGGTCAGAGAGTCCCTTACGGACAGACAGTGTGCCTTGCACTGCTAGAATGGGGGTTCAATACTTGGTCGATACATGTGGAATTCGTGGTGGACGAAATGGGTTTTCTCGAGGTTCTCCAGTTTAATGAGTTTCTTAATCCTATTGAATTTACTTCATCTTTTCATAGTCACGTATACATATATTCATTCATCATTACAAGAAAGTCTGTAAAGTTCGTGCAATCGTATCAAAAGATCATACTCTGTAAATCGCATGTCTTCCAAACTTGACAAAAATTAGGAGTAGTTCTTCTTCACGCTCTGGTTTCCCGCTAACTGCCACTTGCGTCTGTGTAAAACCTGTTTGTGCAGTGAATTCGCCGACCCACGACCACTTCGCTGTGCCCTCTGCTCATCCTCGCAGACAGGAAGCCCATTTTAATGTTAAGTGTGCTCCTGTCGCGCGAGGTTCTTCCCAGTAATTTCCCTGTCAGCAGATGGACATAGAGATAATAAAATGATGGGTTTACAAAGGATTTTCCTCGTGTGTAACATCTATTGTTTTTCTGCGTGGCTACACATGAGTGTAGGAAAAGTTCCTTATTGCGTAAAGGAATAGGTTTCTGGAAGAAGGGGCTATGGCGCACTGTTATGTATTCGGTGTTTTTATTTTGTCAATGCCAAAGCTTTGTCGCATTGCGTGAAGGAGGTTTATGACTTTAATTGGCAGGAAATCATGAAAGAGCAGTTGTGAAGTAAGTGGCAAGGGAAGCGGAAGCAAAAACGAGAAAAGCTGCCATGGACCCTCTTTTTTCTCCCCATGTCTAATTCAGTGATCGGAATTTGAACTGCGAACTTGAAAGCCGTGTTTTCGTATCCCGTAAGTTATCTTTCTATTCACTCAATACTGCTCTACCCGTTCTACCCCTATGTTCACCAAGGTGCAATATCCTTGCTCTGCTCCATCCCCCCCCCCCGATTACCTCACCCTTTTTCGGAAGAATTAACTTTCAATTTGTTCCATCAATACTAGAGTGGTACTTGCGCAAATTGAATGAATTAACATGCATCAACAATTTATGTCAAGGGCTTGTTCAATCTTTTGTGTTTTCTTTTTTTCTGAATTTTCTCGTTTCGATATACTGGCGAGACACTGTAAGAATGGGGAATTAAATCCTGCATTAAGGAGTGGAAAAGAGATATGGGGTACGTTTTACAAAATATCGTACAGATAGACTCGTGTTTCGAAGATCAGGAGTGTACTTAATTAACATCGAAATTGAACTGTGAATTTTGTATAACTCATTATTTTTATTTATTAGGAAATAATGACATGCAAAAAAGTAGTTTAAATTATTCCGGAAAAAATACTCTCCTTTTCGGCGAAATCTTCAACGATATCACAACTATTCCCGAGTTTAAAAGATTAGACGTAATAAAAAGGTGCTGTAGTATCAATGTTTTGGTTTTCCATGCTTTGTATAATATTATTTGATATTATGAATTTAATTTAATTTTTTGGTATAAAATAATGTTATAACATAATAGTTATTGACTAATTTTTAAAGTCTAAAAAGGGAAATAAATGGAAATGTCGCTTTGCGTTAAAGAAAAATGTTTTATTGTACGAATATCTAGGAAATTAATTTTTAGTTTTAAAACTATTTTCATTGCAATACTACTTCATTTCATGAGTAACATTTCCAGCATAGTAGTCATCCTTTTCCTGCTGAAAAAACAAACTTTAATAATTTTGAAATGAACAATTACGAAGACTGCTTCTCTACAAAGGCCATTGTGTCTGAAATTATTTGCATAATAAAAAAAACCGGCTTCTACAAATGAAACAGATGTTCAAACAAACGGTTTCATCGAAACTAAAAAATAGCTCGAATAGATATTTAAAAATGACTACCGTGAAAGCACCATTCACAAAAACTAATCAGTAGCAATATTTCGACGTAAAAGCCCGTTTCATTTCGTGCAGCGACAGGCAGGTACAGAGAAAAAAATAGGAGCAGTCTTTTCGCGATGTTACAATAGGAGCAAAAAGAGTGACGTTTCTGATTGAGCGAACGCGGAGACGTGGGCGGCGGGGGAAGGAACGTGGAAGCGAACACGGGTACGTGGGGCAAGGGATGGAGGGTGGAGAACAGGGCGACAAACGGGATGGGGAAGAGGACGGGGTCGGGGGCTGAGGGTAGGGAGGGAAGGGTCGGGGAAAGCGAAGGGGAGGGGTGAGCGGACGGCGGGTCGTCTCGCTTGAATTGCGGGGATTTCTGCTTGATTGTAATGGCCATCTCGCGGACGTGATCCTGCGTGTCGGGGCTTGCGTGTCGCCTTGGACGGATGGCTACGCGGCGAGGACGGCCGGAGCGTTCAGGCGTGCGGGATCGTGCACAGAGAGCAACCAGCTGCGCCGGTGGTGGCTCGTTCCGGACGGCTGAACGCGACGAGGTGGTGACAAATCGCTCGACAGAAAGATGGTATTGAGTGCATCTCATTTACGCAAAGTGAAAAGACGCAATGAATGTTCAGGCTGAGTTAACTCAGAGCCAGCATTGGCGATGACTATGCTGTAGCTGCGACAAGGAGGTCTTACGTTTCGAGTCCAATGGTGGAGGATTTTCGGCGCTAGTTACGTAGCTGGCTCGACTTCAGCCGCTGTCTGGAGTAAATTATGGCAGTCCGTTGCTTTGATCAGTAGCTTCTCCGATCAGTACCAGAAAAAAATAAGGAGTAGTACCCTAACACGGGCAACGGACCACGCACGACCTTTCCTACCTTTTCCTTGGACTCTCCTTTCTCTCTTTAGTCTTGGCGAGATTTCCCGTTCATGTTTTGCCACCAGTGGGACCCCGCCCCACTCAAAGGAAGCGCTGCATTCCTGCCTTTTGGAATGTGTGGTAGTGTAGTGCATGTAAGTGTGTGTGTGTGTGTGTGTGTGTGTGTGTTTCAGGATGTAAAAGGAGAGGGGATAGGGAAGATCGTGTGCAATCCGTTTGTCCGGGAAATCTGCTCCAGTATTTACCGGGCATTGTTCGAAAAATCCACAAAATACCAATCGGAGTAACCGCTGCTAGGATTCTCCACTCATCGGCTGAATTTGACATAGATATCTAGTTCGCGTCGAAAATCCGCCGCCATTGGATTTGAACCTTGAGACTGAGAATCTCTATTGGCAACAGTCGTTGCCGTTTGCTATCCCAGACGGTTTGCCAGACAAGAATGCAAATGGAACGAGTTCGATCAGTTCAGCTGCTCAGTAGAATTATCAACTAGATGTCAGTATCGTTTGTAACAACTACATAGCTAGAGTAAAAATTCTTATTGTAGTGTTTTGACATTTGGACACCCCTCTACAGAGTTTAACTATCAGATTCTTTCTATTGCATACGCTTATGAAATACGTGGGAAGTTAATCGGTATTAATACATGTTTAAACAAACATATCCAGAGATTTTTATTTCGAAATTTGAAAATACAAATATGAAATACACGGAATATGCTATTTTTAACAATTGTATCACAAATAGCTGTTTTAATAATTCCGTACATTCAAAAGAATGGTTATATTGAATCTTTAAAGGAATTTGTGAAAAATCAACAGTTTTATAAGTTTTCATTGCAATTAATCAATCGAAAAAAATAAATTTATCTTTATGTGAAAGTTTCATGTTTCGTTTTTCTTCTTCTTTCATTATTTTATTTACAAGCAACATGTAGCTCTCCCTTTCGATGTGCTAATAAAATTTAAAACCTTTCTCTTTTTCCATGGCAATTTTTCAATGCTGGTTAGTTTGTTTTACAACTATTTTTCTTAGTTAACGTTAACGCCTTAATATCTCTATAAAATCTCTGCGAAACGATGTACATATATTGGACACCTTTATAAAATTCAGTCCTCGCAGATGTGAATTTTATTGGAAGTAAGTTTGCAAATCTATGAAAAATAAAAAAAAAACATCTTGCTGTAGCATTTTGAAGTGTTATGTTCACAAAAGACAAATGTATCGTGTTTAAGTTGGTGTAGGTTGCTTCTTTAGAAATGTTATTCATTTCCCAGAAGCTGAATTCATGCATTGTATTTTTTCTGTTTATTACATTGTTTACACTCTCAAATTTGTGTACCTCAATGTTGAATGCGCAAAGCGTTTTTTCTGTAGCGTACACTTTTTGCAAGGTGATTGTGTTTTATATAGTGAGAAAGAATTAAAATATCTAAATGCAATAGTAATATCGTAACACTTTTGTAATAGTTTATTGAAATAAAATTGATGTCCCTCACAAAATATTTCGTCAAAATTCAGTGTGACTTCTTCGATTTATAACTGGCCTAGTGCTTTTCGAAGAACGTCTAAGAGCAATTATTGATAAGTATTTCTTTGAGTCCTAGGTCACTTCTGGGTTATCGCCCAAACGGAACAGATGGCTTTCGTGCGTCAAAGATTTATACCCTATTCCAACATTACTTCCGTACTTTTGCAGTATCTTATCTACGACGACCCCTCTCCCTAAACTGGGGCCCACGCCGTATTTTCCCCCTGCCAGGCACATGACAGATGGTGGAGTGGACGGGGGCGAACGGTGAGCAAAGAGAACCCCTGCTCCTTTATCTAAGGGATAAGGCATGCTAACCGCTATCAGCTGCCGCAAGCAAGGTCTCTTTGAAGTATGGCATTCTAGATGCCGACTTCACATTCTTTCTTAAGACCCGGCGTGAATCGAAGAATGAGATGGGGCTGTGGACACCTGCCCTTTAAACACGTAAAATTAACGCATTCAACACTCTAAAATAGATTATTAGTGAATTATAAGTGAATATTCATGATAAAATATTGTTGTTTAATATTTTCGTTTTCAAATAATTGTCTCAAATAGTCGTTTCACAACTCTCTTTTCTTTAAAAAAAAAAGGTATTTAACGGGCTTTTATAAGCTCTTTTTCTACAGCGGTGACACGGACACCGTTCTCTTATGAATTTCAGGAATCAGCATCTGCTTGACTGTCGTTAGTGATCTGTAAGGTAGAGGTCGTCAGACTTATTATGGGCGAGAGCGGCTTTCGAAATCTCAATTCGGTAGTGATCTTCCCTTTTAGGCCTCAATTACGCGGATGTTACACCGCATTCTTTGTGGTTGACTAAAGATGATTTAAATTCACAATTTGAATTTTGTTAATTGAATACAAGAATATAAACCATAATTGGTGTTCGTAATTTAATGCTATTTTCTATTCATAAAGTAGTGCTACATATTTAGTATTCTATTGTATAACAGCATAGCGGGCTCTTCGAAATAAAATACATTTAGTTTCATCCAACGCTTGTCTGATATTGATCAATTTTATCGCGATCTACTACAAATATTTTCATGATTGTATAGTTTATACTGGAAACATTTTTGTGATCGACCGGTCTATTGTGATCGACTAGATGACGACCTCAGATGAAAGGTTTTCATGATATTATTTATTTTCACCACCTAGGAAGATCAATTTGACTTCACAGACTCCAGATATCAATGAAATTATCCTGTACTGTTTAAATAAGTTTATTTCTAAATACACAAATGCTCATCTTCTCTATTTCTACTATTAATTTACAATACAATAAAGAATATTTAGACGGTGAAACTGCATGGGTGCAATAGAGCGCAGAAGGAAACAATGAAAGCGTCAAACGCATGCAAATGCGGTCGTACATCGACTTGCCAGACGCGGGAGTGACGCACGCCACCAGTTGTTGAGGCCCAGACAGGGCACATGTGTTTAGGAAAGGGAAGCAGTTCGCGATCGAAGCGGGAAAATCCCTGCCGGCTACTTCCCCACTTCCCGTGGGTGTGTACGTGTGTGTCTGTGCGAGTATGTATTGAGGTGTATTAATATGATGTGGTCTCCTGTTGATTTCAGTGAAATTATGTAAAATAAGTCGTGTCTGTGTCTATGCTGCTATGTATTTGATGCGTGACTGTGCGTCACATTCCGTTTCAAAACAAAACAATCTGAAAGACAGTCAAATAGATCGGCTCTGGATGACTAAGAGAGAAACATTTACAGAAACATATCGAATTTTCAAAATTCTCAATTAGAGGGCTGAAACAATTCCTGTGATCAGATAAGTCTATTCACAATAGCCTTTACGTAATTGGAATATTGTCTAAAAAATAACAAAAAGTTTAAAATAAATCTATTACGACAGGTACTGTAGCTGCCAATTTTGAAAAAAAGGAATAAATATTCCAAAATTGAAGACCAACACCAGACGAATGGCGGAGCAGAACAAACGGGCCACGGACTGCCCGCAACATTTTCTTTCTCTTTCTTGTTTTATCCTCCCCCTTACACACACAGTTACATCCACTTAGCCTAGCACTCATGTCGGTAGATCAGTCGTTAACTTAGGGCTTGTCCCGGCTGGAGCAATGATTCACTGGTGAGAGATACCTGGTGGGGGAAATTGCGTTACCCGATGTGTAATGTCGGCGTCGGATCTCACCATCCAGCGGGGGAAGTTTACAGCATCTTCCGCGATAAAAACCGGTACTATATTTATGGGAGAGTGGCATTAGCAGTTGACGTGCCAGAAAACACTTATGAATCACTGCAGGCATTCGTGGAAGCACCGTAACATTTCGCTAGCGAATGAGGTCGACGGGGGACGAGTCAGTGCTGGTCGCGACTGATGGCCACGGTGTTCGTCACCGGCGCGGCGTTTGAAGGGCGCCCGGATTTAAGGCCCATTTGCGGAGCGGCAATCGGCGATTTCACATCCGCCACGCGCGAAAACAGCCGACGCGCGCGCTGCAGTCGTAGCTCTCGTATATCCATGTGCTCACACTCTACGTGCTGCGGACTGGACAGTGAACCCAAACTGTTTTGTATACTGGTTGGACCCAAACATTCTCTACTCAATGTGCACCTTCGCCACGCAAAGTTTTGAGGAGACATTGAAGGAGGAGGGAAGGATGGGGAAAAATTCACTCTAGAATGAGTCGAGTTTACGGTGTATACTTTCAAACAGAGGAGGAACAATATCTTCTGGAAATGTCCTCATTGATGACAACGTCTTACCTTAGTGTTGCTGTAACCAAACAACTGGGGCACATATGGCGTGCTCGATCACCTGCTATTTAGGCCCGTCCCAAAGTTCAGGCTCATCTCACATGACTGCTTACAAATTGTGACTAAGAAAAGATCCACCACAGAGAAGACAATTGTCGCAATTTTCGCAGAGATTATGTCGAAATGCAACTATGTTAGA
>BOPP01000023.1:3219523-3267093 GCA_017312745.1 Gryllus bimaculatus | reverse complement strand
GAAAATTAAAATTTGTAACTCCTTCAAATATTTTGGATCTTTAATAAACAACTCGGGTACATAGAGTAAGAAAGATTATGAGGTAGAAAACAACTAAAGCTCTACGTGGCAATAAAATGCATGGAATAAAAATATCCGCCAAGATATCAAAAGAAGGATATTCCATTGTGTAGTAGAAAATATACTACTATACGGAGTGGAAATGTGTAAGAAATAACTTTAAGACAGTATAAATGGACTACATGAGACTATGCCTACAACTTGCAGAGACGGAGTGCGAAATGAAGAAATATGGAGAAGGATGAATATAATTTGTTTTATTACAAAGACATTAAAAAATAAATTTAGCACTACAATGGTATGGACATATTTTAGAGATTGTCGGAAAACACACTTTGCCACACTTGAGCATAAAGTTGCAACCACCCAAGAAAAGAAGAAAGGGGAGAAGAAGACCACTTTTAGAATGGGGAAAAATACACCCAGAAAGCTATGAAGGATAGGGGCGTCAAATCTGGATATTGGGTGGACTGACAGTTGTTGGAGAGGGTAAAAGCTTCAAGCTATCAAGAGGAAAATACCGAACAAGACATTTGTTACCACACAAATATATCTTTATATATTTTAAGATGCAGTTTTATTTCAATTCCATAAGAGTTTATTCTACAGGTCAAAAATCCATAAAATTAAAAGAGCAGTTAAAAAAACAATTTAAGGAATGCAAATCTTTTTTATTGTGAAAGATATCTACAACGTACTCGTACTTTACTGCAAGAAGAGTTTTCGGAATATTATGTAATATCTGCACAAAAAACAAAGTTAAAAGTTCATACTCATAAGTAAAAGCATTAACAAGCATCAGACAACTAGATAATTATGATAAGCTGAAATATGCTGAACATATTTTTAGCAGGAATCATGTAGAGTTACATTTTCCCCAGTGGTTAATATTATTTCGCCTTGTAAAATTTTAGAAGCGGAGTGAATACTGTGGTAAATAAAACTGTTTATTACACGACCTAACGTATTGTATCGATACGTAAACTCAGTTTCAAGTTAGATATGAATTATATTTTTTGTCAATTCCAATAAATTGCCAAGAGGTTTCCTCCTATCTTTCAAAAACACACATGGGGCATGGAACATCTTAAAAGAGGGAGCGTCCTAGGCATAATCAATTGTTCATGCAAAAAACTACTACTACCGTGGAGAATAAGCAGGACTAAGTTAACTTCTCTGAACAATTTGACACGCCTTTGACTTTCCCAGGCCAAAAAAAGAGATGAAAGAATTACTGTCGATGGGCGTTAAAGCGTCTGTCCAACACACATCGTTGGTATACAAGGGCACTCGCAGCACATTATACGATGCAATTGGACATGGAAATATTTTAACATATAGAGAGAACCGTGTGAACCTTGAATGCATACACAATCTGGTCAACACGCGCTTGAGCAATGGACATTCAGAGGGCTTTCAAGCAGCTAATGGCAACCTTCTAAAAATAAACGAAAATAAAGAAAATCGACAAAAGATTCTTACATTGTAAAATATTGTGAAACACTAGAAGTGAATAAAATTTTGAGATTTTTTCCCTACTTTGCTAGTTTGTAAAATCTAACGAATGCAATCGAATTTTACTAATTATTATTATTTTTTTGTTATTTAAATATTTTCTCCAACATTATTACCTTGTAATAAGTTTTAGTGTGGAAGGGTGATCATTAAGAGTGATTGAGTGGTATATAATGTGGGTTTAGGCGGTGGTTTGATAATCCAATCATGACAACCACTCCGTGAAAATGCGTGCATTGCACGTTTGTCGAACCCATAGCTTTCCTCTCCCGTTCTTGGTTCTCGATACTTCTCGCAGTCCATTCATCGCCCAGGAAGTCCAACATATGTAGATACACAGAAAGCACTAACAACACTACACTAAATAATATGAGAGTTAAATGATAATTGTGTATGCCAGAATGGTTCTCTCGGGTTTCCTGATTATGGCACAAGCTAATAACACAACATGGTGGTTGCCATGGCCTTTCACTGGATGTATTATGTAAGGGGTGATCACGAAGGGCGAGTAGGTATGAGTGATAAATGATCATGAATGGGGCTATACGATAAATCAACAACGACCCAACGTGGTGAAAGCACTCATCGTGGTTTACGCGGGACTTCAACCCGCAACCCCAGACGATACTCGAAGACTACGCCAGCGGCTTAGGTTGCTCAGGGCATCAATTGGTGTCACTGAACTACCTCTGATCGAGAGGACCCGGGGTTCGACTCTCGAGTATGGGAGGATTTTCGACACTTGCTAGATAGCAAGGCCGAATTCAGTCGGTGTCTGGAAGATACTTCAAGAGCTCTGGGACTCTGATCAGTAGTTTTCTGTGTTTTCTCTCATCAAGACTAGGCAAATGCGAGAGCAGTGCCCAAACAAACGGGCCCCGGGCCGCTACGATTTTTCCTTCCTCTTCCTTGACCTATCCTCCCTCCTAAACACACACACACACACACACTTACATGTACTACGCTGCCACACATGCCTAGAGATCGGTCGGAAGCATAGAGCTTATCCTCACTGGGGCGGTGCCTCGCTGGTGGGAGATACCTGGTTGGGGAAATCTCCGCTAGCCAATGATAGGTCAGCGCCGGATCTTCCCATCTAGCGGGAGATCACCTCGATGCCCTGCGCTAAAGCAGACACTACACTTGTGGGAAAATAACTTTATCAGTTGACGCGCCCGAAATATCAGATCAATCAATGAAGAATGTGCCGTCATATTAAAGATAAAATTATAAACTGTAATTCTGTGAAAAATTAAACAGGATACGATAGATGCGAATGACGAACAAAACATGAAATATTTAGGTTTCGATTCTCCTTTCCAAGTATTGAAACCCCTGAGATTTAACTGTTTCATAGACTGTTGCACAAATGAGTTTGCAGAGATTCGTCAACGTACTGGTAAATTATTGCACGCGTAGATCATAAGGCGTGTTTGGGAACGTGCGTGTTGCTCGTGTGTTAAGTGTCCTGGTCCGGGCTGTGCTCGGTGAGTTACGAGGCGATGTATGTCGACCAGGCTACTCATGGAGGGTCATTGGTTGCGATCATGAAACAGACTTGCTAATAGCCCTTTGACTTGCGCCACTATCAGCGCATGCGCGCTCGAGATTTCATTGCCCTCCTCTAAATCATATATCTGTAAAATGAGTCTCGTTTCCTCACCTTCCTGAATTACGACGAATTCGATGCAGAAGAAGGAAAGATGATGTCCATGAATTTTCGAAAGCTAAAGTGAAAGTTATGGGACGATGTAATGATGGAAATGTGCCAAGAAAAAAAAGTTTTTTTCTGCTATATGAATCGAAATACATTATTTTCGATTTGTTTCTGAAAACATGTTATCTAACTTCCGAATAGAAAATTACCGAATTTACATTTTGTTTAAACGTTTTTGTTTGATTATTTTCAATTTATAAACTAAAAAATCACCAATTACTCGTGTGTATCTCCTAAATGTTACGAATTTTTGAAAAGAAGAGCTATATTTGCTAATACGCATTTAGAGGCCTATTTTTGTAATTTATTATTCCTTAATAATAAAGTCTCTATAAGTATTGCAATGAGTACTGCTTTGCGAAAGTAGATAATGGAATTGAGTGTCAAACCAAGAGACAACGCAATCCATCAACACTGATCTAATGACTGAACTGATCAAGGCTTAAAATAACCTTACGAGACATCAACAAATTTTATTCAAAGTCGGTGAAAACTAGGACTACAGATTGCAATATTTCTTAAATCATATGGATACAAACAAAAGTATTTTCGCTACGATAAGCTGTCTTCAGAGAGCAAACGACCTTGTAAAGGTTGTCGAAAGTTTCATGTGGCACCAAGGATGTGGGACGATGGAAAGCAAAAACGATCAATAGCAGGTAGAGGTTATTGACGCGGAAAAAAGTAGGAGAGGGGGAGGAGTGTCCAGAAACAATTGGTCAGAAATTGGACAAGTGTTCCGAGATGGTCAGAAACAGGGAGTGAACGTCTGTATCTATCTGTGCGTGAACGTTGTTAGTCAATATTAGTAGCAAGGGCGAACGGGCGAACTAAAAGAATTGTGTTGTATAGTTGACTAAGAGGAGAAAGAAATCATCAGAGAGATTGGGGTGGGGTGAAAAGCAAATCAGGGGCAAGGAAAAATAGTTTGAGAGGAGAAACGATGTCAAATATGAATTCTGATGTTCGTTTCACTTCCTCTTGAATATAGAATTATAAATACTATCCGCCTCAATCTACTCTCGAACACTCGAACCTTCAGAAATTCAGTAATGTTGTTAGCCGTGATGCGTAATACTTGCACACAAGGGTCTCAAGTTTGCAATTACATTCACATTACCCTGTGGTGTGTACAGGAGTTATTAACAAACAGAACAGTTCTACGTAGGTATGGCACACTAGGTATGGCACGCTGTTAGGAATACTATTCATGCTACATACTTTCAGGTTAAAACACATCTGTAATTAGAGGCCTCACTTATTAATAAAATAATTTGGTTAATGAGCTAAAGAGGTGAGAGTTATGAGTTAATGAGCTGAAATTTTGAGTCGAACTGTGTGCATTGTGCAAACCAAATGTATAATTGCTTTCATTGTAAAAGAGTACCTTCTTAAGCGCGAGAAAGTAAAAATACTTCAACACTGGACGGTCTGCTTTTACTTTTGGTTTACGTATAAAATTAATTATTTGTTACTTATTCTAGATTAAATAAACTTGTTTCTTGTTCAATAATGTACAAATGATTTAACTTGAAAATATTATCATAAGTTATCACATCATGTATCGTGCTGTGATTAGTGCTGTGATAAGTGGTGATAGCCGGTAAAATCACGACTCGCGTAGTGAGGAGTGAATTTACCGACTATCACAGCACTTCAAGTGATATTTTGTGTGACTTTATCATGAATTAACACATTATGTGAATCGAATAGATAATTAAAATCCCAGGAATTGCGAAAAAGAGAGTTATTTTTCAAAATTCGTACCGAAACATTCATTGAACTCCGAGTTATCACTCCCTCCTGGAATATCTTATTATCAATTAAAATATAAATAACAGTTTAATGCACAAAATGATATCAACTATATTTCGTCTTGATGGTAATAAAACTTTAAAAAACAATTATGAAAAAGCTACTTACAAGAACATTTATTAAAAACACAGTTATTAAAGTTGTAGGAAGTTGAGTTTTCCATGTCTTGGTATTCCGTGGCAGTGTTTGAAATAGAATAGGTTCAAGCTTAATTAGCAGTGGGATTCGTCAATTTCGAATGGATTGAACACACGTGTATAATCATTAAAGTATTTTTCTAAATACTTTTGGCTGTACCGTTCCACATAGTTTGGTAGAATATTCTTTGTACTCTTTTCCATCTAATTTTCGCATATATATTGCCTAAAATTGTGTCATTTGTAGTTTGTGCTATCCATTTGTATTTTCTTTCTTCACAAAATTCTTAAAAATTGCTTCCACACGCTTTCTGTTTTCTTTTCTGTTTTTCGACACCGAATCTTTAATAGTATATTCTATTTCAGGGTTTTAAACATTATCAAAACGACACACATTTTATTGATGCTCCTACGCTATTATGGACCTCAAACAATTGCTATCGATCACATAAAAAAAGTAAACAAAGTGATTACATCAGAGAGAAAAAGGTAATTTTTATGGTGACTATTCCACTCGTGAAATTAAAACCAATACTTTAACTACACATAATATGCCCCAAAGATGGCGATGTATCTCAAAAACTTTATCGCTTTTTCTATCTATTTTTCTTACCTCTCCTACCTACTGGCCAATCATAAGATCTGACTCGTCCCACTGATCTTAGGAAGCGGTACGAACGCGGTGTACAATACACCGCGTATGTATAATATAATTTCTTTAGTTTTAATATCGCTTTCAGTTATTGTCAATAGTAATAACATGGCGGGATTCGGTAACGAGTCTGACGACCAAATCCGTGAAGCTCCAGAAAACACGGATAATAGAAAGTATATTTGTCATGAATTTTTAGATGCGTTTTCTTAAACAAGTGCTTCATATTTTAAGTCAAACTGCAATTCGTCATGTCTCCGTAAAATTCTCTTTCTTTAGTGACCTCATAAAGATTGGTTGCGTGTGAGAGGCGCAAAAGGTATGTTTACTATTGAAATAATATAGGAGATGATGCTACTACATAAATACTGAAGCCCTATCTGAAAATCAATGAGCAACACAATTTGGTTATCATAAATCAATTAAGACACACATTCATCATCAAACTCATTGTTTCAGAATCCAACATGATAGTGAATGAAAATAAAAATGTTCCTTCAACATTTAATTTTAAAAAGTGCTTATTTAATAAATGTATTTTCCACTGAAATAATATGTTTGTTATTTTAAATGTTAATATTTGTTACATCAAAAGTTTTGATACTTTAAAATAAAATAAACATACATGTCATGTCATCGTCTGTATATTCATTTGTTTATCTGACTCTTCATTACGTTATCAGATGGCCATGTTAGAAGTAGCGAAATATGGAAGGTAATTAAATATATTACATTAATATAATATTACTATTTGGCACATTTTAAAACTCTGTTGGACATAATCTCATTTGTGAATAAGTCCTTTTAAATACCAGTTGTCCTTTGTAAATTCTCTGATGAATTCCAAAGCTCTCGCGGTATAACCATAAACATCTGGTATTGGTTTAATTTAAATATATTCTTTCTTATTGGTTACTTACGACACAGACAGACATAAATGAAAAAGTCGGGATAACAAACATACAAATAATGGTTAGGCTAAATCAATGAAGCCGGTAAAAAGTAGACGAGTGGTCGCAGCCCGAAAAGAACGGCGGAAGCGGAGAGGGCGCGCACCGTGGACAGTGGCGCTGCCACGAGCCAGAATGAGGAACTGGGAATGCGGAGCACCCGCGAAGCCAGGCCGGCGCAGCGCGGTGGTCAACACCGTAGCGAGAGGGGGGGGCAGGTTTGGGAGTCATTGGTTTATAATTTAGTGTTTCCGGGCGCGTCAGAATCTCTGATACTTAGTCCCGTATATCCAGTGCGAGATGTGCGCCGGAAAGTGGTGGTGTTCATGGCGCTGGAAAAATGAGATCCAGCGCCACCAACAAGTGGCTTGAGGGGTTTTTCTCTATCCTCACACGTGGCACCACCCTACCACAATCGAGACAATTTCTAAGTTCCCGATCGATCTCCGACATGTGTTAGTGTAGTGCATGTAAGTGCAAGTAACAGATAGAGGATGGGACAAGGTTGGGAAAGGGAAGATCGCGCGCGGTCTGAGGCCCGTTTGTTAGTATACTGCTTCGGCATTCACCTGAAATCGATCAGAGAAACCACGGAAATATACCGATCAGAGCAGTAGGTCAATAGAATTCTCTCCCAGTCAGTGGTTGAATTCGAATTGCCTACAATGTAGCAAGAGCAGAAACTCTGGCACCATCGGGACTCAAACCTTAGAACCTCATGGCTGGTACTGCGAGTGTGTGAGTGATTAGAGTAATAGGGAAGGGACGGTAATGGAGGCGCCAGGAGAAACAGTGGAACAGAATTGTCTGTGCACGCAAGGGTGCGCCAGATGGATGAACGGAGAAGTGAAGTGAGGAAAAGGGTGAATGAGGGTTCGGTGGTAGTGGTGGTGGTGGCGGAGGCAGTGTCTGTAGTGGAAAAGAGGTAATGGTGAGGACATATGCGGAGCACGAGGTAGGGACGAGAGTGGAGTTAAGAGTTGGCGACTGCAACGCAGCAGGTGCAGGACGGCGTGGGCGGGTGCGGTAGCGGGAATAGCAGCGGTTGCTGGGGAATGGACAGGCTGCAAGTGCGGTACCAGCTGGCGGGCACGAGGTCGGCTTGGTAGCAGCAACGCAACCATTGCAGAATGGCGTGGCCGGGTGCGAAAACGGGAATTAGCTGCGATTGCGAGGAAGAGACCTGCCACAGGGCCAGAACCGGATGGCTCTTGCAGTGGTGGACACAGGGCCGGTGCGGTCGCAGCAAGTGTAGAACGGCGTGAGCGGGTGTGAGAGTAGGGGTAGCAGCGGTTGCGGGGGACGGAGCGGTCGCAGGGCCAGTATCGGGTGCACGGGGTGGGTGACGGCGGCAGAAAGCGGGGGCGTGCCCCTCCACTTCCTCTTCCGCCCTCTCCCCCTCAGGTGCCGCTGCACGCAACGCTGGACACGCAGCGCCACAAAACCAACACACTAACTAGCATATCGGGCAGGCATCGGCCGCCGCCCGGCCACCCACGCGCTGCTCGCAGCCCCTGCGCGCCGCGCCGCGCCGTCCGACACGCAGCCCCTGCAGGAATTTTTTCAGGCGCATTAAATTCGCCTTCTCAGAAATTCTATTGTAGCTGGATTATGAACGCTCGTAATGCATCGGGCTGAGCTGGTTGCGTCACCTCGTGACTTCGGTGAGCCGCTGACAGAGGGAGAGCTTCTACGGGCTTGCAGGTCTTCAGGATTCTCCGATCAACATCAGGGGAATAGGGGCGGAACAACTTTAACATTAACGGAACAATATCGGAATAACCCGTAAGGGTCTTTCTACCCTAAGGCGGTGGTCACAGTGGAGCCAACTTCGCCTGAAATGTCTGTCGTCCGACTTCAGAAGTTTTTTTCTGATTTTTTGAGTTCATTCAAACACGGACTGATAAACGGAAATGGACACAGTGAACCCGAACGACTTCCTACGACGGCATTGGAAAACGTGGGCTGTCGGACAAATATCTGTTTCGTTTGTTCTGTCGGTTCCATTCTCCAGAAATCATCTGGAGAGTCGAGGCTATCTATGATACCGAACCCATCTTCAATACACGAATAATATCTCGAACTTGTTTCTGGCATGTGTTTTAAACAATGAGCCATGGAATTATCGGAAAATACGGCCGATTTCAGGTCCAACATTCATGTGTTTTTCCGATGAAAAAAGTCGTATTACGCTCGCAGTCATCCGGTAGCGAGCGACCAATAGTTTGACTGCAACGTGACCGTAGACTAATAGTTTTCCATTCGTTGCACTGAAACACACCCTAGTGCAGGGCAGAAACGTCATCGCTCTACGCACAGGGCAACTACGAATGAAACGGAACTGAGATCACCATTCCGGAACTGAGTCAGAGCGTGTGCGCTGCGCAGTGAGATTATAAGACGCCGTTCGTGGTCTATCACACTAATAGGACTCGAAAAATAAGAATTTTGAATTATGATCGTTGTTATAATTTATGTAGTAATACTTATTTTTAACACAACTTGTAAGAAGTCGTTTGGTAATTCTTATTTCTTCATTCGTAAATTATTAACGTGTGATTTCTTTATTTAAAAACTAGCAAAAACTTCAAACGCATGTCTGTGAAATTTATTTTTTTAGATTTGCTAGTGATCGATATAGTACAATAGATTTTGAATCGAAAGGCTTCGGAAAAATTGTTTCGTTTCTGAAAACCATAAAAATATTAACATGAGCATTTCCGCTGGCGTATGTATGAGCATGCGAGAAACATTTCTTGGTTCATATATTTCAATGATTTTGTAAGGGCATTAGCCACTATTTTAATTTTAACTTTATCGGCGATTCGAAATTAAGACGTACCTACACTTTGGTTACTAAATAGCATAGGATTTGTTAACATGCAGTTATTCAAGGGAAACAAACTGAGTTCCCAAACTTCACAAAAACAGTTTAAGATATTACTTGTAAAGCATGATATACTCCATCATTCGAAGAGGCAGAAGATTCTGAAATGCCTTCACAATTTCAGCACGAATCGAAATCAACATTAATAGCTTCTGTACCTATCCTCAAACAAAAAAGGAACAAAACTTTTCGTATTCTTAATATTGAATATATTTAATTTGTATCTGTGGAATAATTTTCCCGTTCACTGTAACAAGCGATTGTCAATATTATTTGCACCTTTTCTCACAAAAAGGTATTAAATATAATCCAGCATCATTTTGAAGAAAAGATTTATTCCGTATTCATTTGTGTAAAGAAGATTAAACGTGATATAAACAGATGATCAATTAAAACATCAACATTACTCGTGAACGCAAGAGTAATTCATTAAGCAATTAGCGGTGAAAAAAAGAGGGTGTGACTAATTTTCTCGTGACTTTTGTGATTATGTTGCTATTCTTCACGCGCTACTTGCCACGTGCCTTAATATTTCATCAGTCCACCTTTCATTAACCTTTATCAACCATCTACCCTCCCCGTTACTTCCCATTCATGTTCTGCTGTCTACACTGTTACAAAGAAGTATATTGATTGCCGTTTACAAAGTACTTTACCAGCATGGGACTTAATGATAATTTTCCTTCTGCCTACTCATTATATCAGTTCATCCTGATGTCAACTAGTGGTGCAACTACGCACACTTTCCCAAATCGTCCTCTTTTAATTTTCGAAACTTCATAGAGTTTCATAAATATTATACCTGCGCAATTTTTATCCACTCTTTGCTCTTCCGCGAAAAAGAAATCCTAATTGTGCTAGAGCAGCACATACTTTCTCGTACTATATCTAAATTTGTAATTTTCGAAAATTTGGAGAGTTCGACGAAAATAAGGCCCATGCCATTCTTTACGCGACCCTTCTTCCAGCCGTGAAAAAAATTGAAGAAACAATTTGGAGACAAGACTTTCTCATAAATTGTATTAATTTTAAGTGAAAATTACGCACAATCTATTAGATTGTTAAAAAAATAATTGTACATGGCCTTTTTTAGAGCTAATTTTTTACAAAAGACTTCATCTAAGACAAATATTTATCCTCAATTTTGAATTGTTTACATTTTGCAATTTTAGAAAACACGGAGAATTCATCGGAAATGGAAGTAGTACCATATTTTTACCGACCCTTGATTTATATGGGAAGAAAATAAAAAATGGAGCGATTTCCGAGAATAACTTTTAATTTGTATTGCCTATATTTAAAGAAAAAGAACTTGAAAACAACCCATGTTTTCGAAAACTTGAACGTGATCTTCTCTCAAGATATTTCAAGATAAAAGAGAAAATCTATATCTCCAATATTAGAGTTGTACGAAGAAGCAAAAAAAATTCCACTTTTGCAATATTCAAAAAATTAGCGATTTCAATGAACATGATACCCACCGCATTCTCTTAATCGTCCTTTACGCCATTCGAGGACTAAGTATAATAAATAAATCTGGAACCATTTTTGAGAAAATTTTGAATGTTTTCCGAGTCGTCTTGTAAAGTACCCTCAAAAATCAAAATATTTATTTGAAAATCCGAAAGCCCGGGTTCGTTGAGATCGATCTGGGAATATCAATTTTGGAAATAATCGGCTGAGCGGTTAAGGCGCTAGCGTTGACCACCGATGGACAGAGAGGCAGACAATTTACCGTCAATCGTCGTTACCAAGAAACACAAACCATGGATTCTGGATACACAACATCCTCTTAAAGGAAGTAATACATAGCAACAGAATTTATCCGCTTTTTCGTTACGAGGGCTCGGCAATATGAATTTTTCGGCCGGAAATTCGCCGTTTTATTGTGCATGATTACATAACTTTCTTTTCTTAGGAAGTAAGTGCGAGAAAGTAATAATACTCCAGTTTTAATTTATGTTAAGGAGTGTAAATACCGAATAAGAGATTTACAAAAATTAATATTGCTGTTATTTATTCGCCATTTCCATTACCAATTATCAATTTGATCACCGTTTGCCATTACAGCAGTTTTTTATTCACTTTATCCACTATTTATATTTTTAAGAATAAATGCCAAATGATTAAAAATACAATGTTTATGTACCAATAAAAATGGAAAAGATAAGAGCGAGGTAAATAATCTTTGAGGAATCAAGAACGAATACGGCTTACCATGGTTATATTGTAAGAAGAAATCTAGATCTGTAATTGAGTGAAACCCGTTTGATAATGCCTACTCGAAGGAATATTAAGCATCTTAAGGTATATAACGTATTTGGGCGTTTAGAATGAACCATAGGTCTTTGATAATTTTTTAAATTTATTTTGGATAACTTGAGTTTAAAATTATTTCAAAATAAGTTATGTGTTTTATCGATCCTTTCTCGACAATTTAAAATACATTTTTAAGTAAACCCGACATTAATGTTTTACAATGGCGTCCTTTGAAGTATTTGCTTTTAAAACGATGTTATGGAAAAGTTTTCCTTTCCCTAAACTCAAAATACACTTTTTGGAAGAAATTGTGCAGTGATTCATAACAACTTTGTTTTATTTAAAACCGATATGTAATACTAGATACAGTATTGTTCAATAACAGTAGCAACTTATAGGAAAGTTTCTTACGTGCTGATTAGGTGTTCTTACGATTTAACTATTGGGTTAGTTTGAGCAAGTAAGAATAATGCTGTCATGTATGTTTATGTTGCTTCATCTTAATACTCTTTCAATGCAATTAAAATAAAAACTATCATGAGGAAAGAATTGAAGTGATGCACAGTGACCTGAGGTTATCGTTCTTCTACTTAACTGCTCTGCAGTACAGCGTTACCTCACTATTTGTCTTCCAACATCCGTGTCTTGTGTGAGAGAAAATCTCACAGGCGGCGTGCGTAGCAGCAGGGAAGACAATAATATACGAACAAATCTTACATGACAAAAATTAAGGGAAAAAGAGTATTTTTTATTTACAAGTTTTTGTTAGTGAATTCACTATTAAGAAAGCTTACATATTATATCTCCAGTATAGTCTCTTTCCTTTTAAAAGTTTTGTCGTGTTGCCAGAGATCTCGCCTTCTACAGACGCCTGACAAGTCGTTTAGTGTACGTGTTTTGTGCAAATTTCGTAGTATTTGCGTGCATTTTCAGAAATGCCTCTTGGAATGAAATAAAACATTTCGTTTGAACATGCACTACAATTAGGTGAACGGTTTTTCACCCTGCATTGTTCCATGATCTGGTAGGGTTTGAGTTACCTCGCAATTACATTTTTATTTAATTAGAAAAATACCCATTGTCAATAGTTTGAAAATATAAGTAAAACAAAAAAAATTACTCTCCCTATCAAAAAAATTGGCTTGAACTTTAAAGAATATTTAAATTTGGCAAAGCAGATCGTGCACGGTTTTGCCAGCAACCGTCCTACCTCTTGCTCCAGCGGACACGGCAATCCACAGCCATAGCCGCCTTGGGCAAGTAAGGGCAGAAACTACTGATAGCTCGACAAGTCAACAAGAGATAGAAGAGGCATTCTACCAAACTATTTTAATTGATACTCAGCTTATTTTAAGTGTATTATTAACATACACGCAGAGAAAACATTAAAACAGTTATCAAAAGTGCTTAGTAAACAGAATACAGATACATTCGTAATAAAAAATGGCGTGTTTCCTATTTTTATTTTTGACATATTCACTTCGAGTTCCTCCACATTAGGAACGGGAAATCTGAATAGTATGGATCGCCGGGTCCTTTGTGCAATCCTTGATACGTGAAAATGAGAAAATATTCGAATTGTGATCGGAGACCACTTTTGTGATTTCACTCTGCTTTGTGAAGAAAATATTTATTTGCCTACGCAAGTGTACCCAAACATACGTAAGTTTGTAGCGGATTTGAACAAATTAGGAAGACGTCATCGAAAGAAATTTCTATTAAAACATAGTAGATATATGTTGCGCAACAGAATTGATACCTACAATACTATAAAACCTACTTGATGTCAACTAATTATAATTGTAAATCAATAAATCCTCTATCAGTCTCTCTCAAATACGGAGAACCAGATTAAAAAAATACATCTCCAACGTTGTCAAATATTCAAAATGTCAACTCATTTGGATTTTAATGGCAAAAGCTTCGGAAAGTGACATTCACAGAAATATAACTATTTGAGGTCAGGATTAAAACTCTTGGATGTGGAAAGTCGCTCTTTAGCTTCTGAATTGCTCATTTGACGGGATGTAACTTTGGCAACTTTTACGTATATTTCGATTTATTTATAATGGCACTTCAAGGAAAATGGAGAGGAAAGACAGTCTCCAATAGGGAACTTCAACGTCTCTACAATGTTGACAAAGCGAACGTCCTTCCCAACGGCGCTGGTGGCCGCACGTTCTTACCACGTGCTAGCCAAGCGAATCTGTGGCAACAAAGCCTAACTTGACCTTGAGGAGCCATTATAAATAAATCGAAGTACAACTAGTTGAGCACTTATATGCTGCCAAGGATGTGGTCCGATGTTTGTTGAGTCAGCCTGGCTGGAAGGGTGAGAGAGAGGGGCGCGATCGGCTCTAATCTAGTGAAATACAAGTGGCACGCGATTCACTGCACAGATTCAAGCTGGGCAGTCTGGTTCCAATTAATGCATTTGAGCATCCTTTAAAAGGCACTTCAGTATCCAATCTCCTCAATATATTTGCTCCCATTTTTGTCCAGGTGCTCGCAGCACCTCACCACCGTGACGCAAAAGGAAAACCACCCTTTAAAGGTCTACGGCCTCCTGTCCGCCGACCGAACGCGTGCTTGGGCTATTGTTTTATGGTAGCGTTGTTTCGGCGGCTGTAAAAGATACGACCCGTGAATCTTCACTTCCGAGAGCAGCTAGGCTCGCGGGCTGACTTGGTGGGCTGCGTGGCCGAGGTGTTTGTTCTTGGATTCGGAGGAGGTGTCGGCCCTTCTTAAAACCGCCCCACTCCGCTAGCGTAACTGCTACACGGCGCGGCGTTTCAACATTTGCCTTCCTCTCTCTTGAGACGTTTCCGTGAACGCGATGAATATTGGATGAAGGCGGTGAGGATCGTTCTTTAAACTGCTTAGCCCCGACGCAAATGCACACGCGTTAGGCGTGGAACACGTGGCCGATGCGTGATTTACAGGTAGCCATTTCTATCGCGGTAAATGAGACACGGAGTTTTGCATGTCTAAGATCTGTTGGTTGGAAGTAGGTCATGTCATATATTGACCATTTCTACTACACTCTGAATTATCCGCAGTGTGAAGGATGGTACGTGAATTTTCAACCTTTGAGTTTCGAGGATTTAATTCCAGTTGCTCAATGAGCAATTTGCGGTGGGCCATGAGGGTTCGCGGGCATGGTTCCCCTGATTGCCTGATCAATTCCAACATTCCACTCTCTCCAGGATCATTGTCGAATATTCTTCATTCCATTAAACACCACTTGAAAATAATTAACGTAATGAGCATCATCGAAACACGTCTACTAGTCTAATGTGAAGGAAAGATCGAGGAAAGAATCATACATGTTCTACAAGGATTTTATTTTCAATTGATTTTGAATGAAAAATGAAATTTCGCTTAAGTAGTAGTTTGAGTTTTAGAACGTTCGGTACATGAAGATTGAAGCGAACAAGATCTAGCGACAGCTCAGAAAGCCTCCCAACTGCGATGTCTCAGAGTCAGCATTGTCTGTCCAGGGGAGGTCCTAAAGTTCGTGTCCCGACCCAGCCCTTTCTCCCTACAAATTGGCCAAAAACCCTATGTTCCAAACGAGAGTGAAAAACAAGTATCCATACCTCAGATTCCTAAAAAAGTTTGCAGATTTAGATCCTGGCTGAGTACTTGCAATGGAAATCCCTCCTCCTTGTAATAGTATGTACATTTCCATTTAAGTACAGTGAGAAAGTCTCTTAATACATATGCATAGTTATATTTACTGAGCTATGCACTTTCTGAAAGGACATTAATGATAAAAAACAAAATAACAATCAGAAATTTTGACGTCTTTAGGAGTAATGAGTAACCCGGTTCGTAACTGTTGGAGCAGTTTCATTACGCCTATTTCGACTTGAATATTAGTTTATCTGTAATTCGTATCCTGGGAAAAGACAGCATTCACTCTGGTAAATGTGTCGAAGTGATCAGTCTTGTGAAATATTCCGCAACCCAATTTGTCACATTTGTTGCACAAACTTCAAATACATCATATAAATTCCATTATTTGATGCACAAGCGAAAACATAAGCAGCCAATAACATAAAGTTACCCCAGTTTTCGACATTCTCTTACACATTTGTACTTTCTCGCTCCGAAGTTGAGAGAAAGTTATGTAATGCTGCGCGAAAAAACGGCAAATTTTCGGCAGAAAAACTCTTATTACAAGACCCTGATGTCGAAAAAATGGATAAACCCAGTTGCTAAATTTAGAAACAATATCTTCTTACACATGGTGTAGTCAGAATTCATTTGCAGTTGTTCGTCCTTGATACCGAAGTATCAAATGACGGCAAAACGTGTCTGCGCGTCTGTTCTTCCGTTCGTCTGTGAACAACGCTAGTTGCTAAACCGTTCAGCCGATTTTCTCCAAAAGTGATATTCCCCAATCGATCTTGCTAATGTGGCGGTCCCTTGAATTTGAAACCGATGTTTTAATTTTAGGGGTTACTTTACATTCACGCCCTGGGAGATTCTAAAAAAATTTCAAAAAATGGCCTCATCGTTATTAATTAAATTTTGTTGTTGGATAGTGTGAAGAACGTTTAAGAGAATGGTGCAAGTCTCATGTTGGTTAAAAAATCCTGATTTTTTGAAAAAAACAAAAATTATTTTTTTAGGTGTCTTTCTAGAACAATAATTATGAAGATAAAAATGTTTCCCTTAATGAAATATGTTCCTTAAGGATAGATTTGAAACTAAGGTAACGTACAAGTTTTCGAAAAATTAGAATACTTATCCCTTAATTTTACGTGAAGGTACATACTGTTTTAGCACCACTAGTTTTAGTTCAAAATTCGTTAGAGTGAGAACCACGCAAAATCGAACATCAAGCGAAAAACGAAGTTCTAGCATGCAAAAGTGTCACCACTTCCCACAAAGGGTGAGCGTTAACAGCTGGGAAACTTCATCGCTGATTTACAGCTGGAGACTCAGCCGTCCACGCTTGGGGTTTGCATCAAGATGAACGGCTTATAAATCAAAAACTTTATGGTACAATTTCATTTACAATGGTCGCGCACGCAAAAAACAGCCATAATGTGATACCTACTGTATTATTTAAATTAGGTTATCTTAAAGGGATATTTCCTCCGACGTTTTCTCTTGGCTCTGCGTAAATGAACGATGCACGCAACAATTATTTCTTTTCATAACCTCTAACGACCGAATAATATATTGCTCTTCTTTTTATTTGCCCAGTTCTTTAGGAAAATGTTTGGACTAGAGGTTTATTTATTTACAGTCAAAAACTGTATCAACTCTTGGTGACGTTGGGTTAAGGGGAAAGAAAATCTACATTTATTGCCTAGAATAAAAACAAGTGACGTTTTGAGCTTTAGCATTGAGGATCGAGGGAAACCGGACGAAATATTCTGATCAAGACGCAGGGTGAGCGATCCAAATTTCTTTCAATGGTGATAATATTAAAAACTTGGAAAGTAAATTAATATTAAATGTTATACTTTTCATGAAAAAACAACACATTTAAAATAATATTTTAACCTCTACTTCTTACGTGGCACAATTGAGACATTTTCTTTTGAGATGTGGATCTCAAAATGTTCTCGAACAGTTGAAATGATCTCAAAATAAAGATGACAAGGTATTGAGAGGATGCTCTTGTTTGTCAGAGAGAAGTCGATGAGAGATTTTGAATGTTTTATATTTGAACTCTCAGTATTTTATCGAATCATCGTATTTCCAGTACAAAACCCCTCACTCTCTTCTTGAATGTGCTTAGGATGCTGATATTTTCACTCGAATTGATACATTTTTATGTAGATCGGAACAAAATACTGAAGATGTTATTGTAATTGGACGGTCATTGAAAAAGTATATTTGTGAATCTTTGTTGTATTATACAAATTTGATTTGTGCATTTCTAATGGAAGTGCAATGCTCTCCCGTGGAGTGAAGCAGAGGCCATGCCAAAATCTCTTTTTGGTTGTTTTTTCTGTAGTATTGACGAAACTTGGTTTGTTGGAGGGCCATGGAAATAATCACTTCGAACACGAGAGGGAGTTGTTCAATGCCGTTGCCGTCGAGTTACCGCAGTGCAGTCTGACACGATGATACGGGCCGGAAAGGGAATTGTTTGTAATGTGGTTTCATGATTGTCTTTGTTCGCATTGTGATATTTCTATTGCGTTATGAGTCATAGCGGAAATGTTCAAAGGAAACTTGCATAAATGTCTTTTATTGCCGCAACTTGTTTACCGGTGCTACGACACAATTTTCTTGGATATGCTTTGGTAACAAGTGATCACAAAATATCTTTGAAACAGAGGACATGCCAAATAAGAACTGGCAACTAAAGCTGTCACATCGATACAGAAATACAGATCAGTGCTGCACAGTATGTGGCGGTTACAGAGAAGTGGAAAGAACTGAGGAATACCTCCCAAAGCGATTTTTCTACGTTTGTCGCGTACAGTCAACTCAGAATATCGGATGTTCACGAGATCAATTTGCCAATGCTAGCTGGTGCTATGCTTGTGAATCGGTATGAATGTTTTAATATACACTGATAATACACAACACAACATACAAAGTTGACATCGATCTTAAACAAGAAGGAAAAGACCTGTTTTAGTTTATAGAGTGCAAGCTTAAAACCAGGCTAATTTGAAGGATATAAAAAAAGTGCCCATAAAGTAATGGCCATCATAGCTGACCTCGCTGAGTTATTGACCCACCTCCAGGCACTGTGCAACTCTCTGTAACAGTACTATGTTCCTCAGCAAAAGAGTACTCTCGCCACTTCTAGCGAGACCGTGCATAGATTTCATGTCAAACTTTTTCTGGACAGCCTTTTGCGACCTCCCGCCTCTTACACACACCCTTTTTAACTCTACAGGAACCTTCAAATATTTTCACAAATAATGATTCAAACTTCTCAAACGAAAAAAAAAAATTTTTTTTTGGATAATTTTGTTCAGAGGACCTATGAAAGCCCAGAGCTGCATTTCTTTGTGCCCCCTACTTGTCGGCGACGCTGCCCCCCCCCCCAGACCTCATAGATAAAGACAAACGAGGAATGTCCAGTGTCCCTCGCCTTCATTGTAGTCTGTGTGTGTGTGTGTGTGAAAGAGGGAGGGAGAGAGAGAGAGGGAGAGAGAGACAGAGAGGGGGGAGAGATGGAGGAAGAGAGAGAGAGAGAGGGAGAGAGAGACAGAGAGAGGGAGAGGGAGAAAGGGAGTGAGAGAGTGGAGGAGGCGCGAACTTTGTTGTCGGCGCCCGAGGCGTCCTGGCGGGCGGCGGAAACGGCGCGCTTCCGGGCGGCGGCGGCGGAAGTGGCGACGCGACGCCTGAGGAGGAGGAGGAGCAGAGGGACACGGTGGCGGCGGCGGGATGGTAAAGGAGGTGGCGGGGACGGCTGAGGAGCAGAAGATGGCAACGACTGGGCGAAAGTAAAGACTACACTCCGAATTAAACACAGTGGAGCCTCAAGACCACGAGCTGGACAAGGAGGAGGACTGTCACCCAACCGGAAGTTTCGTTGCGATTTAAATTTTTGATATTGGAGCTACCGATTGGATAAAAATGTACCCCGCTCCTTCCGGCTCGTGATATCGAGTCGCCACTACAAATAAATCAAAGTATAAGGAACGGGTTTTCAAGTATACTCCGATTTAAACAAAGTGTCATTTCAAGGTCTGTAGCTGGACGAAGAGAGGGACATTGCCAACCAATCGGGAATTGCTAAATCAAAAATTTAAATCGTAACGATGCTCCCGATTGTATGATAATGTTCCCCTCTTTTTCCGGCACATGCCCTTGAAGTAGCATTATGTTTAAGTGGGAGTATAAATATATTTTTTGTAGGAACAATTATTCTATAATATTTTATCGAGTTTACAAAACCTTTTGAATGAATTAAAACTATTTTAATTTTATATGTTTAGGTATAATTTTCCTAATACTACGTCTTGTGCACTCGAACTGTAAATTAGAAGATCCGAACAATTTGACGTTTCGAAAAATAATCATACGAAGAGAAGGCTTCCGTTTTTTAACCACAGTTCTCTACAAAAAACTATATTTATCTTCAGTATAATTTATGCGATTCAAGTGAAATCCAAAACTTAAATCAACTGAGAATTTTCGATTCATAACTAAATTCTCTGATGTTAAAGCTAATTTTGCAAAAGCACCGAACATTTATTTCCCTCTAAACATTGTTTCTTCTCTACTTATCTCTCTGAGATAAAATAACTTTTAAAAATTCTCATGCCTCTGGCTTTATGTTCATTTCCCGTCATCACGTCCCTCCCGTAAACTGTTTTCCCGACATCTGCAGCAGTCAACATTCTCCGTTTCCACAGCGTTACAACCCACCGCCGCCACCGCCGCCACCTCCTCCGCCTCCGCCGCCGCCGCCACCGCCGCCACCGCCGCCACCGCCGCCATCGCCACCGCCGCCGCAATTGTCGCTATCGCCGCGACGGCTGCCGCCGCCGCCCGCGCTGCTGTCGACGCTATCACTCCGCGTGATATACGGGCGATGGCGGGCGATACCGCTCCATCGGCGACGCGCGCGGCGCGACTGCGAAGGAAAATAAAATTCAACACGCCCGCATGGAATCTTAACTGCGCGCGCATAAATTCACACCTCGCAGAGCGAATCTCCTTTGCAACCAGGTAGCCCTGCGAATGATCTCGGCTGTCCGGGTAACGCCGCCCTGAGGAAGACCACGATAACATGGTCGAAACGTCGGCAACACATCTTTCGACGCCGCGTCACCCGGACAGCCAAGATCATTCACAAGACTCCGGACGCGGAAGCCTACGACTTCTGGTAGCCCTGCGTTGTAGTCAGGTACCCCTGCGCGGTTTAGGAATGCGACATGTCAATGTTTTCAAAACGTCGATGTTTTTATAAAATCATATATGTATTTAACATCGATTTCCGCCATGAATTTATGCGTTTATTATGGTTACGCACCTTCTGAAGAACAAACCAGTAAATAACGGAGTTCCTGTTAATTATGTTACCTAGTACCGAACATGAGTATTCCTGGGGAGGAGGTTTTAGAATTTAGCTCAGGATGGTCATTTAGATCTAATAATCCTTTACATTATAAAAATCTGTCACGTGGCACATATGCTTCATTTTCCTTACGAACAGACGATTCAGAATGGACTTTTCATCCCTAAAAATTCACGAATTCAACCCTGTTCCAATTACATATATCCTGCAAGGTCTACAACTCCGCAATTTAACTTGTTCTGCCAGGAGGGTTGCTCCCTTCGGTGGGCACCTATGCTCTTGGCGTTAACCCGAAGTCCGCACCCCCATGCAGTGCAAGAACACCTTCAGGCTGGTATTTGGATCCCGCCAGAACGCAGTTCCCCTCACGACACCCCATTCAACACTTGGGCGGGCCCGTCCTGCCAGCTCAGAGCTACTAGCTTTCCTGGGTTGAAGCCCATGGGGCCCTGGATCCCCAATCCGTCTCCTCACTGCCTCTCCTTGAAGCTATTGACGTGGGTACTGCCGGAATGTTGGTAACTTGACAGGGAGGTTCATTATCCCCATCTTGACTTTTATATATGGGATTTTATACATCGCCGTCAGCTGCACCGAGGATGCGGGATAAGGTACTACATGCCCAAATCCGCTCAAATGTGGTGACAACCTCATCTCACTGCGTCCACCTTCAAGCTAAGGACGTGAGTACCGCTGTGAAACTCAGTGTACGGGTGGCCGTTTACAATTCTCCACCAAGAACAGTGACCTCATCATTTTCGAATTGGCAAATACTGGTATAACAATTTTATTTATTTCTACAAAGATAAATTGTTTATTGAAATGTTATGTCTTCTTTTTGAAGTGTTTTGTGATGGTACATTAATATCACATTGATCTACTTATCGTTCAGAATTATTGAAATAATGTTCTGCGCAGTTACATTTTAGTAGTCGTCTGTATTTATGAGAAATTTGAACGAATTTCAATCCCTTTCTGAGGGCTTCATCAACACCACCGTGAGCGCGCATGGCTTGTCCATTTAAGTCTCCAAATTCATTTGCACTTATTCTATTTTAATTCCCAAATGCATCTATGGCATTATAAATAAAAGACACTGTGATATGAGAAGTTTCAAACATTTTTTATTAAATTAATTTTTTTCCCCCCAAGTATTGCTGCTGGTCTTGCGATACAAACTGCTCGTAGCATTGTGAATCAATTTCTACTTACCGAGGACGTCATGCTCCGATAAATTGTTCTTGCGCAAGGAGAAATTCATCCCGTAGTTCGGCTATGTAGACAAATCCCTTCAAATGGGAGCTCCACCTTAGCAGCCTGGTATTTTCGTTCACGAGAAAAATTCGAGCGGAGTGCAAGCTGCGGGGGTGATAAAGCGGCGCACCTTCATCAGGGAACAACGTCGACAGCCGGTAGCAGCGCAGGCGGGGGCGCGGTGTGAGGGCGTGGGTGTGTGCGAGTGTGGGGCAGCTGGCGGGCACGCGGAATGGCTAGAATAGGAAGCGGAGATGGTATAGACCGGAGGGTGGGCGGAAAGGTCACAGAAGGCTTGAGCGAGGTGGGTGGCGGGCTCATAGAGATAGCTCTGACGGACACGTAGAGTATTTGTTTAAAATTTATTTTTATTTTGCTATTTGTTTGCGAACAAACATTTATTTAGCGAAATTGCATAAGTTAGTGCATATTAGTAATTGAGAAGAGTAAAGTCCATTAACCGTACTCCACTAATATTACTATATTAATAGTATTTAATAATATATATAAATATATTATAATATTTAATATTTATTATATATTTAGAATACACATTAAACACATAAAACATAAATAATATGCGTAAATACATAGAACACATTTTTTAAAATAAACAATTTACAGTCGATATGAAAGTTCTAAAGTATGATGTTGAAGTCATCTGGTGGTATCACTATTGTCTAGTCAGTTGATGTCTAAAATATGGGCATGGTTATGTAGTTGTAGGTATTTTGCACTGGTCTTGTTGATTTATTACTTTATTGTTCCTAGAATATTGAGCGGTGAGGCCATTGATGAGAGGGGAAGGGGGGAGGGGGAAAAGACAGAGAGGAAGTGAGGGAGGGCGAGTGTGAGCCTGGCAGCATGGACACGAAGGGGTCTAGAACGGACGGGTAGAATAGGGAGCAGGGTAAATATAAATAGGAGGGTATGCGTAAAGGAAATGGAGGCGAGGGGGACGGCGACGAAAACAGGGACGGCGTGAGCGACAGCGTGTGAGGTAGGCGGCAGGGACGTGGAGACTAGAATGGGAAGCGTGGAAGACGAGAAGGGGAGGCGGAAAGGTAAGAGACAGGGCGAGAGGGCCGGCGGCAACGATAGCTATCACGGAGGCAAGGGAGAGTCTGCGCTGCGAGCGGGGTCTGTGTTGGAGACGGTGACGGTGGCGGTGCCAGTGGTGGGGAAGGGGGTGAAACCTCGCGTGCGGCGGCGTCGTGCGGCGAGGTGACAATAAAACTCCCCGTTGCATTGCGTTTTAAAAGGAAAACGAGGAGAAATTACAAACGGCCATAACCGTAAGCGCCCTTCGCGACGCCGACTAATGTAAACGCTGCTGCAAAGCACAGGCGGGCACGCGTTGCCCACCAATTCATTGGGAAACGAATATCCAGCTTTACTGCTAATGTGCTGATGTTTCCTGCGTAATTTAGATATACAATTAATGTATGTTTCTCCATCTTAGTGTTATGAAGTTTGAACGCACTAGAGCATATTTATGGAATGTTGTAGTGAATTGTTTCAATTCTATCAAGAGATAGTCACATATTTATATTAACATTTTCCTACGTAGCCAAACATGTGCTTGGCTGTTAGCACTATCCAACAACCGATACATACTAGAACAATCTTTCAATCTATCCCCTTCTGTTCGTATTCTGCGGAAGCTTTTCAGGGAGAGATAGGGAAGCTATGCCTTCATTTGATATGATTTGATTTGACTTATTTAGTCAAAGAACTAAAAACTTAACTGTATGTGACTGCGGAGAAGTACCAGAAAGGCCTAAATGAACAATATTATTATTTTCGGGTATTCTTAAGATTTATTTCTTATTAATTTTTCTAATACATCAAATTACTATTCAGAAGTAGCAAGAAGAATATTTCACTACACTAATACAACATCCATTTATTGCGCTCTGTTCCAATTTTTTTGTCATTGACTCTTGCGACGCGTCTTATTCAAGATGCATCAAAAACGGCATGCCGTTTCCATTCTTTATCAGGTCGTAGAACACATTCGCAACCTTTCAGAAATTCGCACAAATATGAGTTCATCATTGCTATAATTAAGGTTAAGGGAATCATATAATGTGTGAATGGGAGAAAATACGTATTTTAAGTGTGAAATGATAGTGATTGAATTGGAGTGTGAGTGCAGTTGATATTTCAGTGTTGAATGGCTAATGTTAAGTACTTCGTGATAGGGTCTGATCAGTAATCATATATACTAAGCAAATACATTTTTCCCCTTGAAAGATGTCACTTCGAAAGGTTAACTCCACTTGCAATAGAATTTTCAGGTGAATATTCTGAACTGTCTGCCAAAAGCTTTCTGCAAAGCTATTTGAACGGCCGCAGAAGTGTGGCAATGACATTATTGTGCACGTACAACAGACACCAGCGTTGTTGCCACCTACTGCCGACATATGTGCAATATCGTTCTGGGGCAACTTTTCGCCTCATATCGCCCTTCGAACCCTAACGTCTGGACAGCATCGCTGGCGCTCTCTGACACAGTCCTCGCAGTCGTTACAACCCCTCTTTGTTCATGCGGTCGTCTGTCCGTTTCCCGGCAAGTTTCACTCTCTTCCTGAGGCGCCCCTGGAACACTGCCTTGTCCACCCTCATCCTACAATACAGTGATTTTTCTAGAAGTACACAATTCTATTGTTTCAAATTTTTCTACATTCGACTCCGGTTATATACAGATGTAGTGAACTCTTGGTTATAGTGAACCTACGTCATTGGTCTGTTTCACTTACAATACAAATAAGCACAAGAACATTCGATTATAGAGAACTCGGAACCTTGGCATTAGTGAACGTAGGAAATACAGCATCCTGGAAATTAATTTCCTCCTGGAAAAAAATATATCACCGCAGGGCCACAAATTCCAACATTAGGCAGTATGGAAAGTATTTCATCGGCCAAAGGTCAGAATCAAAGGTCGATGTAGCAGACTATGAGGAGACCTGGTGGATGTAGCGGACCCGGAATGGGGGCCTTACTGATGATCCTGTGCAGCTGAGTTTCACTGCGGAAATAAAGGCCGCGTCCTGCGTCGGCTACAACTGGCCGCGGGGCGCACGACTGCTTTCTTCTCTTTCAAGCTTAATGTTACTTGATATTCCGCGGCATATAACGCATGGTGTCAAAGTTGGTGGTAGCGCATTGTTGGTGTCAAAGAGAAGCTTTATAATAGGCGCAGATCAAATGATGCTTTGAGCTTTGAGGTATTATTTAGCACGGCTGTTTGTGTTCCGCTTTTTACTGTTATCTTATCATTCTCTATCATCCATTTCAACTGGGCCCCGTGCAACCGTAATAGAGAAAATGCGAACCATAAAGGGAATCATTTTTCAAACAACCTGGGAAGTCCCTGCATTTTTAATTTTGTTTTGTGATGAATATTTAAGTGATTAAAATTATAATCTCCATAAAACTAATATCAGTGTCAAGGGCAACAGAATAGGAAGTAAAAAAAATATTTTAAGCATTTTATTTACTTGGATTAAGAGTATTTCATTGGCAAGAAATTCTCAAAAAAATGAGTTTTGGAATTTTGTTTAGGAATTACAAGAAATGCAAATTTCAAAATTTTAAGTAATTATGAATTCTTTCTCTCCCACTCTCCCGCCCCTCCTGTCCTCACCATTCTTTGTTTTCCTGTGCTATTATTCCTCATCTTGTTTTCCCTTCCCTCCTTTCTCTCCCCTCCATTTCCCTCCCCTTCTGTCCTTTCTTTCCTTCGTACCTACCTAAGCTTCGAGCTTGTCCAGACTGGGGCGGTGCCTGGCTGGTGGGAAAAAATTGGTTGGGGAAAACTCCGCGTGTAGTTCAGGGCCGGATCTCACCACTCAGCGGAAGATCACCACCGCATCCCGCGATAAATAGGCACTACACTTACGGGACTAATATTATTAGTCGACGTGCCCGTAAACACCAATCAATCAATTAATTAATCAATCAATCAATCAATCAATTTCTTCCCTCCAATCCTCCCCATTGTTTTCCCTCTCCACGGTCCCCCCTTCATTTCCCTCTCCTACACATACTTTCATTTCATCTTCCTTCACTCTATCCTCCTTTCATTTTCCACCTCTAGTTTCCCCCCGCGTCCAGCCAGCGCGCCATCTGCGCCCTCCCTGCCCGGATCGCCCGACCGTGCGGCGTATCCGCGCCTGCAGATACGTTTAATGGAATACACTCGTTGCGCTCCCCCGCCAGCCGGCCGGGCGGCCGCTGGCGCGCGCGTTTTGTTTGGCGGCCGCCGCGCGCGCCCCCGGCGGAAGGCGGGCGAAAAGCGGCGACGGCCTCATCAAAAATGCAGTCGCTCGCTCGTAGGGCGCGGGGGCCACCCGCCAGTCGCCCGCACTTAAGCTTTTTCCGAGGGGGAGCTGTAATCTCGGCATCGCAGGGATACATTTTAATGAATTAGCGACAGGTAGATACGGAGACGGCGTTGATTAGAAAAAGACGCATGAGGCTCGCGTGCCTCACTTAGAGTGAATTTGGAAACTTTTTACGGTTTTGATTATTTGGTCCAATTTCATGTGTTTTGTGCATGTTTTATGTTCAGAATAGTTTTTCAGATGAGTTTTATATTTAAAAAATTGGTACCATTTTGATTTCAAATGTAAAATAAGGGGCATGTGGTACCAGAGTATAAATAATCGCAATAATATAAAAATCGTATCATTGTTATTCATTTATTGCAATATAATAATTATATTGAATTACTCCCGAACTTAAAGAAATCGTGAACTTATCAACAGAGAAAAGGATGAGAAAGTTGCATTTAGTGACTAAATGATCACAAAGAGAGATGGAGTTAGGCCATCCAACAGACGGCATTTGACCTCAGACAGATATGGGAACTACGTCGATTAGAAAAATATTATTATTTTTGCTCGTTCGTAATAAACATAAAAAAACTCCTTTTTGTATTGCGCGCTTATTAAATGGAATTAATTAAGTTATGAATTAGAAGATATAAAGAACCTTTCGAACTGGATGAAAGAGTAATACGGAAAAGACATTACATGAACGAATGATCTCTGGTACCACGTTGTGGATTTTCTTCCTAAACTTGAAAACTTTGCTGTGTTCCAAATTTGAGTAAAATACGGGCGTGATAATTTGCCTCTGTTTAACAGATAGAAAATTGAGGTCGACCCACGACGACATCATCCGAATTTATGCCTATTTCTCGTAGATAACATCTATTTCTAAGAGTTACGTATTAGTGATTTAGATTCAGGTAGATTTAAGACCTACGTTGGTCAGAAATCGAGCTACCTATTTTCTTTGCTTAAGTGAAGCGACCGAAAAAACCGTCCAGGATATTTTTGAAGATGATACGAAATTCTTATCGGATTATTATTGTAATTTAAAACGTTTGAATAGGAGAGGAACACAGTAATACGAAGTTATAGAATGTTCGAATCAACTTTGATTTCATTCTCCTTTAAGCACATACTTCTTTTTAATTTAATTAATTATTTATTAATCTCTCAATAGGATGAGCTGGGGCTGTTTTCGTGTCGAAATGAAGAAAAATAAGTAATTCATTTAAATTCTTTCCGATGGGATACATTAATCCCGACATCGTACTAATGATTAATGACGGGTATTTACGTTGACTTCCCTGTTTGGGAAATTAGGAATTAGTTCCCTTGTAAGTGGAGGTAAGTCAGGAAAAACGTTTGGTAAAACTCTTTTGGGAGGTGCATGCAACAGAGAATTCGATGTGTTTAATCGTTTTCAAAGAAATTGCAAACCCTTCGATATCAAAGAAAACTATTGATATGGTAAGATAAAAATAGATATTGATGCAATGTAAAGGTAATGCAATAGCCATTTCTATATATTAGCTACTAATATATAGAAATACAATAGCCATTTCTACGTGTTAAATCGTGGGTGACGAATCAACTCTCTGAAGGGGAAAATAACGAAAATGAGAATTTAAAATTTAATTTTCTCAAAAGGATATCAGTGGAGTTCACCCAGGTGTCACCAACACTACTTAAGCATTTTCAAGAGGGATGCATTATCTGAATTTCTTTGACCATACATCTTAATGCTATAGTTCCGGGTAGATTTTTGGATAACGTTGATATCGAACAGACCGTTAGCCACTCACTTATATGTATGTAGTTTGTGCTACACGAAAATAAAAGGACACAATCTAGTTGTACACAATGTAGTTCGAGTAGTATCGAGCATTCTTGCAACGTTTCGATAACCTTACCTTTTTTCTTGGTATACATTTTATATATATATATATATATATATATTATATATATATTATATATATATTATGTGTTGTATATAATTCATAATATATGAGATGACATTATTAATCTTTAATGAAACGATGAAGGTGTCTGAAGATGGCAGGTACCGTGAGAGGGCCGCACAGTAGTTGCTGACACTTGAATATTTTTCACTGGGGTAGCAGCAATCTGTCCAACTGATGGATACATTTTAATGAATTAGCGAAAGGTAGATATGTCGACCGTGCCGTATACAAAATGATGCATTACTCTCGTTCGCCCTGCTTTTCTAGGGAAGTGTGAAAAATGAATATGAATATGAATGCTATTTTGGTTTACAACTTTTGCTTTTTAAACGGGAAGTAAATGTTGGATATCGCGACTGGAGTAGTTGTTAGGTCGAAATGAAACACAAAATATGTTTATTTTGTTTTGGTTTCGTCGCATATTTTACTAAATGTGTTTATTTACATTATCGGAAACAACTATATAACGGAACGTGTTGTTTATTGCAATACTGATTCTACGTGACTAATTGATGGAAAATAATAAATGAAATGAAAAGAATACAATTCAAAATTAAATACAAATAAGAGCCGGAGATATGCTGTCTTTCCAATTACATCTGTCTCCATGTCCATATTCTCCTCCTTCCATTTTTTCTTTAGTTTGTTTTTCGACTTCGTCTTCTTTTTATTCTCCGCCACACGTAAACGGATTCCACAGGTTGTGAAATTGTTAAGAGCCTTAATTGTACTTTTTTTAACCGTTTCTATATTTGCCTACATTTCCATCAAATGCGTACATACAACTCTTAGGTCACCTGTAGCCAGGTAGCCACACCAACATAACGACGTAATCACACACAGAACGTGAGGTGGTTTCTGCTAACAAGGCATTGGATTATTTCAGGGGTATCCAACTTGCAAGGCCTCAAGGGCCACAACTAAAATCTTTAATACCGTTGCGGGGCATATTGTCACTGTACTGTATATCTCAGCAGTTTGCTCAGGTACTCTGAAAAAGGGGAAGGGGTGAATGGAATTATGCAGGCCGTACCATGCGTAACGCAGTAAAACATAATGGGATTATTTTGATTTTCTGAATTAACTAGAACAAAAAATATTAAATTTAAACTTTACATATTTTCGCATTAAGAGCAACTAACTCCGGTAGGGCCCGGGCACTAAATCCACAATGTTCTCACCCGACAAATACAAGAGACTTTCACATTTATAATGTTTCGCGGGCCACACTAAATGGCACCGTGGGCCGCCAGATAACCGTGGATTATATCGTGGAGACTGTCAGGAAATTGAAAAAAATCAAAACTTTACGCATATTATATTTTTATTGCGTTCTCCTGATAATGTGGGTTTTTAATTAACGCTCTTCAATCGCAGCAGAGGCGTTTTGCAAAGTTTCTCAAGTTTCAATCTATTGGAAATTACCCACCAAGAAGAATTGGTGGTGAATACCTACACACGAAACATAAACTATAATGGCTTGAGAGAAGGTCATATATGTTTCAAATTATATTCCTTAGTAAAATTTTACAAGGGATAATCCAGTCTCCGTTTGTATTGACAGCTGCAAAACAATCAGAACCTCTTTTTATTGATAGTACAAAAAATATATAATCCCGCCCCTACTATTAAGCCATTTTTTTGAAATGGAACTAACAAATTGTATTATTAACAATAGTGAAGTGTATTATATATATATATATATATATATATATATATATATATATATATATATATATATATATATATATATAATATTGTTTAGAAAATAGTCTTTGTTTTGGGGTAACACGCTGCACTTGAATGTTGAAAAATAAATAAGTTAATAAATTTGAAGTTAATGGCTTGCATTCTTGGGTTTTGATGAATTTGAAATGTAATATACTTATGCCCTAAATAATATTAATACTGAATTAAAAAAAATACAGGCATAATGCCTGTAGGTAACATTTTATATATTGCATATGTGTGTTAGTTACATTTCCGTTTGGATTGATTTTCGTATGCCTATTTTTTGAGAAATATTTGAACAACAGCAATATTGAACTCCTCGAAATACAAATTAGTTACGAGTACATAACGGTTAAAAGAATAATCTATAAAAGGAATCTGAAAAAGGGTTTTCCATAATGGGTAGAATAAAAAAATTGAAAAGCAAAATAAATCAGTCGAGCCCATCCACTACGTTCTATCATAATAAATGGTGTATTTATTCATAAAATACTAGTTACCATGAACGTACAACGAGAAATATTTCAACTACTTTGAACACGCACATTTCTGGACAGTGAGATCTTCGGTTGAAGGGAATAGAGTTACTTTATTGTATTTCGAATCTATCATACGTCTAGTATTCCAGGCTCAATTACATATCTTTGGCAACACACATCGAATTCCGTTTTAGAGGAAGCCTTCTGATTATCCAAAATTGTAAAATATTTAATCATATTTTTGAAGTCAATTGACATGTATTAAAATTTAGTGATTTAGCAGCAATTTTTACTACGAGTAGCATTTTCTTCTTTGAACTAGTATTACATTCCGCTGTTTCAAACATTTGGTAACAGAACGTGTCCAGTACGTGGCGGCACTACCGGACATTCGACGAACTACTAGTCGTGTTTCACTCATTCCCCGCTAGAAAGCGCGGCCATCCGCTGCCACTCTCTCGCCCGCCCGCCGCCCCTCGCCACGCCATCGCAGAATACCTCCTCGGCCTGCCTGTTGGCCGTGCGCCGTGCACCACGGATTTCGCCTCGTGACAGGTGCGTGACGTATACCCCCGCCGCGTCGACAGCTCCCCCTCCCCCTGGCGACGCAGGAGGCCTTGGAGGAACCCCCTCGCTCAGCTGCGAAGGCTCGGCGGCGGTGGTCGGTCGGCAGGCGCATGCACAGGCGCAGGCACGACGGCTGCAAATGCGCGCGGAATGCGAAGTCGGCCTGCGGGCGATTGATTACCCCAGGGTTGTATTGAACCTAAAAATCTCAAAATATAATTTCTGAAGCCAAAACGTCCTTAGTTTATCATCATAGATAATTTAAAACCCATTCAACCACCCAAAAAATTATCAAAGAAAAAATCTATCTACAAAAAGATTTTTAAAAAAATTCTGAGTACTTATATTAAATCGGTTGTATTGAAGAAGAAAAAAGAAACAATCGTTCTCAGAAGATTTTAGCATATTAATTACTATTTTGCTTTTCTCATTCATTTCATGCCATTTGATTCATTATTATAAAGCGGAAACAAGAGTGAATTTTGTTGCTACAAGAGGCTTGATTTTGGGGGATCTAGATTTTTTGAGGTATGTTTTTTTCTTGAATATTGAATTTTTAACGTAAGAACATTAATTGATGTTGTCTATTGCATGTTTTCAGCTAATTAACCAATTTGCCCAGTTTTTAATTTGTATTCAGCGACATATTGAAAGTAGGCATTCTATAATGAACATTCTAAGAATAAAGGTGTATGAAAAAATATTCGAAATGAGAAATTTTAAAAATTGTGAAGACTGAAACATTTTCCTAGACTTGCATTAAGTCCACAGTTACTTTTTTATTTGTAATAAAGGTCTTACTTGAGTCATTAGTTCAGTCCGGATTTGCTATGAACTTTGAGAAAACAGGGATTAAGGCCCCTTCGCCTGCAAAGCTCAAGTTCATTTTACAATTTCCCCCGTTTTCTTGAAAACAGTGACCTCGTACTGATCGCATCACATTCTAAAGGAGTGTTTCCATCCTGAATATAAAAAAAAAATATTTTAAGCTAACAATTTATTGTCGTTGGTTAAAAGATAGTGCGTGAGTGTATGTGCGAATGTAAGTGAGAGAGAAACAGGGGGAGCGAATTGAAATAGTACTGCTTTTGCGAAATGCTTTTGGGTTCCCAAGGAAACGTCATAATACGTTTTTAATGAATTTGGTCGTATTTGCATTAAATTGCTTTATACGCAACTGGTAAATAGCAATGAAGATTATTTTTAAGTAAAATGACATAGAATTATCTTTTTTTAATAGCAATATTTTTAACTCCAGGAAGGTAGAGTGCGCAACTCAATTTCATACTTAGAGTACTAATATCACTACGAAAACGTCATATATCTCTTTAGTTTTTAAGTATACCGTATCATACAGTATGTTGCTATTAATGCAAATACATTTTCGTTGCACCTGTAAAATCTGTTGAATTAATACGCATAAAATCTATTAAAAATAAAATATTTGTTCAGATCATCTACGCCACTTTCATATTCTCGGGTCTGCTAGTCGCGATCAATTACGAGTAGGCCTTCGTGAATGTTTTGAAAACAAATCACGTGCACCCCCGTATTTCCTCCTGCACATCAGTCACCAAAAGGAATTATTTTAGCCCCTTACCTTATCGCAAGTATACAAGTATCCACCTGTTGGATTGGCAGATTTTGAGTCAGTCGGTGTTATATGGAACTGTACCAGCAGTGCACATGAAGTTCGTGTCTGGTTTTTGAGTGTCTCAAATACATTAATACATTGCCGTTCTATGGTTTTTATAAAGAGGTATTCGCTCCATGATCTGTAGAATTGAATCGGTTCGATAAAATGCAAATCATCATTTCACAATGAAAGTGTGCGAATCAACCCGATAACTTGTTACGTTTGTGAAAGATTTACGCCCAAACTTCAAAGGGGAAAAATGCAATTACAAAACTTGTGTATTCTTTGTATTTTGGCTGTCGTATCTGTGATGTGGACAAACCATCGGTTGTTCACAAGTGTTGTGTCACCTGTACAACGAACCTTAGGTTGTGGTGGTATAGTAAACGCAAATCATTTTCATTCGCTCTAGCAGTTGTGTAGAATACCATCAAACCAGTTTAATGTCTGCATATTATTGCACGAATATGCATATTCCATTTTTAACTTGTTCTCGCCATATGAAGCATGTTCATAAAATGTAGTTACTATAACAAGAGTGACAATGTGGAAATTAGTACAGGATTTCTTTTTTCAAATATAATGTTCATTTTTAACCTTGCGTGATACACATTTTTATAATGATTTTCGAAATCGGCGTCATCGTTATCTTTGAAATCACCTACTTTCATCCTGGACGTATGAAACAATTTTTTGTTCCCTAGTGTAATTCACCACATCGCTTGCAATAAAATACAATAGAAATATCAGAACATCAACTACTTTCAGTAAAGTTCAACAATTTGTCAGAGCCACGTACTCAACGTACGGGTTGCGCTTTATAATTTTGGGTCACCATCTATTCAATTTTTTTCTCATCATGTACCCCTTCTCTTTATCACTTTTCTTTTGCTAAGTTATAATATACAAATTTTCCCACTTTGCTGTGCAAATTGAAATAAGGCGAAATACAGATTTTGACTATTCATTGTATCAATTGAGTTGCGATTATATGCAAAATGTAATTTGAATGCTTATATAGCTTTACTGAGTCGTTTTTCAAATTATTAATTTAAAGATTAGTCGTTGGGATATCATCAGTCTATGAATCAACTGAGTCCTTCACAGTACTCTAGATACGATTTTCTTCAATTAATAATGTTCTGGACTACAAAAACGTCTTAATTTCCATACTGCAGTCAAGTGGACGTTTTTGATGTCACAAGTTTACGAGTCAAATATTTTCTCATGCAATCTGTTTCCCCATTACTAAATAACCAATAAATAAATCTGGTATTGGCAAACTCCACACTGAATTGCCTTGGCTTGAAAAGTATAAACATTATACATTCAAGTATATAAATTAATTTTTGCTGCGCAAACTATCTGAGCAGTATCAGGCCAATAAAAACTGTAAGTGTCTCAATTAGCTGTATTTCGCTTCACCTTATGCCTCAATTAGAATATACAGTAGTACTTGTCTTCGCTATTAACACATCTTCCATTTTCTTTCATCTAAATTGTTTTACAGTCTCTACGATCTATTGCCTCAACTGCTTTCGGTCAATTTCATCAATATTTTTGAAACGATACGCAGTATTTATATTTGCGTGTTGCCGGTAAGAAGAGTTCAAGATTCTTGTCCTTTGACAAACACAAGACGATTGCAAATTTACAAATTCAATTTCCATGTAACCTCACACTCAAACTACCGAATTGCCGCCGCGAGAACTGTGGAATCGTACTGCCAGATATCGTTCCATTAGTACCATCATTAGCGACTTCTTAGCAACCCAGTCGGTTTTTAATTTTTTTCAAAATGTTTCGTAGGCTGTCTACAAAATTAGTACCGTTCATTTCGGTTTCTCCCAAGAGAGAGACTGGTCCTCTCTAAATAATTCCGGAACCTCGATTTTCAACGTCGTTTTGTCATGAATTCAACATTATGTCCCGGGGCCATGCTTCGCAAAAGAATCACATATTCAGACCTTCAAGCACGTTTGTTGACACTTTGTTGTGACGACCTGTATTCCTTGGTTTAGACTATTTTTATGCATCCAATTCGAAAGTAATCATACGTTTGATGCACATTTCCCGTTATTAAACGCCTTGAGGGGGATTTCTGGTGTCACAGAACACTTCAAATTCAAAGACAAGCAAATGCATTTTTCATGAAATTATAAATCCAGAATCAATTGGCAAATGTTACCGTCACCGCCTCCGCGGATATCTTGTTCCGTAGTGTAGAACAACCGACTAATTTGCTGAAGTTTTTTCCACAAGGTTTCACCAAACTTCCTATTCCCTGAAATCGCTACTAATTGGGTTTTAAAACCAAAATTTCTTATTAGCAATCCCGGCCTACATGAGGCGTCCCTTCTCTCGCCACCTCGTTCCAGTCCGTTCAACAAACTTGCCTCCGTAGTTCCCGACGCTACACTCTCAATTGTTTTTTACCATATGTTCGTACAACTCGTACGAATTTATATTTTCATTCCGTAACAATAACATGGATGAAGTTCCTCTCAGTGTCAAACAGATTTGTGTAAAATAAATAAGTTTAAGTACGTAGAAGGCGAGTCATTTTGAAAATGGTACCCTTCTCTATCTTTTCTTATTGCTCTTAATTTATATTAATGTTATAGCTACCGCCGGTACTTTTAGTTTTCATCAAAATCTTACGAAACACGTAATCACATTGCTCTAATATCTCATAGAATTATTTTTCTAGTATGCTCAAAGGAGTGGACCTGAAAATCCACCGCTCAGTAGGAGTTCCCGGCTGATAGAATATTTGGGGAATTTATGGTCAAGGAAGGCATATTCTATTTATTATACTAAAATAATAATACCAAAACTCATGCTAATTACTGTATCGCATCTCCACAATCGACCTATATTTAAAGATGACCTAAACAAACATATAACTATTTACTTCTACTAATACGCAGGGAAAATAAATCATAGCATTCTCACTAATAAATATACAACAACCATTCATTTCGTTCCAGCTCAAACCTGTACATTTGTACTTAATTTGAAATTCATTGAATGGGCATTGTTTAATTAATTATATTTTATTTAATTTAAATTTTACTCCAATCTTGGGCTTGTACAGATTTAGAATATCTTTCTCGGTAAATGTTCATTTTTTAAGAATATACAGCGTACTTGAACGAAGACTTTTCTTCACGAACTCTTCCTTTCTTGATTACACTAATTTTTGTTGGAGTGAATTTCTGTTTAATACTTCTAAACCCATATTCTGTATTCCTTGCAACCATTTCTGCAATTATTACATCAGGGAACATTACTCAAGTTGTAAAAGGCAACTTTTAACAGACACTTACTTATCACGCGTGATTGCATCACATTCTACTCTCTACCATCTTTCTGCACTACTTTCTACTATCTCCCTCTGATTCTTGAATTAATTATTTTCGTTCGATCCTCTACCGTCTGTTTTAGTGGCGCAGTTCACGCTGTAAAATCATTTCTTTTTCAAAACTTTCACTTATCATTCTTTTCCCGACATTTCACGCTTTCTCATTCGCTATAACCCTTCGTTGTTTTATATATTATTTTATAGAACGTCGATTGTTTCACGAATACTACATGAATTAAAGTACTTTGATAGATATATTTTCATTTTTCCCACAATAACTAAAATGAAAATTAGTATTATGTTCTTAAACTGATTTGTACCCCAACTAGTTGATACCAGCGAAATGAAACCATCCATTTAAATTAATAGACATTCGTTCCGCAGCATTCACACGTTGCACTTTCCTAACACTGCACACGTAAAGCTCTCCAACTCACTCAATTAATGAAGGTTTACTGTGTGCGTAATAACAAACTTGATGTATCTCATAAAAATCGATTAATGTTCTGAATCGAAAATAATTATCGCAGGAGAGAAACGAGTTTCTCTTTTACCCTGTGACATATGCGGTCTCTAAAGATGACCAAGTTGCTATTCCCTAGAATATCATAGAAATGTTTGAGAACTCCGCCATTCTCACATGCTCTGTATTATTGTTGTTAAATGTCATAACTTCCAGTCTGCGCCAATAGGTTTTATGCTGCTGTCAGGAGTATAATCTCAATCAAGACGTGTGCAGCACATCATATCGCAGGTCGGAGTTGTTTAATTTACAACGAATTCAGCCTTTTAATATATATCTTGTTCTTATTATTGATGAACGTTGTAATTCAATAAATTTTTTTAAGTTTCGATGTACGTAAATGTTTTTAATATGTGGTTATGCCTGAAACACCTAATTAGACATGATGAACCAAAATTGAAATGATGCATCTGAGAGATCACCACGTGTGCTCGAACTATTTGTGCTAGCACGTGTGCCGCGTGGTTTAAGTTCTATACTTTTACAACACTTCCACAGAACGATCGCACAAAATAATAAAACTCAGCCTATAGCACGTGCTACAAAGAGTACTCGGATTCCACCGTCCATATTGCCTTTCTTAACCCCACCATTGAAAGCGACTATTAATCTCACTCGCTCTGACACACAGAACGATTCGTAAATAGCCGCCCGATAGAACGGTGAGACTATTGACCTTTCCGTCACAGTGGTGACGGGGGTGGGGTGGGTGAGAGGGGAAGGGAGGGGAGGGAAAATAGAAACCAGGAAACGGCCGCGGGCGCCTCACGCGGAGCGAGGGAGGGCACGCGACACACGAACACACCCCGCCAGCGCCCGCCCGCGCACAGTGTGTGCGAGCTACACACATATACAGAAATTAAATAGATATGTTTACTATTTTCACACAATAACCAAAATGAAAATTAGTATTATGTTTTAAAACTGATTTGTACCCCAACTAGAGTTATATAAGTTAAAGAGTTAATAAGTTAAATAGTTATATAAGTTAAAATAGAGTTATAAAGTTATATAGTAGATTGTAAGTTTAGTATATGAAGATAGTTAAGTAACAACTACCCCCTACGTAACACTGTAACCCAATATAAATTGCATTCACTTCATTAAATTATTATTGCAGTAAATATATAAAAAAAATTGAGTAAATGTATTGGTTTGTTGATTGATTCCACGCTCATTAACTGCTAAGGTCACTAGTCCCATAAGTGTAGTGCATGTTTTATCGCGTAGGATGAGATACGGCGCCTACTCACCGTCGGTTAACGGGGTTTCCCTTAACGAGGTATCTCCCGCCAACAGAACAGCGCTCAAGCTAGGACATGTTCTAAGCACCCGACCGGTCTCCCGGCTTGTGTGGTAATGAAGTGCGTGTACGTGTAGGGGGTGTAAGTAATGGGTAGAGTGAGTCAAGGAATGGGAAGGAAAGATCGCGCGCGGTCCGTGGCCCACTTGTTTGGATACTAGTCCGGCATTCGCCTGGTATTGATTAGAAAACCTGTGGAAAACTACCGATCAGATCAGCTGGTCGCTAGAATTCTCCTCCAAACCTAGCTATCTAGTGGTAGCTGTGTGGTGGCTGTAGTCTAGTTGCTAGCTGGTGTTGAAAACCCAGCCACCGTCAGGACTCGAACTGAGGTCCCCGCGGTCAGAGGCACTGGGTAAATATGTTGGGTTGATTGGAGATTGGCTATTCTCTTCCATCAACAGGAAAATTGTGACATTGTCTCATCACAAAGATTTTTGGATCTTCACATTGTGTTTTACCTTCTCTTTCTTCCTCTTCGCTTTCTCCTATCAGGTGAATGCTTGAGGTCTGTCTTTACATCACTTCAGCAATCCATTCCGAGATGTGCCCTTTGCTCTTTTCCACTGTGGTTTACATTATAACATATAATGGTGTAAGCTTGACTTTAATGTAATAAAGTCATTTGTATTTGTGTTCTACCTAGCCCCCAGGCATCAGTCCTTGTCACAGAAAATGGGCGTGATGCGCCCAGAAAATGTTTCTGCTTAAAAAAACCAGTTGACTAGATTTCGTCATATTTTTCTAATGATAAAACTATAAAAATACATGGCTAATATATTACATTTATTTTTTAATTAATTTATTACCTATGAAACACGCAATTCCAGGCCAATAGGAAAACGCACATTTCATATGTGTGAATGAAGTACTACTCATACGATCGCACATCATGTAATATGTAAGGAGAATACATCATATGTGTTCGCAAAGGTAGGCAAACAACATACTGTAATGGATCATAAACCTGAGAATTAAAATGTTCTAATAATTAACTCTTTTAACTATTGTACCCCATATTTGCGCGAGTGAAAATTTGAGAGCGAATAAAAATTTGTTATGTGGACTGCCAAGTCTACAATGTTTGATTTTCTCGACGAAATCCTGAAAATGCCTAGTTTATGCTACTACAGTACAAATTTAGACTTTTATTGTAAATTCGCGAAGTAGCCCCAATTCAGGAAACCGAAATATTATTACATTGACTTGGAAACCTGCCTCTCTTTTATTCTTTGTCCTTTCATTGGGTGACCTACTAAAATGAACGTATAGATTTTTAACAATACTGTCAATATGATCAGCAATTATTTATTCGTAAACAATATTTCGAAATGCTACTTGGCGAATTCTTCTCTCCGTACTTACACCAGGTTTCTATTGTACAAAACATAACACGACATATAAATTTACCCTTTGAATATACCAACACAACATATCTTAAAAGAAATGAAATCCAAATAACATTCAGCTCTTCTCTTCTGTCAAAATCCTTGTAAATTTTTACATTCTAATTTTTAGAGGTGTTAAGATTTCCATAATTTCTTCATTGCAATTACTCCTCACTAAATTCTAAATAATCAATTGAATTACCTTTCCCTTTTCCAAATTTCTAATATTGTTATCTTCTAAACGTTTGTGTAACAGCTCATTGCTTATAAAACATTCAATGATGTTTGCGAAGCATACGAACATTCATTTACTAAATGTTTTTCGTAATTCTATAATAACCTAGAGTTTTGGTGACTGTGTATATCTTTCCTAAATGTTATTTCTTTATTTATTTACTCTTCACAGGTCTGCTAACAGCACAGTTCCTTGGCTTTTTAGAAATAAATGACTCTTTACACTCACACCCTTGCACCATAGACTGTCTCTATATTAATTATTTAAATTTTAGTTATTTTGGTTCATTATTTAAATAATCATTGGGACGCGTCTGAATAGACCGTCACAATACAAAAGTGTGAGGAGGTAAAATTCCCATAGAGAAGAAACTGTCTGTAGAGTCCACAAGATCAGATAAGATATTCTTATAGGTAACGTCTATTAGAGCGAGACATTTTTGACAAAAGTTCAAATACAATATATTATAAAATGAATAAATAATAGTGAATAATTATGGACATTTTACCATCTCATTAAATTACCGGCTTTAGACGTGGTCAAGTCCTGGAGAAAACATTCGTTATGAAACGAAATATAACTGACTGATCCTTGTTGGGAATTAGGTGATGGTAGGAACCCCAAGTCTAAATTACATCTAATCTAAAATCGAACAAAAATTCTTGGCCCAAGAAATAACTCCATTGACTTCTAGATGGTATTGTGGTAATCACTCTATTGCTTGGTCTCTCCTATTACAAAACGAGTATATTACGGAAAGCATATGACAAAACAAGCATGAAACAGAATAGATGATTTTTCAAAGGAAAACTGCGACGGATAAATATCTCTGCGGGAAAGGAGAGGAATCACATAATTGTAATGTTAAGCAATTTTCTTACAAATATACACTCGTGTATTTACTCGGAAGACTAAATCATATTCAATATATGTTCCTGTCTTGCTAAGAAAGATAACGGAATATTTCTAGTTGGAAGTTACTAGTGTATCACACACTTAATTTACAGCTAATTATATATTTATGTTTAGTAAAATTTTTACTGTATAAACGCTGAGTTTTGTGCATTGCCCACTGTAAGCATGGTTCGCGTATCACAGTGAGTATAAAGAGATCCTATTGTCGGTTCGCGTGCTCCTCGCCTATTCCGCTCAACAGAAAAAGTGGTTATGGCAGTGTGGTCACCCTTCTAGTGCTAAGATTACATTTTAGTTCTACGTTCACAGTAACATAAACATCAGTTGTCACAAAAGTTTATCGATCACATTATTCTCAGGTAGTTTATCAGTGATCAATTATTCTCTGCTTCTTATTTAAGTAACAGTATATTTTTAGAGTTACTTGAAAAACATTGAAATTTAGTACCTCCACCAGTAGGTTTCGCCTTTGTATTGTTCCGTTGGTTTTGAGAAAATAACATTAGAAATTGTCTACTCTACTTAGTGCTACCCTTCTTGATTGTTTCATCAACCTTCAAAAATATAAATTTTGCTCAAAGATGCTTTAGTGTATTGCTAAGAACACAGAGTATATATGACGTAGCTTAACGCTGCCTCAGACCCCTCCCCCTCCTTTAGCGTGACGTAATTTATGGACGACCCCAAGATTGTTTATTTCATTTGTATTTACAAAATGTTCGACTCTATTCCTCCGACAAATGTTTGAAGTTCAACCTAGAATACACATTGCAGGCAATTTATCACAATTCACTTTGTATGGATTTGACAAGATGGTTTATCCGATTTGTGTCAGTCCGTCAAGCATTCCGCTTATTCATTTTAGAAAACTATCCATCTTACCTCGTTATTAGGCGAATTTCACAAATGAAGAGACGACTTCATTGAACGAGGGGCCAACGAGAGGATAGACAGAATAAGGGTGGGCATAGTCAGTGTGGAACGGAACAGGGAGAAAGGTATGTATGTGTAGGGGGGGCAGGGGCAATAAGAGGCAAGGATAACATAGGGATGCCGTGACCGTAGCTCGGTAGACCGTAACAAGGTGGAGAGGGGATATCGGTGGTGTTAGATGAAATTACTCCATTTTATATTATTGAAAGAATTCACTCACTTTTCTGTTTTTTAAGTGATGTTATAGAAACATCCTGACCAATCCGGGTTACTTCAATTAATATTACTTAGTAATAGTTTTGTTTCAGCTTCTGTCTCCCAGTGCCAGCGCTAAGCATGGGAAGCCCGCGCCTGGGGCACCGCAATTCAAGGAGCCCGATGATGGAACTCATGGGGAAAAATTGTAAAAAAAATTGAAAAAGAAATTAGAAATCGAGAAAATGGTTGTCTTAATTTTATAAGTCACGGAACAGTAGGCTAATATTTCATATAAGTTTCAATTAATTTTTTACCGTAAATAGTTAATTACAGTCATCGCTTATTAGGTAGGACTCTGAATTGAAAAATGTCAGGCAATCCAGAAAATGTCACAAAACAATGCTCTCATTGGAAGCCTTTTAAGCCTTCAAATTTTCTCCTTTTAACATTCAAGATATTTTACGAACAATTTTGCAAAATTATATATATGAGTTTGTGTGTAATGCAGATATCGGCCGCTGAAATAAAATAATTCTTTTTCACATTTTTAAAAGGGATGGCCATGTTGCACCATTGCCCGGGCCCAAAATTATCTAGCCCCGGCACTGCTTTCTCCAGATCCCTCTTCCTAACCAAACTTTGACTATGAAGTTGGAAGAAACTCGCTTTAGCATTCCGTTTTCTTTCCCGAGATTCTCTATTTAGAAACAAGGCTGTGTGATGTGATGGCTAAAAACAGGGTACAGCCGAGATTCAACTCGGTAAGTTAACTCGGCCCCAATCTGGTCTTGTTGCTTCTCGTTAAGAGAGGTCACTGGGGGCCTATAAAATTTGGGTCAGACAGCACAACCGTGCCATCTCCCATTTCATTTTCAGACACAGCGAGTGTCGAAGGTGTTTCATTTGTCAAAATGCCTACTGAAGCACAAATCCACACATTTTAAATTCTATTTCCAGTTTAATCAGATATTTTTGTATAATTTTTTTTTAAATATACGCCGCAATCAAATTGAGAATTACATGGCAAGTAAAATAATGTTAGATAATAGTAATTGTGTGAAAATGATGATATTATAATGATGGTAATGGTAGAGAGTAAAATAAAAAAAATATTGCTAATCATCGCAATTGATGGTTGGTATAAGTATGGTTAAAAACAAAGGTTAAAATAATGGTTAGTAGTTTCAAGAAATCCGTTCTAATATTATAGGCCCTGATGACAATGGAATAATTGCTTCAGAAGAGGGAAGGGACAAACAGGCCTCAACTGCAGATGTTGATGACGAAAGAAACAATTAGTCCACACGCACTATCTACCATAGGGTCAATAAACTGTCATGCGATGTGAACTGTGTTCGGCTTCAGGGATCAAATTTAAATCTTTATAGAGAATATGAGAATGTTTCGAAATTCCGAAGGATACTTTTCAAAAGACTGTAATGCACATATATCTTATAGTTCGAACATATTTAAATTATAATTAATCATGCTCTTACATGAGCATGTGTGTGAAATTCGATTCGTAAAGATAGATAACAGTTTCTTTGTGGTGTAAAAAATTTTAATTGTTTTTTTTTCTTTCTTGTAACAAGTTAACGGATTAATGTTCTTAACCCGGGTATTTATACAGCGTCTTTCAGAATAGTTATTACAAACTTCTACAGCTTGCAACGGGGTACAAGATAAGAACTTTTTTGCAATGAACTTGTATTTGAGAATTTCATTAAACGAAGTTTACAAGCAAGCCGAGTCATATGTCAGACGTGTAACTTCATTATAAGAAATTTTCCACCACAAGTTTGTTGGCAAAATGCGATCATCTTCTACCCCTCTACATCCCTTAAGTGTTTGTAACAATTATTCTGAAACATCCGATAGCTTTCAAGAAAATTCACAAAATTTGCTTGAGGTCAAAAGTCAAACTCCTTTCCAAGCGAAGAACCATAGTGTATAGAGCATATAAAAGAGAACGTTTGTTTGTTTTTGTTTCGTGCTTAATGCGCTGCCATACCGTTCATCCGATTGCGATAAATCTTTGTCAACTTATTGCTTGCACTTCCGGGAAAAATATATGCGTAGTACGATGGCAATGTGCGCATGACTGCGCACATAGACGTGCGTTGATGATGATTTTATGTAGAGTCAAGGGCCTTAATCAGGGCACTTTACGCCACGCTGCGCTCTCTATGCATCTCGCTGCACACTGAAGTGCGACTATTAAGACGTCTTCATTGCGTTTTCTGCCTCTGGAATAGTTAAATTTCTCCCGAGAGAGGGAGATACAGAGAGAGACAGAGGAAGACAGAGACGCAGAGAGAGCAAGCGAGCGAGCGAGGAAGAGGGAGAGGGGGGGACGGAAAGACACGGAGAGAAAGGCGGAACCCCACTCGCAGAAAGTCTTTCGTCTACTGAAATGTTTGCAGGGTGTAGCGTAAAACGTTATTAACAATCACGTGACCAATAGAATGTGAAGTGTAATTCATTGCAATAGCGGAGCATTATCGGTTCCACTAGTTCCACAACGCTCCAGAGCCAGTGTGCAATTTCCTAGTCAATATCCTTAGAAATGAACTTGATCGTTAAAAAAATGTACGGGATATCTTTCAGGTCATAAGATTTACCGAGCAATGAAAACATCGCATCTACATACATAGGACTTGAAAAGAAAACTTGACATCGCCAATTTGACATTTGCAATTTTGTTTTAGTGACCTCTTTCATCCCACGTTTTGTCGAAACTTCCAGAACATCAAGACATTACTTCACCGCACGAGCTTACAAAGCCAGAAGTTTTCCTCTCTGCTTTTTTTTGTCTCTGCCGTGGTGTTTTGAAGATAAATAAAAATATGTTGGTTTCAAAATGACTAAACATCGTTGAATCCATGAACATTTCTTTGGTCAGGCTGATAGTCTTCTATTTACGTACTTACTATAAATTTTTTCACTAAACGTTTATTTACATGTTCATACATGAGAACAGTAAGTAAATTTGTTGACTAGAAAAGACTGTTGACTACTCAACTTACTACACTTCAATTGAAAACTTGACATCGTCAATTTGACTTTTACAATTTTGTTTTAGTGACGTCTTCCGCCCGACGTTTCGTGGAAACTTCCGGATCATCCAGACATTGCTTCGCAGCACGTGCTTTGCAGAGTCAGGGCGTTTTTCCTCGCTTTCTTTCTTCCTCCCGCCGGGGCTTTCTTGCAGCCTGGCCGCCGCGCAGAGGGGTCTGAGAAAGGCGCGGTGCCTACGCAGGCAGCCTGCAGAGAACGCCAGCACTTTTTCGCCCCGTCTCCGCGGGCGGCGAACAGCATGTCGAGCCACGATTAATAATGGAGGAACTAATGAGCAAAGTAGAAGGTTAATTCATTTTGAATAATCCCATCTTCGCCGTGCTGTTGTGGGTTGAAGCTAACCAAACGTTATTAATATTAAGCCTTCGCCGAAGTTTGAATTTGTCGCTGCAGTGGCGGCGGTGACGACGTTGTTGGAAGCTGCGGTGGAGATGACGGGAATAAAGGAGGAGAAGGACTAGGAGAATGAGAAGGTGAAAGAGAAGATAGAGATTGTGGTGTCAGCATGTATTTTGTTAATTGTAACGGTGTTGATGTAAGGGCATAAGAGTAACTAAATGCGGGGAAAGTAAAGTTGAAATTAATAAGTTTGAAATTACGGTTTTACAAGTATTTTGAGTAATTACAGAAAATTGCTAAACAACATGTGTAAACAAGTAACTTAAAGCTAGAAGGCAGTGTTTTGGCATGCAAATTAGAACGGGAATAGTGCAACAATAACATCAACAAGTAAACAAAAACAATTAGGAGGCGTTGCAAATTGACAGTTAGTGTACAAACAATGGTGATGCATCACCACCTTCGGGAATGAGGAAACTAAAATCTTATGGAAGATGGTGCCATCAAGAGCTTGCAAGTTAGGGATATGGCCAAATACGCCAAATGGATAGCAAATTCAGCTTTGGTAACTCGTAGAGTGGTAATGAGTGACTTAAGGTGATACATAAGAATACGTCACAGCTTTTACTGCTATAGCGTAAGTAATCTGTTGTAGTGGTTTTCTTTCACATATTGCATACAATGCTTTAAACAGCATTTTGAATACAATGTCTAGTTCCATCTTCTTAATAATCATTTCTAGAATCATTCGGCTTGAACATTCCATTTTGAGAGCTTCAGTGAACTATTTGTACAATTTCGAACACTACTGTATTCTACCGACCGTTAGAATTGAAATCATCGTTAATAACAATTAAAAGATAAGGGAAATAAATGGGAGAAGCCCATTTTCAAAAGAACTGGAACACAATCTTTACAATACTTTTACCACATTGGAAATAAAATGTATTCACCAGTATATATGAAAGTGAAAGAAAAACAAACGATCTATAAAATTATCTGTTGATATGTAAAAAATAAGCTTATTTCTTTTACGAGTATTTAGCCTATTCCAGAAATTTTGAATCCTTCTTGTGTCTTTCTGTGTGGATTGTAAAGAAGACACATCCGTCGAAGATAATTTGGAGGGTACAGTAGTCCGTGAGTACAATATGACATCGTAGGTATATAACTATACAATACAAATGAAAGATCAACACCCAAGACCAAACAGAGTATTGAGTGAAGCCAGTGGCGGCCGAGGGAATCTCCGCCCTGCATTGAATTTGGAGTAAGTGGAGACTGGCGGTGCGAAGGTGACGATCGTGGGGGAAGGAGAGGACGAGGGCGAGAGCACGAGCGAGGGTGAGATCACGGTCGTGGATAGAGAATGTGGGGGAGAGGAAGGGGACGGAGGATTGGGAGCGAAAGCGAGGGCATGGGCTGGGATGGAAGACGCTGGTAAGAGCAAGGGCGTGGGAGGAGATGGAGGATGAATGCGCGAGTGAGAGTATGGGCGGGAATGAAGAATGCAGACGAAACGGAAAGCATGGGCGGGGATGGAAGGCGCTGGCGAGAGCATGGTTGGGGATGGAGGATGCAGGCAAGAACGGGAGCATGGGTGGGGATGGAGAATCACGATGAGAGAGACGGAAAGAGCGGAGAGGGGAAGGGAGGATACGCGCGAGAGCGAGAACTTGATCGGGGATGGAGAATAGAGGTGAGAACGTCAGCGTGGCCGCGGATGGAAGACGCTGGCGAGAGCAAGAGCATAGACGAATATGGAATATGCGGGCGAGAGTGACATCATAATCGGGGATGGAGAATGCGGACGAGAGCGAAAGCATAGTCAGAGATGGAGGATGCGGGAGAATCTGAGAGAGAGGGCGATGATGGTGGATACGCGCAAGGGTAGGTGGGGATGTGAGCGAGGGCGAGAGCGCGGAGGGTGTGAAGGCATTGGTAGAACGTAATGAGGAGGGGCGGACTGGAACGCGCGAGCATACCGTGCCGTAGGTGTGGGCGAGAGCCATTGCAGAGGACCCCAGGCACGAGAGCTGGGGACTGCATTGCGCAGTGTGATGGTTGGCAGGGGTAAGATCGTTGTCGAGGGAGGAAACGATGATCGACAGCAATGGTTGAGACGGGGTTTGAAAGGGAGACGTCGGGATCGCTTATGGGGTACCGTGCGGGGTGGGGCGAGATGGTAATCGGGGTGATTGGGAGGAGGGTCGGACCGGGGACGGCTAGCTACAAGGAGAGGCTGTTGAAGCAAAAGGCTACTGTTGAGCAAAAGGCGAACAGCAGCAGCAGGAGCAGCCGCGCGGGAGGGCACCGGATGAGGC
>BOPP01000023.1:3180004-3213460 GCA_017312745.1 Gryllus bimaculatus | reverse complement strand
AGAAAATGTCTCACCCCCAAAAATCAATGTGACTTTTTAAGAATCGGTGCATTTTCTTGGCAAAACATTATTTAAAATATGATTTTCAAAAAATCCATAATATTTTAATCTTATTTCTACTATTATTGCTACTATATGCACCAGGAAAAGGAAACGAATTTTTAACCTTAGCTACTCGCATTATATTTTGTCACATAAGTACCAGAACTTTGTTTCTGCAAAGGAGACTAATTTTAATTCAGTGTAGCCCCGCACCAGTAGTTCCGATTGTAAGATACTTCTCTCGTTTCATCGCTGTAACAAACGTTTACTAAATATCATAAGTTTCTCTCAGTATTCTCAGGGAATGGAGAGATAATTGGAGATGTAATTTTAATGATAATAAAATTAGTACCTTTATTTTGTGCCATAATTAGTGAAATGAAAAGTTTGGGTCAAATAAACGTTTTGTGCCACTTAAATTATTCGTCTTAATTCAGTGATTAGGAGAAAACGTTCTAATTTTAATAGAATAAACGTACACACTGGTTAAACGCCATTTTAAGTGTCTAGGTAGTGAACACCTTTCAGTTAGATTAATTATCACAATTTTGAATTCGTCTGCCTCGTTTACATTTACTTTCACTACTCTCACATTATTTCCTACGGACGCAATTTCCTTTCTAGTTATTAATATTGAACAGCAATAATTTACTTTCTGAATGTTTTTAAAATTCTTACACGAATGTGTCAGAATTTTTTTTATTTTGTATTTGACTTATAATCTTCATAGTTTCTCTAGTGAATAGTCTGGATTTCGCTGGTGAATATTCCTCAACTCCCAACAATTTCTTTGTACATCTTGCGCGCATTTCAATTCCCTGAAGTCCGCTTATCCTCTCTTTCGATTGTCTTCATCCTCACTGGCAACGGCTTGGCCTGCCCTGTCCTTCCCCCGCTTTCCCGCCCCTCCCCCTTCCCGCTCGCCCTCTTGAGTGGCAGGCGGCAGATTGACAATTTGCCTCCAATCGGGGACGCATCCTCAGACATAATTGGCACGTGTCTTTCCGCTTCCGCTTAATATATCTCTTCCCTTCACTCGCCTTCGCTCGCCGACCGACCCAACACTCTTCCCTCCCCCCTCCCTTCATTTCCAGGACTCCAGACGGCGATTCAAAAGGAGGGGGGATGAGTCTGAAGGAAAGAATATGAGGAAAGAGAGGAGGATGGGAAGTGTTGGAGGAGGAGGAAGAAAATGTGATAAAAGAAGAATGAGATGGAAGAGAAAGATGTGAAAAGAGGATGATTTATTTATTTATTTAAGAAACAAGTTGATAATCACATATATCTCTTACAAATTATCAATGTAGTTGACGTGATATTATTTTGGAAAACTATTTTTTTAACATTAACAAATTCACAATAAGTTAATATAATCATGTATGCTGCTCTAGAATTTATTTCGTTTGATAATAATTATTGAGACAGAATTTGAAAGACACTAAAGTATTTTTCTCAACACAATCCACTGGGAGATCATTTCATCGGTACATGATCCGATTAGTGATGATATGCGTTCGTGGTCTAATTTTCCTTCTCTTCTGCCTCACCTTCGCCAAGTGTCCTCGTAATCGGGAATAGTTGGTATTAATAGCGAGTCCGAACCACAATGTATGTTCGCATCACGTACCGTATTGAACCATTTTTACTATACCTTAACTGAGGAAGTTTACTACATATTTCCATTGAGAACGTAATGCAAGTGTATAATAATTAAAAATTATTTAGATATAGTGAAATTACCGATCCAAATAATAGTAATAATAATAATTAATATTGTGTTGGGTACAATTGGCTGATTGACAGGTGATAATCACAATAATACAGAATTACAATACATCTACATTTACAATACGAATTAAATTACAGCTCAATAAAAGAATCTACAACTACGTATATACGTAAGCTTCCGCGATTCGAGTTCATGACTTCTTGGCTAACCGAGTGACGCCAGTGAGGTCACTACTCTGAGGAAGCCTGCGACATGACTGGCGAAACAGCCAAAGGCTTCTCAGCCAACGTCGCGGCGTCACCCGGACAGCCAAGACGTCAAGAATCTACAACGTGTTAAAAACGGTCAAAACGAGGGGCACCGTCGGTCGAAGGGATGGCGTAGCGGGGATGGGGATGGGGCGGGGGGGGAGTGGCAATGGGGGCGTCCGGAAATGGCTGCGGGCTGGCGATCGCCTGCCACTCGATATGACGGAATCCTCAGCGAGGAGCCCACTCTTTTCCTTGGCTGACGTGATTAGCTCGTCGCAATCTGCTCTGCGCGCCGCCTGTGACGCGAGGGGGAACGAAAGCTGCGCTGCTGGTGTGGCTGTTATCGGAATTAAATCGCGGAAATCTGATAGACACGACGAAGCTGGGGGATGAGGCACAGATTTTTTTCGAGCTATCGACACAGGATGGCAGAAAACGTGAGGGCTGAAAACAGGATGGTTAGAAAGGGCTGTTTGAGAAAACAAACAATTTTGATTGATGACTATTCTAGCTTTTGCTCATTTTATTACCAAACTATATATTGCAAAACATGAATAATTTCCATGGTCAATATAGTAAATTAGGATGAAATCAAGATTTTTGCGTATCAAGACTGACTGTTTGATTGATTGACAGACTGATTTATGTTTCTGGACACGCCAACTACTATGGTCATTAATTCCATTAGTAAAGTGAATGTTTTAACTCTGAAGTTGGCAGTGTTTTCTTCTCCGCTGAATGATGAGATCCGACGCCACTCTCCACGTTGGCTTGTGAATTCCCGAATGACAGGTATTTCCCCCTCCTTGCGGGGCTCCGCATCGGCCGGGAAGGGCGCTAAGATTTCGAGTGGTCTCCTGACATATATGATTGGTGCATTTAAGTATGTGTGTGTGTATAAGGGGAGCGATTAGAAAAGGAAGTCGAGGGAATGTTCTCGCGCGTTCCGTGGCCCGTTTGTTAGGATAGTGCTCCAGCATTCTCCTTGCGTTGATCGGAGAAACCACGGAAAACTACTGATCAGAGCAGTCGGTCGGTAGAATTCTCCTCCAGACAGCGGATGAATTCGACCTAGCTCTACAGCTGGTATCGCAAATTCACCAACGTTGAGACTCAAAACCTCCCGACCAGAATCAGACCGCGGCATTACTGTCTCTAAGCTAATCTTAGCCGGTTAATGGAACAAGAAATACGATACATTAGAACGAGTTCACTAATTCAGTAATCGAAAAGCAGCATTTAAAAAGTGAAATAACCACTGCCAGGTATATGCCAATATAATACTGGTTTATAAATATATTTATACATTTTAATTTAATACTTTCCATCTGCCTTCTATCACATTATTTACTCCAACGATTTATTAATTTACTTCATACCTCCTCGAATTCATACCTCTGGAACATATTTCCTCCTATATATCTCTAGATTGTCCAGTTTTTAAGAAAAACTTAATAATGGAGTACAGCACATAAATTGCTCATACTTTACGGGAGAAGCTGAACAAGATATTTCGTTATCGTACAAATACTCAGGAGAAGAAAAGTTTTGAAATCCTGGCTCCGCGAAAGAAAGCAAGTTGTGGAGCCAACTTCGCAACGAGAATAGGCGTCTTCGATATTGTTAATGACTTACGAGTCGCGACAGGCGTTTCGTAACCGCCTTGGGACAAAGCTGCAGTTACCTGAACCAACTTCTCTCTACTAGCGGTAATGGCTACGTTGGCATACTCTGCGCATATATGGGACATACATAGGTCAAAAGACTTATGAATGAAAATAGAGGTGCTACTACAGTACATACTTTCTCACATTATTCAATTGGCAATTTCCGAAAATTTAGAGTGTTCAACGAAAATGATACCTGCACTAATTTTTAAGCTCTTTACTTGATCCAGGAAATGTTAAAGAAAAAATGGACACATTTTCTAGAAACAAATATAAATTGCATTATACCGAAGCAGAAATTACGCGAAAACTACTAGTTTTTTGTTTTTTTAGGAAATTGTGATTGACTTTATTTCATTCTCAAATATTTTAGAACAGGTTTCATTTAAGAAAAATATCTCTACCATCAATATTGAAATGTTGAATTGTATTTTTTTGTAATTTTTAAAAACAGTGTGTTTGCCGAAAATGGGACCAGTACCAATGAAATTATACCCAACAGAGCTCCAAAATGCTCAATATATTGAATATAACTGAAAGCTAGTACGTTAACATCAAAGAGGTGATAGTACATATGCGGTTTATTGGGTATCGATATAGCGATCGATGTATACTGTTTTCTAAGATAGATGAGTCACAGTTTATGATTGGGCAGTAGGTGGAAGCGATAAGAAAAATCTGTTAGAAAAAGTGGTAACATTTTTGTGATTCACCGCTTTGATTGGGTCATTTTGTATGTATAGTTAAACATTGGTTTAAATTTCACGAGTGGAATAGTCAATCAGAATTTTAGAGGCTGCGTAGTGGAAGGTTTTTTGTTGTGCGGTTTGGCTGTACCATTTTGGTGTAGTTCAGGCCAACTGTCTCTGTGGGGGTATGGGCGGTGGGGGGGGGGGTGATGGCGCAACGCGGAGCGTGAGGGCGACGCGGGGCGAGGGGAAGGGAGCGGGGGGGGTCCGCCGAGTCGCCGGTCACGACCAAGTTTCGTGCTCGTTATTCGGAAAGCGAAGCCGGAATCTGGCGACCTCCACGACGGCTCCCATCACTGCATTACAAAACGCCACGGCCAGCCCCCCTTCCGCGCCCCGTTGCAGGAGTATGAGGCTTGTACTCGTAACTAGCTCCGGACGCATGTATTTCCACCTGAGGAACGAGTGTGATGGCTCGGGCGACAACTGTGACCACTGCAGAGTTTCTCACCGGGAGATACTAGGACTCGACTCCCGGCGGTGCCTGATTTTTGACACTTGTTAGATTGCGAAGTCCAACTCAGCCGTGGTCTGGGCGAGAATTTTAGCGCCGGCAAATTTGATGAGATTTCCGCGGTTTCTCCGATCTGTTCTAGGCGAATGTCGGAGCAGGCTGCGGCCCGCGAGCGATCTTTGCTTCCTCATCCTCTCCTCTCTCTCTACTCACCCACTAAACAATCTCACATGTTAGGAGACCTTGGTTCGGCTGAGGTAATGCTACGCTGGCGGACACTTTATGTAGGAGAGACCGAATCTTCGAAGGTCTATCGCAAATGGACATGAAGCGCGGGCCCGTTCTCATTGTGTAGCTGGGAGGAACATCAACTCTTGTAGAAATATGATTTCTTAGCGAAATTCTGAACTTTACGGAATTTCATAAGAAACGCCCATTTTCCTTTAAATTATAAGGGACTATTTCACTTGTAAAATGAAACTAATCGTGTTTACCTACTGCATTTAATTATGTCCCAATCAAGGCGGTGCATTTTAAAAAAAAATATCACTTATTTCTAGCCGACTTTGCATAACCGCTCTCTCATTATAAGCTGCGACGTATCTTCGTAGACGGTGTGTATTGATCGCTGGTCGATGTGCAATAAACCGCGTATGTACTATAACTTAGTCCTATAACATACTATAACATAGTCCTATTAAATACCACTCGTGCTGTGGCAATTCTCAGAGGAGAAACCCTTCCCGCTTCGCGTGTCAGGGATTTATCGATAATTTCCGAAGCACTCGTGATATTACCTACGACAGTGTACACGTTAGTGGCGTTTATTTTGATTGATTTTATAAGTCAAAATTGGAAAACATAACCGGGGAATTGTTGATTTTCTCACGCCAGAGTAAGAAACTCTTGTGTCTCCGGATCGATTTCGCCGCATTATTTTTCCAGTGGAGGAAGGAGCTCCCAAGAATAATACCGCGCGCTCCGCTCTGCCACGGGAGACCCCGCGCGGGGCCTAATTGCGCAGCCGAAGGGTCCCGAGGCATTTCGGCCGTTCCGCCAATTCCGCCTCGTTATTCCCCGAAAAGAAGCGAAGGCGCGGGCGGAGGTCGCATTGAAATGTTTGTGAAGCCCAAGTCATTACCGGAGCGCTGGATTCCTGAGAGCAGGATCGAAGGCGGTGAGTGAGCCGCAGCGCTGGGACAGCGATGCAACGAAAGTTCGCGGGTTGGTCGCCGCGGTGCGCTCGTGACTCCGCAATGAGAGCGGGGCGGCGATTTCTCAAGATCCGAGGAAAGGTAAATTCCCTAATTGATGCATTGCATAAAGAAAGAAACTGGCTGCGTGGTTATAGACGCAGACGAGGTGAATGCAACGGAAGATCTTTAGTCAGAGATGTCTTGCGTTCGACAACATCCTACTAGTGGATGTTCGATAATAAGATTTGGTGAAAATAAATATTTATGAAAGTCTCGAAAAAAAACAAATTAGAGAAGGTACTCACAAATCATGTTTAATAATTTTTTGACGGAAATATCGTACAAAAAAGAAGTGGATGACCTTTGAAAAGCTAACTAGAAGCACAGTATGAATTGAGACGGGAGCAGTTGTGAAAAATGAAGAGATTATCGGAAGGCAAAAGCCTTGACAAGACCTTTAGGAAAGGTATTCGGGTTTGGCACTGGTGGGAAATTTTAACACTCATTCCCTTACTTATTGTAACAATGTTTTTATCATTTGTTTTTAATGCAACAACACATTAATAACTGACAGTGATGGTAATATAGTGGACGCGGCTTATTGTTATCATTGGGGGCGGCAGGTAATAACATTATCCTCTGCCTCAGTTCTTTAATATGCCACAGGCGTAACAAAAAACACTTCGGATCTCGAAAATACACCACAGCCAACTAGGAGTAAACCCCCAAAGAAGGGTTTTGAATGCCATTGCAATCCTTTGAGGAGCACCGCACGCCAACTCTGAAGTCAGACAGTTGAATCAGTTACATGTTGTTACTTCAAACCATCTAAAAACAAATCACGAATTTATTGGTTTAGAATCCTACATGAAACAGTGAAGGTAGTTTGTTTTGACGTTTTTTGATCTCCTAGACTTTAATTCAGACTCATAGATGTAGGAAAACACGACAAAATTCATTGGGTACTAAGAAAAACGTGGCCTGATTCGGCAGTCGAATATTCGTTTGGTTCGCACAGCATTAGCTGTATTGTTAATTACATCAATAATGACATCTGCTCTCGCACCCATAATTAAGCATTTGCCTTAAGAAGAAACTCTATACAGTGTTGTAGATAACATTTACAGTACACGAACAAACAAAATATAATTTGAAACAAAATCTGTACTGTGGTATTACTATTATCTCTTCTCTTCCCTAACTGAAAAATAATGCTGAATTGTATCATAGAAAACATGAAAGCATGAAAAATTGTTGAATTATGACTGAATAGCAAGTTCTGCCAATGCTCAAAAGTAATGTTGGAGTTGTGAGGTTTGTAGAACACTGTTTTAAGGAATTTTCTTCTAGATACGAGTTATTCTCACAGAACATTTTTGGCCACGAGATGATGATACAAATGGATCAAAAGTGGAGTTTCGAGGTTTGTTAATTAAAGCGACACAATGCAATTTTACTCCAATAAAAGAGAGAGAATTTTCGTCGTACAATGAGCCTCCCAGCAAACATTGCTTTGCTTTGTGGCACGTTGATGGCACCTCCATACCCGTCTGCACGAAAAATGCGGGGGAGCTGGCAAGTTTTATCCTGTTACACGGCGAAGGCAAAAATATAACGACGACCGGAATCTGGCGGCTTTGACATCGAATTTCCCGTTTCAAACTCAGTTAAGCGTCGGGCACGGGAGCTGGGTCGTCGGCAGCGGTCGGGTAGGGTCGGCAGAGGTACTGCTGGGCCGGGGGGTGCAGGGGAGGGGGAGAAGGTGGAGGGGTACATACAGAAGCGCCACTAATAAGCACGTGTGTCGCGCACGCGATACCTAGCGCTACGAGAGAAGCAACCCCGAGAGGAAGCAAATGCGATGTGGTGTTCCGCAGGGATCAGGTTGGCCGTCTCGACCGTGTTATGATCTGGTCAGACCTGCAGACTATTTTCTGACAGGTTTTTAAACGGATGCGCATCGCCGAAGACCGTCTCGCTTTGCGAACTGTATTCTTCCGTCAGCTACACGGACTGGTGGGCCAGGTGTTAAGGATGGGCCAGGCCAGTTCAGGGTCCGTAGTTGGAAGTTAGAGATACATTTTCATGTTTTTTTACATTGTTTCAGTACAGTTACTAAAATTAATATTGTAAGAATGCACAAACATCATACCAAAAAACGAAGGAGAATGTGTAAGCGTGTAAGTCGACAAACGAATATAAACGCCTAGGACTTAAATACCAAAATTCCGAAGAGCCCGTGCTTTCTTTCATGGTGCTTTCAATTAAACACCCAAAAGACTAAATCATAATCTATAATTATGTTTAGAAGCATTTCTCAAGAGGAATTTTTAAATTGTTTCTGTTATATTTTATGATTTGATTTCTAGCTTCATAAATACTACATTGATATGAAGCAAACATTCTCCAATTAGCGGAACAACATAAATAATAGGAAGTAAAACGGCTGAAGCACAAATTAAACATCAGTTGTGAAATAAATAAGACATACTCGTATATATACGTGTTTATAAACGGCCACGCCCGGCAATTTGATTTGGCATCAATGAATCGCTTACATGACAGAACTGGCTAACATGGTTGATGAAAGAGTAATTAGATTTTACTTTCCTATTCAAACTAAAATGTTTCTTTCAGAGGTATACACTATTTAAATTTCGGTAAACCAGAAAGGCAACCAGTGGTTAATAATTGTGTATTTTGTTACGAGATTGTTCAGAACAAAAAATATTCAACGTATTCAGGATTAACTCCAGGTATATTTCAATGCAGGAAAAGTTATAATACTTATTCTTAAATGCTGAACATTAATTACATACTTATAAAATGTTAGTTTCATTTACGCACTGCATGAGGGCTCACTACAAGTGAATTAATTGCTCCGAAAGAAAGACGAGGATTGACTAAGAAGTTAGAAACACGTGAAGATAAATAATCGCTGAGTAACTGCAATGATATAAATAATGGTAATGATAATAATTGTGAATTAGTTGTGGCATGAAAGGGAAAAGACAAAATTAATATTGTAAAACACTCTGCCACCCCATTTCGTCCACAAGAAGTTGTATCTGGAGGAACTCTGTTTGAAGAGGTGCGCAGCAAAAGATATGTGCGAGAGGGAGTGATAAGAGCATCTTATCATTATCACTTGAAGTCCGTATTTTCATTAAGAGGGATTTTTCGAAATGCTAGAAAAACGCATAAATAAGAGTGGTGGTTAAGATGGCAACATCATAAAAGACATAAAATCCGCCTTGACGTGCGTGTTATAATTCCACTGTGAGATTTGATAAAAAATATCAATTATCTTCATGAGTTTTAACAACTACACTGTACTAACAGAATTATAAAAAATATTTTGTAGCATGCTTTAATCACACACGAGGTACACAACTGACTTCTTAATGTTTTTGTTACAAATGTGAGATTAAAAGTTCGTAACTGCAGTGCCTTAGACCGGTACAATTCAGCAGCTGTATGGAGAAAAATTTTAGTGGACAGCTGCTCTGACCAGCAGTTTTCCAAGGTTTATCTGATCAATACCAGGCGAATGCCGGACCACTATCTTAACAAACGGATTACGGACCGCGCTCAAACGCGTAAGTACGCACGAAAATTTGGGTATCAGAGTAGGTGCATGGTAAGAGGTTGTCCTGTCTCCTTGCTCGTTCCTTGAAAGACTCGTAATGGTCCAATAAACAAAGAAGGTGCTTTACAAACCACTTGAACCTCAAAACCACACAGCAGTCGGTGTCTGAAACGCAGCCGAAACCTTGACTTCCCAATTTCCGCTCTCACTGCCGGAGGGATCGTCTTACAAGGAGATGTGCGGAAGAGAGGTGTGGGTTGTGAGGGTCGCGCCTCAGCGGTCGAACACCTGAGGAGACTCGCGTGGCGTGGAATTGGGGAGTGATGGCGGCCGCGCAGCAGAAACGGAAGCGCTCAAGATGGCAGCAGATAGTTCGAGAAAGAGCGAACACCTCAGAGGACCAGCAACAACTTGATTGATTGTTTGAGTGATTACGAGCACGTCGACTACCAGGGGCATACGAACCGTAAGTGTAGTGCATGGTTTTGCGCTGGAGGTGGCGGTGATCTTTCCCTCGCTGTCTGCTTGTGTAGTTCGTGTTAGTGTAAGTGTGTGTAAGAGGAGAGGATTGGGAAAGGAAGGAGTAGGAAAAATCGCTCCCGGTCCGTGGCCCGTTTGTTTGGTTACTGCATCGGCATTCACCTGGTGTTTATCAAAGAAATCAAGGAAAACTACCGATGAAAACAACCGGCCGCTAGAATTCTCCTCCAGACAGAGACTGAATTCGACCTAGCTGACAAGCTAGTGTCAAAAAAAATCCTGCAAAAATGTATCAGCAACAATGTACCGACAACGGCGCAGTGTGCCAAACGTAGTTTTTCTGACGGGTAAATCCAGACTTCAGATGATTGTATGGCGATACCGATTGTTGGAGTATGATGTTTCGTCAGTGCACTAGAAAAGAGACGTATCTCAAAAATAATTTCTGAGTTGCATGGAAGACTATGTGTCTAAAATTTAGAAAAGTCACATTTATAAGTAAATATTACGTATAGTTCACAACACAGCTATTAAATAGAGTTTCGCGGTCTATAAACTTTGCCTTAGGTGCAAAAAGTCACGGCTCAGTTCAGGATAAGACCGTCCAATGGCAATTTCGAGAAACAGAAATCTCGGATATAGCCAACTGAGACTGGCACAAATCGAAAATGAGAAATACTCCCATGCGTTTAAGGAACACGCCTTCTCGCATGCTTTGACCCACGTCGGGGGTAAGTTTCAAAGGAAGCCTGGGAAGGGTTTGCGCGTGCGGAACTACGACCAGTGCTCACTTCAACGCAAAATAACGCTTAGTATAAATAAAACCTTAGTTAAGGACGCATGTTGAATTCGAAAATATGCATTACGGATGCTTATCAACGTTCAGTCTCCACAGTTTTAGTTATCAAAGTTTAAAATTCGATTTCTCAGGGAATGAGAAGTTGTGGAATAAAAAATTATAGCCTACCACGGTCCTGTCATTTTACCATAAACATTAGACTGTCGTATGCGTAAGTTAAATTATCAGTTACGTCCAAAGTTCTGAAAAAAAATTTAGTTTTCCATCAAATGCTTATGAGTACTTGCTCCTCACGACAGAAAGAAAATAGGATCAGTGTTGTAACACACTCTAAAGTTTGCAATAACAAGCATTAAACACTTTCTCTCTCCTTTCTACACTCGTAACACTCTTCTTTTCTTTTTCCCTCATGCCTTTCTGTCTTAACTCTTCACTTCATTTTACTCCTCTTGCCTCTTTCACTCTTTTCTTTCTGCACGCCCTCTTTTCACCTCTCCTTCTCTCTCTCTCTCTCTCTCTCTCTCTCTTTTCTTTCCTCTCTCCCTCTTTTCTCTTTTTTCTCTCCCACCTTTTCTCTCTTCATCTTTTCTCTCTCCCCTTCCTTTCTCTCTCCCTTCCTTTCTCTCTTCCTTCCTTTCTCTCTCCCTTCCTTTCTCTCTCCCTTCTTTTTTCTCTTCCTCTTTTTTCCCTATAACCCACCATTCCTCACTCCCTCTCTTTCCTCTATCTCTTTCTTGTCTCTCTTCTTTTCTTCTTCCCTTTTCTGTCTCCCACCTTTCCCTCTCTCCCATCTTTCTTCTCTCATATTTTCTCTGTCCCTTCTTTACTCTTTCCCCCTCTTTCCACTCCTCCCTCTTCTGCGTTCCCTGTCAAATCCACCTTCCCCCTTTCCCCCTAACCCTTCCCAGCTCATACCCAAACCCATGCTTACTGCTGAGCTCATCCGGCCCCAAATTGGGCGCCGCGCGCCCTCCGGCCTCCGCCGCTGCCACTACCGCTGTCACCCCCTTCAGCCGTGCCCACCTCCCCTTCCCGTGCCGCGCCATCTCTGTCTCTCCCGACTCTGTGCCCTGTGCTAACGCTGGGCGCACGTGCGAGTATAGACCATTTGGAACAAACAAAGCGGCTTCATCTCGTTACCTGCCTCACTCTGATTGCAAACATGCGGGAACCAATGGATGCAAAATGCTTCCAGACACGATCTTTTTAGGAAAATATCGCCCACAGAATATGCAAATAGATTCTACCAGGCGCGTACCTTAACTTAAATTGAAAAGTAATGGCGCTGATAAACAATATTTCCGTGCTCTGAAATTATGCTTTGAAAGTTTATTGTGAAGTAGCAACTTCCTTCGATTTTTTCTACATTTTTTTAGACAATAAATCCGGAAAAACATTTTGTAGTCTGGATCGTTCTCGCTCGTTTGTTTTTGCATTGTCGGAGGGCGAGTGCATTTCTTAGAGGCCGTCCGTAAATTGCATGAGGTGATTTTCCTATCCCCCCTCTCCTCTTGGTGAGATTTCGTTAGATTTGGCTCGGCCGTTCTCCCCTTCTAACCCCTTCTAATCTCTCGTGAGATTTTTCTTAAAGCGTAATTTAAATGTAAATATGTTAATTTGTGATTGATTGCTTTGGGATTTATTTAGAAAATATATTTTGTTTAATAATATTTAAGACTAAAAATGACTAGTATTTAGGAAATAGAGGGGCTGAATTACAATGAATATTATTGCACTTCTAAAAACAGTACAAGAATTCATTTGTTATTTAGTTGACGGGGAATCAAGTGCGGTCTCATGAGTAACTACCGGAAGCAACATGTCCGTATGATTTTCATATATTCATCAGTACCTTCAACTTTGCAGTGACTATACTACGCTATCGCAGTGTCTATACTGTCGCATTACTATGCTACTCATTGTAGCATTTCCATAACCGCGATAAAAAAATATTAGGCAAGATTTAGCCGTATTTTAGTATAGAAACGTGTTTTACTTAACTTGTCTCAGTTTTCTCGCAATTTAGCACTGTTTTTAGCGAAACAAATTCGTGATAATTGCCGAGGCCCCGCTCTCGCCCGCGAAAGATTGAGTGAGATTCGCCTTGACTCGCCTCCCCTCATAAAGGTTTCACTTAATTTATGTATTGCTCCTTATTTTGCCCGTGAAATACATGTGTCTGATCGGAATCACAATTTTTGGAGTGGCTCCTTCTCAGATGTAGGAGCCGCTCAATCTCGGCTGATTTCAGTTGTAGCGGCTGGATGGTTCCGTACGCTATTAGCTGGTAGTCCTGGTGCGTTTTGCTTACATGAAGGACCATCAGCTCTGTCATAGAGGATTTTTAAAAGGAGAGACCGTTTTGACAGCTACTGTTTAGCTACTGCTGACAACATAACTGTGGGTTATGTCCAGGCACTTAATTTGCCAATGCATTCCTTTAGAGTGAGCTCATTAATAAAAGGTTTTCATTACCATCGCTTGTAATGACACCTCCTTACATATTTATTTGTTTCACAACCTGTGAAACTGGTCCCTTTTTAGAGTAACTCCTCTATACAAAGGAGACATAAATAAATTAAGAAAAGGGAGCTGCTTATTATGAACAAGAGTACTAATGGTAAAATGACTTCCACAGGCAAGAACTTTCAAGTATTGTTTTTTTGTGTTGTTTTTTTGTATTTTTAAGTAAGCGAAAAGTATTTTTTGTACTCATTATTTAATTTTCGTTCGTGGTTTATATTTTCAATTTAACGTACTTTTATCGTATTTTCTTCTGTTTGCACTATTGTCTAAACTCTTATTTTTTTAAATATATTATAAACTTTCTATGTATTATGTAGTATTTTTTCACCGTGTACGATTTCATCTCATTTCAGATATTTTTAGACGTTGCAACAACTGAACTGGTATTTTTTTTCAATGTGCGATAGAAAACTGTAAAGAAATTCATCTATACTAGTAAAATATAAGTCAACGACATGTAATCGACAGTGATTGCGCAGAAGGAATATACGAATAGATACGAAATATTTATAAGTTATTCGTCAGGATTTGACGCAGTGCCTTTGCAAAGTTCGATAAAGATGAATACAACACAAATGCGAAAAATTAATACTTTAAATAAAATGTTGGTAGATGCATCACGATCATTATTTTTCACCTGTCGTTAAGGGACAGGTTTCTAATATATTCAGCCAGAGGCCAGCAGAAATGCAGTAGAACCGTGTGTCCGCTGTACACGAAAGTTGTCACATCTAGGTACTTTTTTTCACGCAGTTATGTTTTTGTATTTTTAACTTTGTTGTAAACCTACTAAATTACGCTGCTACAGCAATCTTGCCTTAATTTAATTGCCATTCAATCTGAGCTTCATTGTTGTTGGGCGTTGCAGTATGGAGCAGGGCGAAATAAAGAGGATAGGACTGGCGGTGCGAGAGAGAGAGAGAGAGAGAGAAAGAGAGAGAGAGAGAGAGAAAGAGAGAGAGAGAGAGAGACAGGGACAGACAGAGACACAGGGACTGAGATAGATAGGCATTGACAGACAGGGATACAGTGTGAGACAGACAGAGAGAGACAGACAGTGAGAGAGACAGACAGTGAGAGAGACAGGCAGTGAGAGACAGACAGTGAGAGAGAGACAGTGAGAGAGACAGTGAGAGAGACAGTGAGGGAGACAGACCGGGAGAGAGACAGACAGGGAGAGAGAGACAGTGAGAGAGAGACAGTGAGAGTGACAGGCAGTGAGAGAGACAGACAGTGAGAGAGACAGACAGTGAGAGAGACAGACAGTGAGAGAGACAGACAGTGAGAGAGACACAGTGAGAGAGACAGACAGTGAGAGAGGTAGACAGTTGGAGAGACAGACAGTTGGAGAGACAGACAGTTGGAGAGACAGACAGTTGGAGAGACAGACAGTGAGAGAGACAGACAGTGAGAGAGACAGACAGAGACAGAGAGGTAGACAGACAGTTGCAGAGAGGTAGACAGAGATAGATGCAGAGTCATGCACAGAGAGAAACAGTCAGATTCAGTTGCAGAGAGAAACAGAGAGAGAAAGAGGAGACGGAGAGAGAAAGAGAAGGAGAGAGAAAGAGTAGGAGACGGAGAGGGAAAGAGGGAGGAGGAGGGAGATTGACAACAGGACATCTGCCGGGATCCACCAGTAGTTCGTACTGGCGGAACTACACACATGAATAAGCATATGTATTGTGCAAATTTTAATACTCAAATGTCTTATGAAAATTTAGGGAATACATAAAAAATTGAAAGAAAAATAGATGTTCATTTGTGCCAAAGTTATTTTCGTCCGTTCATTATTGTAATAGGCTTTATTGAAGAGACTGTCATATTTATATTGAAGAGGCGCTAGGCGTTCAAAATTAAATTGGATTGCAACGCTACGTCCATCTAAGATCATTAAGCACCTCTGAGCCAGTGTCTATTTCCCGGTATGCTGATGTAGCTCTTAGTCGGATGTTAACTCTCCTTCTGAGTAACAGGGGAGTTAAGAGAAGCTTATGAATGGCAGTTGTGAACAAGATACATGGAGCTATGAAGTGTCCATAATAACAAACACGTGATAATGACATCCTTACTTTATAGGTATTCGATACAACATCTTTGTGTATCAGCCGCTGCCGTAATCATTTAAGGGCGGCCAGAATTTCTAATTTAATATTTAATCAATGAAATGTTCAAAAAAAGTTGGAGCCACTCTCAAACTTTCCCATTTCGTTGCTTAAGTACTTGATGTCTGCCGAATTACGAAATATTGTTTAAAAAACGTGTTGTAATGGAGAAAATGTAAACCATTCAAGACCAAAAGGCCCAATCTTTTCCTGTCCTAGTCGTGGATATTCGCTGTTGTGCCTTTAAAACTACTGTTTCTCTAAAAAATCAACCTCGAAAGCGTAAAAAATGAGGTGAGTATCCTCTATTTTGAATACTTTATCAAGAAATAATTAATATTCAAAACTTGGTATGATACCATTCAAGTTTTTATTAATACAAATGAAATGAATAAAGTTTCAATTACTTGACTCGTCAGACAAACACTTTATTGTTATCTAAAAGATCTCACGATCAATTTTTCGATTTTATTTATTTTTCAGCTTTTAGATTGCACATAAAGAAACAAAAATATCAATATTTGCTGAACAAAGGAATTAGCCCCTTGAGTTCTCTCAGGTAGCGGTTAGTTCTGTGATGTGGTTCACAAGTAGTTTCAAAACGCAGTTTTTGTAGAATTTTTTTGTTATTATAACAGAGTATAACTAGTGGTGACACAGTGGAATGGCAGAGACTTTCCCGTATTAGTTTTCAATTTCCTATGATCTCGGCTAGTTATTCGAACTTGCCACATATTCTTGCCTGCTGCCATCTATCGCCGCCTTAAGTACAGTTCTTTGATATTTTCTTAATTTTTGGGTTTCTAATAGTAGAACGGAAATATTATTTTAAGAAAATTAAAGAACAGTAAAACCTCGTCATAAATAGTAATTTTCTTTGAAGGGTATTTAAGAAAATGGTGCTTACGCCCTTCAGAATATCCAAATTTGAAGCACTTTTTTAAAGAACATTTTTGAGTTTTCGAAAAACTTCATTTGTAGTCATTTAAAGCCCATTAACTCACAAATACATTAGTGATTACAAAATACTGGAAATGTGCATATTAACGGCGTGAGAGATCTTAAAAATGTACATTTGAATAACCAAAAAATACCCGGAAATTAACTTTACCTCAAATTAAAGTGTGCAATTAGCATAATCCGTTCCAAAAAATTTGAAGAGTTTTTGAAAAAAATGTCGTTTGGGCATTTCTGAAAAATGCGGAATGTTGAGCTAGTTTTCACAGAAAACGGTTGAGTTTTCGAAAACCTTTTTCTGACATTATTTAAAGCACATGTACTCATAAACAATAATATGAAACAATTGCCGCTAATGTAAATATTAACGACATGAGAGACAAGTAAAAAAAATTACAATTTTGAAATTTTTGAAAAACCAAAAAATTTGGCACAATGGCGTTTATGTCATCTTAGAACTATTCCTTCCAAAAGTTTTAAAAAAATTCCGAGCTGTTTTTTATAACATCTATTTTGTAATGTTGTAAAGTTGCACATATTGCTCGAAAACTATGAAAATTTAAAAAAAATACACAATCTTAATGAAAGAACTAACTTTGGAGAACAAATTTTATAAAAGGGAAAAAATTGTATCTTTATTATTGTAGCTGTAGGAAGACACCAACAAAATTTCAGTCTTTTGCAACTTCAGAGTTATCAGTGAAAATCGGACCTTTATCGACTTGATAATAGTATTTTACTTTATTGTCAAGAAATTTAAAGAAAAAAATTGGAGCTGTTTTGAGAAACTTTTGAAAATGTTCGGTGTGCTTCAGGTAAAGTACTCCAAATTTTAAAGAATATTTTTCAAAATCTCAAAGCTCCGACTCGAGCCAATTGGGCAGACGTTTCTTCAATTTGGAAAAAATCCTATGAATGAATTAGCCGGTTTCGGACGGACAGACAGACGGACGTGTAAAAAATACGCACACACTTTTTCGATTTCGGCAGGAGTGACGTAGCGTTCTCGGATCAAAAAAACGCGGTTTCAAGTCCCGCCTCGGACATGGGTGTATTTGTTTATGTCTATATGTGTGTGCCATCCTTTTATCCCTCCCCACTCGGTGGAGCCATGTGAGAGTCCTGTGAGAGATAACTATGGACCGGAAAAGCAACATCACTACAGCGTATACTTGCCGCGGGCAGTACACGTCATCACGCGGGCTGTCATTCCATCATACAGATGGCGAATTGTGTCTTGAGATGCACCGTTCCGTTCCACGTCTTCTGCCCCACCTCATGCAGAGTTGTTACGGGAGTCGCAGCAAGGCGCGATCGGGGTCAAATCCGGCGAGCGTGCTGACTAGGGCAGTTGATGAACATTGCGGAGAGCGTGTTGCGTAACACGGGCAGTGTCAGGGCGGGCATTGTCCTACTGGAAAAGCGCACCACCCTCCTGTTCTAAGAAAGGTATCAGTACAGGCCGCACAACGTGATAGACGTATCGAGCGATGGTCAGTGATCCCTCCACGAACACCAAAGACGAACGCGCGTTGCAGCTGATGGCACCCAACACCTTTAGTCCGGAGAGGGCCCTGCGTGAAATGGACGAACCCACTCTGGACGCACGCTCGTCTGTGCGATCATCGTTCGCGCTCACGATCATCATTGGTGAGCAGGCTGAAGCGGCACTCATCACTAAACACCACTGCAGTTGCACCTCCCAGCTGTACCTCCCAGCTGACCTGCACATTGCACCACGCCAGACGTGCCCGGTGATGTTTCGGCGTGAGTGGCAGTCGGAGCGTATTCCGATTGTAATCCCGCATCAAGTAACCGGTTGCCAACGGTGCGTGGAGACATATAGTGGCCGTGGAGACATATCTCCGCGTGGGTGGTCGTAATGTTCTGTCAACGCCACCCTCCCGATTCGCCGATCTTGACGTTCTTCAGTGCTCCGTGGTCGCCGCGAAACAGGTCTACGGCTATGGGAATGCTCGCCTACGCACTGTCACCAACCACAGCTCTGATCTCATATCGCCCACTGATCAGCAATGGCCGAAAGAAGAACTCGGCTTCGCGCAGGCCGACAATACGATCCGATCGAACTGTTCCAATTTCTTAATGACGATTGAGTGCGACGCCGTGGCATACCTAAGTCCCGACTAGACCTTATCGCTTATATATATATAATATATATATTATATATATATATATAATATATATATATATATATATATATAAATTTTATTTCAATCCTTCAACTATTAAGTAGGACAAAAATATGAAAATGTGGAAGGATAGAAAGCAGAGTTCAGGAAAATCTTGCAACAAATTTGTGAACATTTGGAATACGTTTTATATCGTGAAATACTTCGATCAGCTACCCTTATCCCAAGGCTTTAGGAGGAGGAGCGCTGCGTGACCTTCGGGGTCGGACTGTTACATTCACAATATGCGTTAAATACAAGCCGCAAAATATCAACATTACTCAGAAAATGATTATCTAACATATGTCAATACATATATCATTGAATTCGTCTTTTTACGCTTGTCACGATATACAAAAAATGAATAGTTCTATTTGAAAAACAAAGTAAACATCAATATATTGTTAAATACAAGTGATAAAATAGAAATGAATGCATGTATCAGTTAGTTCCATTCCCTCGTGAACATCTGTGAAACTACATTGCAATAACTACAACCGTTCAAAATCTGCAGGAGGGGCTAAAGTTGTAAGAGTCAACCCGTATATGCATAAGATAATTAGTTTAATAAGTAGTTTTGAATGCATTAATAACGCGATATCTGAATGTTCAATTTATTTGTGAAAATATCCTTGCTTGTCAACGTGATGTCCTGGAAATAATGCGAGAAATTATGTGCTGTTGTAGCTCAACTAGTTGTGTTTTTTATTATGTAAATGCAATGTGTAATGAGTGTTTGAAATGAGTTGACAAAATAATCTGGTCAGAATCAGTCTTCTGAATTTATTCTAATCCCCGATATCTGCTAAAGGGCCATGTCATATTTTTGGTGTTAGCACCGCGCAATTGCAGGGTGTTCAAGGCTTTACACTCGGCCAATTATGATAGCGCAAAGTCTGATTGCAGTTGAGTTACTTCTTACCAAACGATAACTGTATGCTCTTTACCACAGGGTCGGTCTCGTTTCCACGCTTCTCGTTATGATGGCGGTGGAATCAATGTCTTGGCGGTCGCCAGCGAGAATAATGATACGATCAATGGAGATATATCGCCATTATGTTTTGAACTGCAAGAATGCACTCACTACCATCCTGAAATGTTTGAATGAACCTAGACCTCTGCAGGTGATGTATGAAATGTAAAATATAAGATGGCAGTCTCAGTGGACGAAACTGGAAATTTATCTTAGAGATAGTAAAGCTAGTTAGTTGTATTCTTTGTAATTACTAGATAGGGTGTTACATAAATTTATTTGTTATTTGAAAGTTACATTTTAAACAAAATTTTTAAAAAATTTCCTTACTATAACTTTAAAAATGTTAGTGGTAATGATTCTTATGGGTTTCTGGCCAAACACTTCAATATGTTCGTTGTGGATTGTTTACAAAAGTGTTTTGGAATGCCGATGCAAAAATAGTACATTAGGAAACGATGATGAAATTATGGGTACATAAGTGTGATACTCGCTCGCTCGTCGCTCGTATCGTAAAATTCACACGAGTGTATTTTTACCCATCTTAGCGATTTTTATACGGCACTTTTTCTACAACGTATTAAATCTTTTATATGTTAAACTTTCACATTGAATCGTTTCGTGGTAGTTAATAAGCAGGATTCAGCCAAGTCCACCTAGTGGATAGCTACACTAACCTGTCGCAGATAGCTTTGGTTTCCCATCCGCCAGCAAGAGAGTTCAAAAGTTGCAGCAATAAATCCGTTGTCACCATTTTCGACTTTTCTCTTACTTCTGGAGGTGCTAACTCGCCCTCCGACTTACTAGACATTTTGCACTACAGAATTGCAGGTTTTTAAGAGCAACAACACGGTAGCACAAAATGACTTGCATTCACAAAATGACTTGCATTTTGATCTTAATGTCAGATATATGTTCCCTCTTTCACTACCACTGCGCTAGTCATTTATGAAAAGTAAAATTACTATCCAATTCTATCAATTGAAAAGTAAAATTACTATCCAATTGATTTTTAAATAGTTTTAATGGACACATTCGTACGAAACATTTACTAGAACGATTCTCAATAATTAATTGTCTATACTTGGTTTGTAAACTCCTCTGATTGGTCAAGAACATCTATCATAATATATGAATCGTAATGCGTATCATTATGCAGCTATCAAATGAGAGAATTACTCAAAGGTATTAGAAACAAGTTATAATTTTGTATTAAAATCCGAGATGAGATACAAATGAAATATGTAATTAAAGAAGATAATTGGAATAGTAATTTAAACGAGGAAACACCAATGAGAATTTTTAAAATTAGTATTTCAGTTGTTTTCTGCTAAAAATTAATAACAATATTGTATATTGAGATGATTGTCATGTTATTTATTTTATTATCATTTGAAATAATATTGTTAATTTTAGTAATAAAAAATTTCAGTATTAATGCAGCAACAGAAAAATAGTTATAAATGTTGTTAGGATTAGTTTCTTATTTTATTAACAATTACTTAAACAGTCTTTTTATTTGTTACTTTTTAAAAATTATTTTTCTTCAAAGATCAGCCGGAAGGCTTTACACGTGATGGATTTAGAGTAACAAAATACATACATATGCAACATTTATCGAACCCTTTTTTAATTTGCTGTTACTACAATTGGCCCCAACCAAATTTGTATTTCTTTAAAACATTAATACGTATCATCTTTTGGTTGGGTTGGTGGAAAGGAGAATCATGGAAAGAAAATATATAATGGTGATATTTTTTAAACTGTTTTAAACTTTCTTTGTATTCCGGGAAAGTCTATAACTTTTCAACAATATGGGGAGAATCAGTTCGAGTTGCTCGGTTTCGGATTCAAAATTTACCAATTTGCATGTATACTGATTTTTTTGTAACACGTCACAGAATTCACTGTGAGTATATCGGACGCAAAACATTTATTGTTGAGTTTATGTCAGTAACTTGGAAAACGTTCGAGAAAAAACTGTTGATAAACATGTCTCCGAACCTATCACTCTTAATACCATCAACAAGATACGCTTGGTATACAGTGGGGTCATTCCGTCCAGGAAAGAAAATAACAAAATAAAAAAATAAATTAAATTTATGACACGACTTCTTCAAACTTGAAAATATTTTGGAATATTGTTATCCATGATGCCTATGTTGTCCAGGTACAATATTAACATTTTCTGATTGTCCGTCAACAACGCACTAGTAAAATCTAAGATACTTGTGAACACTCCTACATTCTTTAATTTTTTGCCCTCTTCCAAACATTTCTAAAAATTATAAAAAATTGTGAGTACATATATCATAGGTATTAAAATTATTCATTCTATATCAATTGTATATCGTGTTATTCTTGGCATACAACAATAAAAACTGTTTAAAAAGCAATTACTCAAAAAGAACTCTTTTAATTTTTTTTTTTTTTTTTTTTTGAAAATCGGCAATATTATTTCTTTCATGATGTTATAGAACTTACTAAGTCTTAAAAAATCTCACCTGATCTGAAAGGGGCAGTATGCAACCCACAGTAAATCCTTCATTGTAACAGCGGCATCTCCTCTCTTGGCGGCTGATGGACTACTCAGCAAAAGCTACCATAGATGCCTTGGAGAACAACTTCCCTTTGGCATTTCAGTTGAATTTGATTATGGATTTTCACGAATATACACTTCAAAAAATTCACCGTTCAAAAAAATTGAAGAAAATATTTATAGCGGTTTTTGAGAAAATAGCTTTCGACCGTTTCTGAAAAGGCGAAATTTTGAGCTAGTTTTCATAGAAAACGGTTCATTTTAGAGAAAATGTATGTATCATTATTTCAAGCACATGTACTCATGAATATAATGTAAACGAATTGCTGATAATATAAATATTAACGACGAGAGCGACAAATCAATAAAATTATATTTTTTTAATTTTTCCAAAAACGAAAGAATGTGGCTTTTATGACAGTTTATATAGTACAATTAGTACTACATTTACCAAACGTTTAAAGAAAAAAACTATTGGTCGTTTTAGAGAAAATATTTTTTTTTAATTGCACATATTGCGTGGTTTTGGAGTCTAAGGTGGGGAAATTTTGAAGTGAATTGGTTACGAGTGGATGGTTGAATGATTTGGTCATCTGTGTGTGTCGTTGTTCTCTAACTTTCACTGTAAAGGGGCATTGTGGGTCGTAGGCGTTTAGGAAGCAGTTGATGCATTTTGGGGTGAATTGTTTGTGAGATGTTTGAGAGGAACAGTCTGAAGTTGGGTGGGAACCAGCGCAGAGGGTGCAAGTCGCTTGTCTCCTGCAATGCGCCTTCGTATGGTACATTCTTTGGCAATTTCGGTACTGGGGTATTCTGTCTGTCATCTTGTAGTCTTCAATGGTCACTCTAAAGTGGTCAATGTGTCTTGGTACTTTCTTGATGTCTGTCATTTCTTTTTTGTTTGTCTCTACTGTGCACAGGCCTATTGATGTCAATGTCCCGACGGTGTCTCGTCGTTGCATCTCAGTAATGTGGTGTGAAGTAATTTTAACGGCGGTCGAGTTATCTTTGATGGCAGTCAAGTCATATTTGCCCATGAACCCTTTAATTACAAATTTGCCTCTTTGTTCGTCAGTGGCTCGGCTGAAATGGTAAAAAATGATGAAGAAAAGTCCTTTTAGTCTGATGTCTCTACAGATCTGGTCCAGGCGGTCCCTTATCTTTCCGTGGGCAGTCACAGTCATTGGTTGAATGTCCGATTCGTTCTTTGTTGGTTGGTTTTGGGGTCGTCGTTTGTTGGGAGGATGATTGGTCAGCAAATGGTTCGTGGCTCGTGTCTAGGTCTTCAGGGGTTCCCGAGTCTGATTGCTTGGGGGTCCAATTGGGAAAGAGGGTTGGAGGGCTGAAGGGATTCAACCGGTTTATTTTGGTGTGGAGGTTGGGGTTTGGCTCCTTTTGTTACCAATCGGAAGCCGTCATCCGTCAGGAAAATGTTGGTTGGTTGGTCGGGGGAGGAGTCAAGAGAGCGTCGGAGGTTGCGGTGCGCTTGTTTGGATACCTCATCGCTGGCGATGGAGGTTCTCGCTGGTGGTGCATCGGCCATCTCGTCGTCCGACATCACCGGATCCGAGGGCGGCAGCGGCTTTAGCCGCGCTTCCTCCAGGAGTAGTTGGTTCTGCTCCCGGAAGCGGCGGTTGCACGAGGATTCTTGGGAATAATCTCCTTGGAGCGTTCGCTAGTGAGAGGCGCTTCCCCTCCACAGTTTACGCTGTTTCAGAGAACTGTAACATTATCTAAACAGTTTGTGGTATGCTGCTCGCTCAGTACGCGTGGCAATGACGAGATCGTGATCTTCACTGCACGGGCGCTGCTCGCTCAATCGAAGCGTTACATAACTTTCCGTTACTACGTATATTACTCCGTATAATAAATACGTATAAGTCGATCCGGTGGCCGAGATCGCTAAGGCAGTAGTGCCGTAGCGATCTCGTACCGGAAGATCGCGGGTTCGAGTCCCGCCTCGGGCATGGTTGCATTGTGTTCGTCCTTTCACCCCCTATCATCCATCATCCCCATCTCTCATTATCACCTTTCTGAATAACATTCAGAATTGTGACTCGAGGATTTATCCTCTCCTCAAGGTGATACCTTCGACAGTCGACCATGAACAAAGTGAAGTGAAACGACTCAAGTGGTCCGATGTGGCCAATCAAGTTAAAAAAATACGAATACGGGAAAGTAAAATATTTTGTGAAGTTCCTGCGGAAATTCTTGTGAACGATAACGAAACTACGGACGGTGGTTTACAGTAAAATGTTCCAAAACATTTAAATAACACTAGGAACAAAATTTTGTCATGCCTTCAGGATGAAAGTAGGTAATTTTAAAGCAAACAATCACGCTAATTTCGAAATCATTATAAAAAGTTTCTATCACGCAGGGTTAAAAAGATATAAACATATTTAGTACATGCAATAAACAAAATCCTGTAGTAATGTCCACATTGATACTTCAGTTATCTTACTACAAACGTTTATGAGCGTGCTTCATATGAGATAAAACAAGTTAAAAATGCAATACGCATATACGTGTAACAAAATATAGACATCTTAGAAGGAGAAATTCCTATTAAATTGCTTAAATATGCTTTTGTACTTGTCACTTACTCTTGTATATCTGTTTACTCTCTCTGGCAAGAAAACATATACAACTCACCCGACAGCCAAAGAATAACAAATAGGCAAGTTTTACAATTTCATCGATTTTTTCCTTTGAAGTTTGGGTGTAAACCTTCCACAAACGTAACATAAGTTATCGGGTTGATTAGCCACTTTATGTGAAATGACGACTTGATTTTTTCAAACCAGTTCAATTAAACAGATTCATTAAACGAATTTCACCTTATAATACCCACAGAACTTAATTAATGTATTGAAGCAAAAAAAACCAGACACGAACTTCATGCACACTGTGGGTACACTTCTGCATAACACGACTGACTCAGAACTTGCCACCCCAGCAGTTGTATAATTGTATACTTGCAATTAGGTAAGGGGCAAAAATAATTCTTTCGGTGGCTATTGAGCAGTATGAAATACGAGGTGCGTTACTTCTTTTAAAAACATCCACTAAGACCGTCTAAGCTCATTAGATCTAAATTCCTAAATTCATAGAAAATAAAATATCACAATGTCTTTTTAATAAAAAAGTATACGAAAGCATTCCATTTAACACTCATTATAATAATTTAAATCGTTCCTTTGTATATTACATATTTTAAACTGTCTTATTCTTAATGTTCCATTTCCACAGCAACAGTCTTGGCAGACTGTAGATCTACCTCGCCCGTGAGTACACAGTCCAAGTGCAGGCGCGTCTCCAGTAGTGACGCACTCAACAACACTTCACGTGGGTATTGTCCACGTCGTTGTCTATCGAAGCTGAGGATATGGATCCTTGGCTGATCAGTCGCTACTTCATGAACGTACCAGGAACAAATCCCCTCGGAATTTTCATATCGTGTACACGAGCACCCCGGTTTGACTATGGTGCGCAGCAGGAAGTGTTTAAAGCGTTCTTTCAAGTGCTTGGTACGACCAGGGTGATCAACTAATTCCAGATGCACACATTCCGTATGTGACTCTCTTGGACTTGGACACGTTTCACATGGTGAAGAACAAATGGCGCAACGGATACCTGTATCTGCCAGCGATTCTTGAGGGACAATTTGACGAAACACACCAGAAATGTACCTCTGCTCAGGCGTAGTCAGCAGCTGAAGGTTCCGATTCGAATTCGTTCTTCGCGAACAAAATGTGTGGATGGATAAAGAGGCAATACACGTGCGGAGGCCTGTGATTTTATGTTTGCCAAGTGCTAACAGAGTTTGGAATGCAATGGAAAATCCCAGAAAACAGTTCGTTAATCAAAAATTTCAGAAGGAAACGTGGAGCTTGCGATTGCCCGTTCACACTGTTGCAACATATTGGAAATATCTGTTCTGCGTTCAACTGAATTTACTGTAATTTTTGATCAGGTAATAATATACTACTCACGAGAATGACTAGGAAGCATGTTACTATAAAATAATATTGATGCTACACAATCTCATATTTCCTCGCACCATTTCTAAATTTTCAAAATTTTAGTGAGTTTGACGATAATGAAATTTTTGTAATTTTTAAGCGGTTATTGGTGGAAAATTTATAGAAAAAGGAGGAAAATTTGATTTTAATAAATATTTGTTCATAAGAAAGTGGTAAAAGTGGCATTTATTTTGCGAGTAGGAAACGTTCCGACACCACGCTCATAGGCCGATTGACGCAATCCTCGAGCAAAATAAAATACCACGTGTGTTTTACCACGTGTGTCATACACTATTTTTTGATTTCCTTTTGTTTTAATTCACATATACAAATCACTTTATTGGGTACCATGTTACATGAAGATCATTTGTAGCTAATGAGACGAAAGTATTTTGTTTTCCTTGATTCATAAACAGTTCATCTGATCATTGGGGCAGCGTCGAACTTTCTTTTTACTAAAAATTGAATTTTTAGCACGATGTGCATGCCCAAAAAGTAACAGATTTTACTAGTAACTATCAAAAAATATATTTTTCTAATAAATTGTACTGAATTGAAGCACACATTACATGAAAACTACTTTTGTTGTTGTACAAAGAGTTGTACAAAACTTTATTTCAAAGTCTGTCTTTAAACAACAGATTCCAATTTTAAAAAAAATCTCTATCTTCAATATTTAAGTTCTTGATCTTTTAGAAGAAAATTCATTTACAACACAAAAAGCTGTCTTGAACATTCTACTTTTTCAATGTTCCTTTTGCAATTTTTGAAAGTTAATACAGTTTGCCGAAAACAGAAACAGCACCAATTGTTTACCTAACTTTGAAACAAAAGAGGAAAAAATTTGAATAACAAATTGAACCTGCGATTGAGAAATTGTATTTTTTTTATAAATTGCATTAATATGCATAGTAAAGTAAAAGTTAAGTAATGCTGCGGATAAAAACTGTTTCGAGATTTCAACGGAAATACACGTTTTGGGGTCTTCTAATACCGAAACAGATTTTTTAAAACGTCCGCCCGTTCGTTTGTCCGTATATTTGTGGTCACTCCGTCCGTCTCTCCACCCATCCGTACGTCTACTACAGTAGAAATTATCTTTAACAGAGGGGAAACAATAAAAGGAGATATTTTTGAACAAATGTTAACGTATTAATTAGTTAAGAGATGCAACGTTGTAGGAAGTTTTGAAAGTCAAAATTTGTGTATTTATTGAATAAGTTTTGTAAGAGGATACAGAAAGGATAGAAAAAGTTTCAAAAAGTACAAAATATTTGATGCTTATTGACAAAGGGAATGTGTAAGTTCTTTAAACATTTATTTATTTCAGGTTGCTTTTCATCTTCTTGGTCATTAGTGACCCAAGTTACATTAACAAAAAATAGATCATACATTTCATTCATTTATGTGAAGAAGGATTACTTAGAACAACATAACATAAATTTGATTTAGGCAGATTATCAGTACTTATACTTATTTTAGCCATACACCAACAAGAGTTTAAATCATACATAAGATGTTTTAGGCATATAATTGATTTTAACATAATAACAAAAAATGGATAAAACGTATGAACAGTATTAAACCTATTATCCTCTTACATCAACAAGAGTTTGAATCATGCATAACATACTTTTGCAAAGACAAAGATTGGTTTTAATATATTCAAAAAATTGTTTAAATATATCAACAATATTAAACTACTTTACCCTATATAAAGGGAAGAGTCATTAAAATATTTCAACAGATTTGTTTTAGGTAAATGATCAAATATTTGAGTTAAACATTTATTACAATTACATCAGCAAATATTGATTTGGGCATATTTTGACATTAAAATAATTTTTGGAGTAGGGAATCCCTCAATTCATGGATAATTTTGGTACATTCTGAAGGGGAGTTGAATAGTAATTATATCTCTTGGCTAATTTTAAGTTTTTTTACATCAAGGTTTCCTGGCCATTCACTAATAGGAGGTATAGAGATAGGGAACTACAAATTGAACATGGGTCTTACGCGTCCTTTCCGCTATCTGAGAACAAAGTTTAATAAAAAATCTGGAGTGTTTTTTGATAAAAGTTTGAAAATGTTTTTGAGGCATCACGTAAAGTACCTTAAAATAAATCAAAATATCCGTTTGAAACTTGAAACTCGAATTAATTCAGATGGATCTGGTTATATCAATTTTGGAGAAAATCGGCTAAACGGTTTAGACCTTAGGGTGAAAAAGAGACGGCCGGTCGGACAGACACAAAATTTTTCTATTTTTTGGTGTCTGTTACTCATAAAACATGGATGTTGCGTTTACAGCACAATAATATTTGAATGCACTGGATCAATATCGATGTAACGTATCTGGAAGCTTCTTTTGAAAGTCTGGAGTGCTGTAGGTTACGATTTACAACTATCAACCCTAATATATTCACAAAATAATAACTTTTGTTAACAGACTTCACCTAGCATTACATCACATATTCAACAGTGCATCAGTGTGCAATACTTTAGCTGCGCGCATAGAATTGCGTATATCTTTAGGATAAGTGAAAACTGTTTGTTAATTTTACCGTCAATTGTCTAATGCGAAATATTTACATTTAAAAATGGTTCTATTGTTTTCACTCTTTTTATAAATGTAACTCGGATATTGATTTTCATTTCGTCTGGGTGTGAATACATCAAGTGTTTAAGAGATAAGTTCTTCAAATATGAAATGTTTGGAAAAGACATCTTGCTAATGGATGTTTGATATTATCGACAAAAGATATGAATACGTACACGTATTCTATATGAAATAGTTTATGTTACGTTGTAGTACATTAAGTATGATTGTTACGTATATGCGAGTTGCACGAGTGAAAGGGAAACTTATTATGAACGATTTACGTTTTAAACTGAAACTGTGAGAGATGGACGAATTTTTGTAGGAAAGTGTTTAATGGGTAAGCGTACCTTTGGCTAGTGAAGGAATAATTATTTACATTGATGAGAATAAGTACGGCAAGAAGTTTAATTAAAGTAAAAGAGAGTTAGAATTGAATTGAAGGAATTGGATGTGTGTCAACTCTGATTTTTAATGTTGTAGAAAATATAACAAAAGTTTTTAGACAATAGAAAAACGTTAATCAATCCAGTATTTACTGTGTACTCTCGGATTTTCGGAGATATTAAATATGTGTAAGTGGTTAATGGCTCCATACCGTCAGCCACTATTACTCAAGGACCCTAAAACGCGTACTTGAAATTAGTTAAAGGCACCTTTATTTATATTTCAATCGCCAAGGAGTGTGATCAAAGATCAATTTCAAACTTTTCTTTATAAACACGCATTAAGAAAAATATGTCAAAAAGAATACGTTTTACAATTTCGCATTTATTGAAAGTATGGGAATAATACATAAAATTCCACAAAAATATTATTTGAGTACATGTATTTTATTTTTTAGTTTAGATTAGTTTTTTTATCGTACTATCTCTCTCTCTCTCTCTCTCTCTCTCTCTCTCTCTCTCTCTCTCTCATTTTTAGTGTGAAAAGTCAGGGTGGCAGAGTATTTGCACATGGGAGCAAGGGTGAGAGAGGTTAAGCAAGACGAAACAAGGATACATTACAAGTAGATTCCGCGGAAACACGAAAAAGGATGGGAAAACCTCTTCCTGTTTAAAAAATGATTGTGCTAAATACCGGTAACGCGGGGTACTTCAGCTAGTTTACCACATACAGCAACAAGATTTATCCAGTTTTTTGTTACCAGGGTCCGGCAATAAGTTTTTTTCTGCTAAAATTTGCCGGTTTCCGGTGCAAATTACTTTCTATTCTTAAGAAGTGCGAGAAACTAAAAAATTCTATCTTGGGTATTGTAGTTGTAGTTTGTAGTAAGAGTCGAAAAATAGCACATTTTCAATTTTCGGAAATTTCATAACTTTCATCTAAAATGGTATAGCGCGATTTCTTTATGCGCCGTTTCGCTATCAGAGAGCAAAATTTATAATAAACGAATTGAGACCATTTTTGAGAATATTTTTAGAATGTAATTGATGTTTATACAAAGTGTTCACAAAAATTAAAATAACCATCTGAACCATTTAGGTGCTAACGTTGACGGCAGATAGACAGACTGACGTTTTTCCATCAATCGATGTTTCGGATGTTTCGGTCAAGAGTTCACTACACATTTATTATGACAACACAACATGGCAGAGGAATTTATATACTACGTAGACACACAAGATTTACGCAATTTTGCTTTAACAGTTATCAACAATAAGAGTTTTTCTGACGAAAAGGGGCTTTTTTTCTGGCACACGATTATAATGATTACTCGTCTAATGAAGTAAGGCGAGTAAGTAAAAAAAGAGCTAAATGCAAGATAGTTCTATTTTATACTAAATATAAAATATAAAGGAGAGAACTAAAACAGTTATATTTTTTGTTCCCGGAAATATTCATTGGAATAATTGTAGTGTTTCCAATTGAGAGGATTTTTTTATTGTGAGTGAATTATTGTTGTATTTTAAAATTGGTAATATTAAAATTATTTACATTTTAAAATTTATTTTTCAATATAACAACTGTCTCAGATAATGTTCCTAGTAAGATTGCAGATAACACACTCAATTCTTTTGACGTACTTATTGTTACTGGTGACACGGTTCCCACGCCAAGCGAGACTGACGCGAGAGCCGCTGACGCGTCTTCGTAACAATAAAGTGGATAAATCTAGTTCCTAAATTTATTTAAAAAATACTCTACCATCCTGGTGGCAATAAAATCCTGGTGTAACCAGAATCCATGTCTTGAGAGTCCGTAATACCAAAACATCGAATGACGGTAAAACGTCTGCTTGTCCGTCCTTATCTGCGTCCGTTACGAGCTAAACCGTTCAGCCGAGTTTCTCCAAAATTGATATTCCCTAATCGATTTTACTGATGTCATGGCTTCTTGAATTTGAAAATGACATTTTAATTTTTTTGCGGGGTACTTTACATTAAACTCCTGGGACATTTTCAAAATGTAAAAAATTCTGCATCGGTTTAGATTAATTGCTTTTTGTTGGTTAGTGTACAGACAGTTTAAGAGAATGATGAAGGTTTCATGTTCCTTAAGAACCCTAATTTTTTGAAAATTGCAAAAGTTAAAATATTTTTCTGAGTCTTTTTGCAACTAAAATATTAAACATAAGAATTTTTCCCTTTAATTATATATGTTTCATAATGATAGGTAATGAAATAAGTTCAAGTAAAATTTTTCGAAAATTTGAGTATTTTTTGCCTAATTTTGCGTGAAAACACTTGCGAGAAAGTATGTACAATTTTAGCATCATTAGTTGTTCATCAGTATCGTAGTATTGGTTAAGAAAATAAATTGTAATGTTGCTTTTTCCACTTCCTGCCGTTTTGAACGGTTACTTAGATTTTGATTTTATCAGTTTGCTGAATCTAATGAAGGGCGCGAGGAAGTGATGTTGATTTTTATTTGCAGTCGGACGATTTCCTGGTGGTGCGTCGGGCCCCACGCATCCCTTTCGGATTGGTGCTCATGTTGCCCTTTCAATGGACAACTTGGATCATGTTTGTTTCCACTTTGGTGCTGTTGGTGTTTGCGTGGATACTGGTTCAATATCGTCGCTTTCAAATATCCAAAACAGTGTTCGCCGCCCTCGATATTATGGAAATAATCCTAACAGGAGGTACCTCAAGGCCCATGCCTTGGTCATCTCAACAAATGGCAGTTATGTGTGTTATCATTTTACACATCTTAGCCGGTAGCTCTTATACGGGACTACTTCTGGGATTTCTTACTTTGCCAAGACACTTTAAAGAGCTGAATACCATCCATGATGCCATGGCAGCGACTGACCGAATGTATGTCACTATAAATAATTATTATGACATGGAATATAATTTTCAAGAATTGTCAAGGCAACTAAAAGAAGGAATAATTTACATATATAAGTCAGAAGATAGAGACAACAGCATGCGAGATATAATTATTACAGGGAAAGCTGCAACTCTTATGGACGAAAAAATATTTAATGTCATTTCTCGCTATAGAAAATATACTGAGGGAGGTCGAATCATGCTGCACAAGGTCGAAGAATCTTTTCGTTCTCCCAGTTTCGGAGCTTATGCTGTTCGCCAGAATCACTTTATTATCCACATCATCAACAATCTCATCCTGCGCTTGTCGCAGTCAGGATTGTTCAATCAGTGGGAACATATGCTTGCGTACAGTTTGGATCTAGATGGGCAGAGAGTCAGAAAAACTATTGGAGAAGATGACGGTCCCGAGAAACTGCGTGTAGTTCAGTTGACAGGACCATATCTCCTATGGGCTGGTGGTTTATGCCTGGCGGGAATCGTATTCCTCTTCGAGCTGATTCGAGGCGGATCACGAATTTCTACGGATTGCAGAGTCTTACGGTTGTGGAATGGCTGGATTCGAAGTCTCTTTACGACAAATTAAATAATCTCAAAAATAGACCGTGTACCAAGTTTGTCAAATCTTAATTGGAATCAGAATCAATAGATATGATGGCTCTTAACATATTTGTTAATTAAGTGCTAATTGTGATACACTTTTAGCAACCCAAATGTGTGAGTGGAATAATGAATATTATTATCCAACATTTCTCCAGAGTTTGACATATGCATGAATACTATTTACACACCTTTGTTATATTGTGTTTTGTGGATTGTGTGATGCACAGGAAATCCATGTAATAGTAACCGGTTTTGAATGCACTGATTTGTTGCTATAACGGCCGAAAACTGCGCGGTCGTAGTTATTCTGTCATACTTTTGGACCACAAGGTCCTGCAAGTCGACGGAAGTCAGCGCCGAATCTTGAAAGCCGGCGGGGAAAGATCACCGTTAACTCGTTCCTTAAAAAGCATGCACTACACATACGGAACAAACGGCCTTAATCACTAATCAATCAAGGGCCGCAGGAAAAACGGCGTAGAGCTCGTATCATAGGATATTTCTAGAGTGCTCTTGCCCAAACGGGGAATTTTGTGGCCTGAAACGAAAATCAGCCGATTACTGCTACGATATGTAACGAAAGCGCACAAACATGCCACGGATTCACTGAGTAATACGATGGGTCAGTAGAAGCTTAATAACAGAGGGATATCATGAAGTAAAATGTGCAGAGGTAATAAGTCCATGTATGAGCCACTATGTATGACGT
>BOPP01000023.1:3158419-3178419 GCA_017312745.1 Gryllus bimaculatus | reverse complement strand
AGAACAGAAGTATATAACGGGTGTAATCTTTTGCCCTCACAACAACAGGCTTTCATAGATGTCGTGAGCGCAGACTTGGTAAGGCTTAGCATGATCACTTGTGGTCCGCATATAAGTATCGGAGAGGAAGTGAGAGATATATACTGTATACCGTCTGAGGAAGCTTGCTCTCCTTTAGCGCTCTCTCTCTCTCATGTGTGCCGCGCTTTTTGTTGATTAGTGCCGACCTTTATTTGGCGCAGGTTATTCGGCACACCGTTTAGTAAGCTCAACAAAATCAGTGCTATTAACAAAAACAACAAGGTTACCTTATGTTACGAAACGCTGGACTATAAATACTCTTGTTTGGCATTTACACATCCCAAAACACAACATTTTTTAATATATAATGAGCGTAAGGTTAGTTATTTGGTCATCATTAGGGGTACATACTCTCATAGGGAAGAAAAGGCGCTTCCCGATGATTTATATTATATTTTTTCATTATTCACGCATCACACAAATATTGACAAGTGTATTGCGAATATAGTGTCACAATCCACATTCCGCGCAACTTAATTAAACAGAATATGTTATATAACCTCATAATAATCTATTGAATTCTGCACTCTACACCAATTTAACCGCGCCCTCATTTAATGAACTAACTTGTACTACTGGTTTTTTTTCTGTCGATATTTTTTGATGATTTTGGTCCGGTAATTATTTCAGTAAAGTATGACTTCGAAATCCTTAGCTCTATTTCCACTAACCGTTATATGAGCTGCTGAATCCCCGGCCTCATGTAAATTCGTGTATCGCTTCTCGTAAATCAGCTTCGAAAGAAGGAAACACGATTCGCGGCCAGGAGAGTCATTATTAGACGCACCAGCCCTATAGGAGATATTATTTGGTCTCTGTTCTACTGAACTACACGGCAGTGTTGTCGCGTCAGAGGGGGAGCACAGATTCATCTTCTCAATATTTTTTTTCTGTACTGCTCTTTGCCCATTCTTAGTATCCAATAGCGTGTACGCCACAGCCACTACTGTTCGCGGGAACATGATATGAACCAAATGCACTCTTGTGATTCTGCGATCGAGGGAGCGGGAACCAAGAGAAATGAGAAATTTGTTTTAAGATGATGTGAAGAAACGAGGTATGGGTGAGCACCACCCCCATTTGATAGAACTTCCTTGGGGCGACGAAAAAGCATAGAGCTCCGAAGACGTGGGGAGAGAGAAGGGACCAGATTTTCTATCCGACCTTCGTCAGCATTTGATTTTCGACCTTTCCTCAGTTTATTTTTTCTATAGCGAGAAATCGACATTTAAATATTTTTTCGTTCGGCATAAGAGTTGCAGCTTTCCCTGTAAGAATTTATATTTCTCGCCATTGCCTTGTTGTGCGTTTGTGATTCGAATTATCTGACTTTTATATTTAATTGTTTAGGGGGAAGTGCGTCGTGCCCCGGGGGGGGTTATTCACTTCTTATTAAGAGTTCCCTCTGACATTGGCACCCTCCCCGCTCGAGACAACTACCTATAATCCCCATAGTCCATAAAACAGGTTTATATATTTGAGTGCCGTGTTATTACGTCCGCCACAGTGGTCGATGGGCGCTCCACGTCGCTGCATGGGCAAGTCAGCCTCAGGAATGGTAAATTTGCATTGTCTGAACTTAAAGAGGTGTCTCGCTCCGGCAAAGTCACTTGTCAACAAATCCAAGAAGATAAAAGAGGTCACGGTAATAACAAAAGCAGGCTACGGGCATAAAAAAGAATGTGTAAGAGAATGAGTGAACACACAATAATGAGCGGTGGCACCCAATATAACATGTGTGAAGGAATAGAAAACAGCAAAACGGGGCACCTCGCCGGCCCATGCTTGAGGTGGTAACAAAATCCAGTGTCTCAGCGCACTTACTTCTTTCCCTCCCCCCAGCTGGCGCATATCATATCGAGGACTTGGCGAACATCTGGTTTTGGTTTGAGGGGTTTTATGAAAAAGAACGACCGTTATATTTATTGAACAATGTATTCCACCCGCACACACACCAACGCACCAAAAAAGATGGAAAAAAAAACCAAACCACATTGATCCAAGTTGTCCATTGAAACGGCAGACACTGAACCAAGCTCTATATCTCTGAAAGGGACCCTTTTGCAAGTAGGGAGCCCCGATCGCTCTACCAGGAAAGTTATTTCGTTCCGACTCTATCACCCATACAAATAAAATCACGAAAATCACAATTACTCCCGCGCCCCTTAATCAATATGATTCAGCAAAAACACTTGATACAAAAATCACACGAAGGTCTTTATAGTATACCGTTCATAGAGGCGCGGCGATGTGTATAGTGGAAAATAGTCAACTTATATTTACAATTTAAATTTTTTTCTCTCATTAGAACCAAATACTCTTTAAGAATAACTCAGACTCTGGGAGAGAGCGAACGCGTGAATGATGCTGATAAATTGTAACATTACTTTCCCTCGCTAAGTGTTTTCCACTGTCAAAATTAGGCAAATAAATACCAAATTTTCGAAAAATTTTACTTTGAACTTTATTTATTACCTATCATATGATAACATATTAATAATTAATAGAAAAATTCTATTTTAACATATTTTAGGGTTGCAAAAAGACTCAGAAAAATGTTTTAACTTTGCAAATTTCAAAAAATTAGGGTTCTTAAGACACATGTAAAACCTTCTCCATTCTTCTTAGATAAACTGTACAACTAACCAATCAAAAATCCCGCAATTTAATCTAAACCGATGCCAGAATCTTTTTCACATTTCTGAAAAATCGTCTCTCAGGGATTTAATTCTGCTCAAAGTAACAACACGGCAGACAACACAATCTATTAAAAAATGTCATATTAACAAAATATTACAAAAGAAGACACAATAGTACATTCAGTAAATGTATCGATTATGGGATTATCAACATATATTGAGACTATACATACGAGAGCTTTGAACCAGGTTAATGGGCGTTCTGGTACGGTCACGCGATCAAAGAATTCCGCAATTTATTTTTTTTTGGAAAAAAAAAAAATTGTTATTAAGGACGTGTATCATTTAGTCTCAAGAGTTTTTTACGTCATTTGATTTGTTTTTGTTATACAGGACTAACAATACATATGACACTGGATTCTGGTTACACCAGGATTTTCAGCTTGGTGCGACCAAGAGATGGTTAGAGTTATTGGTTATTAAAATAAATTAAGCATACCTAGATTTTATCTCACTATAATTAGTTGACCAGACGGCGCAGAGCGGCCATATACTCGCGTCCACGTCTCCGCTCTTGGTCGTTGGGGGCACCAGTTGTCACCAGTATACCCAGTAAAGTACGTCAAAAAGAATTGAGGTGGTGGATTTACTCCTAGCCAATCATAACTAGGACCAAGAGACAACATTATCATGAGTACTAGTTGTTATAGTATAAAATAAATTGTTAAATATAGTACAACTTCACACTAAATTTTTTTTTTCCCTACACTCTTGAAACCGCCAAATTTTTAAAGAAAATACCAAACCACATTAAATTACACCCGCACAAATATAATAAATTTTCTCGCACGCTGCGAACTGGAAACAACCTACAATTATTCCAATGAACTACTCTCTCCGGAACTAGACACTAAATCAAGATAAACTCGTGGGGTAAAAGGTTATCAACCTCCTTATTATTTTTTATATTAGTATATTTAAAATATGAACTATCTTGCCATTTAGCTCTTTGTTTTTATCTACTTCGCTAACTTCAGTCTCAGACCGAGTTAAATCCATTATACATGAGAGAAATAACGTACTGCTCAGAAAAAAAAGCCGCTGTTGTGGTGCAGAAATAACTCTTCGCGGTGTTATTAGATATGATAAACTGATTAAAGCAAAAATCTCGACGAAATAGAGTGCTGGTGGTGTGTCTACTCGTTAGTATAAATAATTCTCTGCACCTGTTGTTGTGTCATGATAAATTGTGTAGTGAACTCTGACCGAAACATGCCGAACATCGATTGATTGGAAACGTCAGTCTGTCTATCTTGCCGTCAACGCTTAAGAGCACCTAAACTGTTCAGATGGTTTATTTTAATTTTTGTTGAACTACTCCTTTGGGGAGAAGTTAATTTGAAGTTACATTTATGTCCAGAAGCAAAACAAGGGGTCATTTCAGCATTTGCTCGATGATCAGGGAAATTGGACGAAAACCAGCTCGAGATGGGGGTCATTGACCCAGAAGCTGAAGTACAATACTTGTTACACATTCTTTACAATTATACAATCCAAATGATATGTAATACATTAAATTTCATTTTAAATATTAATATTACTTTCTTTTTGGATGCTCAGTATAGTCTCTAATTGTATTGAAACAGTTGTGCAGCACAAAATATTTTACTTGGGACTTAAATTTTTGTATCAAATTTAATCGTTTAATGTCATCTGGCAAGGTGTAAAATAATGTGCATGTATTATATGTGAATTTTGTGTAGTGAGCTGTTGAAACTGTTACCTGATGAATGTGATTACTACGTTGAGTGTCGTAGTTATAGACAACTTTGCTGAAAAATATTCCCGCCCTTAAGTAAGTCATTTTGACAAAAACCACAGATTCATATATTAAGAAAGAAAGTAATGGTAAAATACCAAGATTAATAAAGAGAAGCTTACAAGAATCACATGGGTGGGATTTGCTTATTATTCGTACAATTCGTTTTTGTAATCTAAAAGTCTGTGAGCTATAAGATGTATTTCCCCAGAATATTATGCAATATCTCAGGCGGGAATGAACGTTCGCAAAATATTCACAACGAGCAGTGTGGAGGCTGATTGAATTTGTTTTAGTAGTCATGATGTCCAATAGTATGCGCGCAATAAGCGGCCACCAGTCAGCGTGTAGCAGTATGAGGATGTGTTTTTCATTATGTATCACTTTTGTCAAAATAAAACTTGAAAAGCAAATGTGTTAATTATACTCAATTGATTCGTAAAAGGAGGAAGCAAACTTCAATTGAAGCATGACTCTTTGAAAATATGTTCAACTCCGCGCGGCAGAGTACCTCAGTGGCGGGTCGTGGGAGGCAAAGGAAGGGGCCTGGAGGTATCGGTGGTGAAATATATGGAAGCATCAGGCTGCCTGTACGGCCCGTTATTGCCCGCGCCGTTCCCGTCGCGTCCAGGAGCAACAGCCAGGACGATCAGCAGCTGAAGGAGAAATTCCAAGGACTCTTTAACGAGTCACACGCATGCAGGTACCGTGCTCTGCTAACCAATTGGTCAAATTCCCTGCAGATTCATTTCGCCTAGCCAATGATATGTGAAACCACATTTTTCAGACCGGCAATATGGCTTAAGGCATCAACGGATGTCACTGCATTACCTCTCACCAGGAGATCCTTGATCGAGTCTTGATGGTGGCAGGATTTTACACACAGGCTAGATAATTGATTCGAATCCAGTCGCTTTCTGGAGGAGAATTAAACGTCCGATCAACGCCAGGCAAACGCCAGAGCAGTACTCTAACAAACGGGCCATCGATCGCGGGTGATCTTTCCTTTCTCTTCCTTGCCCTTTCCACACCCCTTACGTACACCCACAGACATGCACTAGACCATCACCCTTGTTTGGAGACCAGTCGGATGCATTGAGGTTGTCCCTGCTGGGGCGGTGCCTCGCAGGTGGGCACTTACTTACGGGACCAATGACCTTAGCATTCCAGGAGCCCGTGATCCCAAATGAATTAATCAATCAATCAGTCAAATCAGTGCAGATTCATTTTCCATAGCCTATAACACGGAAATCCACATTTCTAATATTAAACATTTACCTCATAGGCGTAATTGAAGCGATGACCTTGCGTTGTAGCCCGTGATAGACGTCCGGTTGGAAATTAAAATCTCCCGCCTGAGAGCGGAGATTTCTCGCCTCAGTCATGCCGTTAGTGCGAAGAGATGGGCATATTGGTGTTACACATCGTGACGACCTATGCCAGGCTGAGCGAGGACTAAGGGGCTGGACGATGAAGAAAACGTGTGCGCATAGTACACTTGCGTGAATGAGTTTGGGTATAAGAGTAGCTGAGTTCAAGTGACCTCACTAAAATTCCAAATCCACGTGGCCCCTATGGTCACACTGGCATCTCCTGATGACACTGCAGTGCCTCTGAATGGGAGGTTCTGGGTTCGAATCCAGATAATGGCAGGATTTTTGACACAAGCCAGATAGCTAGGTCGAGTTCTGTTGCTGTCTGGAGAATTGTAGCGACCGGCTCCCCCACCAATAATTCCAGAGCAGTACCCTAACAAACAGGCACGGACTGCGCGCGTCCTTTCTTTACCATTCCTTGTCCTATCCTCACCCCTCACACACTTTAAGTTACATGCACTACATTACCACATTATTGTTTCCTGGAAGTAAACTCTGAGATGACGACATCTATAAGAAAAGCGCATCAACATACCAACCATATAAGAACACAGGAACAAAAACTTAAAATTGAAAAAAGTAATTAAAAAAATTATTAGTAAACAAAGGTCTCCTGCATGAATGGGACACTCACCAATTTTGTTCAGTATTTACTGTGAACAAACTCGGAATATAGTAATGGTACAAACAAATTTGTTGGGTCGCGAGACATTTATTGTAAAGTGGGGAGTATTCCTACTTTAATTAGTTCGGGTGGCAAGGCTACGAATACTAGTTCGGCTAATCTAAGATCATTATGCTCTTTTCAGTCAGTCTCTATATTCGTATAGGGTGATGTGGTTCATAGCCGTATGTCAACACTACTTGTATGTAAGATAGTGGCAAGGGAAAAATTAGGAGCTGCATTTGGACATGAGATTTATGGTGCTCACAATGAATCAAGCTCATGATGAAAACATGTTTGCCTTATGTGGGATTCGACCCAAACTCATCGGGTATCATCTACTTCCCTAGTAATTTAATGGTTACCTGTAATTCTAATTTAATATTTAATCAATGAAATGTTAAAAAAAGCCGGAGCCACTCTCAAACTTTTCCATTTGGTTGCTCAAGTACTTGATGTCAGTCGCAAGAATTACATAATATCGTTTAGGAAATGTGTTGCAACGGAGAAAGTATAAACCATTGAAGACTAAAAAGCATTGTTTTCTGTGTTAGGCTGAGATATTCAATGTTGTGCCTTCACAACTATTGTTGTTGTCAAATAGTAAATTGGAAAACGTCAAAAATGAGGTAAGTATTCTTTATTTTGAATACTTTATGAAACTTTATGAATAATAAATATTCAAATGTCATGTTCGGCTCATAACCAACAACAATTAATATTTTTTTAAACGACCATTCTTAAACAATTATTTGATTCATCTAATATCAACTTTTTTCTTACCCCAAAAGTTCTAAATCAACAATTTTTCGATCCACATTATTATAAATATAATTAATTTAAAGTTGAAACTTGAATGTAATATTTAAAAACTCAAAAATATATAAAACAGAGTGAAAGTACATAACAATAAATTATTACGTGAAACGTCGGGTTTCAGAAATTTAAAAAATCCTTTTTTCGAGAATTTTGTACTTTTTCCCAAAAGAAAAAAGATACCTGCGAGTTCAATTATTGAATAATATTTTTTTAAATTTTTAAAATTTAAAGTTTCTTAATTTTTTGTTTTCTACATATAGAATGAAAATATTTTTATGGATATTGAAGAACAGTACAATCTCGCCCTTAATTGCAATTTTCTTTGAAAAATTTGCGCTTTGGTGCTATTCTAAATTAGAAATTTAAATCCCTTCTTCATATAAAATTTTTAAGTATTCGGAAAACTTCATTAGAACATATTTAAAATACTTTAACTCACATATAGTAGTGTTTACAAATGTGTGGAAATATACATAATAACTAATTTTGTTCAATATTTGAGTTGAGAGATCTTTAAAAAAATTACATTTGTTTAATTTTTGAAACAAAAATTTACCCGCGTTGCATTTCACATCATATTAAAGAGTACAATTAACACTATTCTTTCGTAAAGTTTCGAAAAAATTACAGCCGTTTTTGAAAAAATATTTGAGCGTTTCTGAAAATGAGGAATTTTGAGCTACTTGTCACATAAACCGGTGGTTTTTGAAAATCTTTACATATCATTATTTCAAGCACATTCAGAAATAGAAGAATGTGAACAAATTGCCGCTAATATAAATATTAACAACTTGAGATACAGGTAAATAAAAAAATTAATTACTTTATTCGTTTTAATTTAATTTTAAGTTAATTTAATTACTCTATTAACTTTACTAAATTAATTTTTGAAAAAACAAAAGAATATATAAATATGGCGTTTACGTCATATTATTGACTATTTATCCATATCAAAAATTTAAAGAAAAAAATTTAAGCCATGTTTGAGAAAATCTTGTTTTTGTATTTTATTGAAATTGTACATATTGCGCAAAGACTACGAATATTTTCAAAAAAAATATAAACGATCTTAATTAAAGAACTCACCATAGACAAATTTCATTTCAAGGAAAAATCTCCATCTTCAATGTTGTAGTTCCAGGAAGAAAATAATTCGATCTTTTGCAATTATCGAAAATTCCATCGCGTTAACCGTGGAAATCGGACCTTTGCTACCTTTATAAGTGTAATTTACTCTATTTTACAAGAAAATTAAAGAAAAAAATTTGGAGCCGTTTTTGAGAAAATTCTAAAACTATTCGGAAGGCTTCATGTATAGTATCCCCAAATTTTAAAGAAAGGTTTTGAAAATCTCAAAGCTTCGACTCGAGTCATATTGACAGGTGTCAATGTGGTAAAAATCCTGCGTATGGTTTAGACGCTAGTGGTGTTCACAGACGGATAGACGAACGTTTTGAAAAGAACCACTTTTTCAGTATTATAGGACCCCAAAAAGTGTATGACCGTTGAAATCTCGAAATAGATTTGACAGCATTACATAACTATCTCAATACTACGTATAATACTCCTTATGTACATGTACAGAAAAGTAAAAAGAACCCAATTTACATAAATCGATTGATTTTTAATTTTTGTCAATTTTTTCTTGTTGAACAAATAAATTAATTTCTTTTGTAAATAATAAATAATTTACATGTTTCTCGAGTGTTTCTATGCTTTAGAATAAACAAATTTTAGCCTAGATGGCAGTTTTTTAAAATACCTTTTGAGTACTTAACCATTCGGCATATCCAAGAATTTTATTAGACAAAATATGCTTAAAGTTTTCTTAAGAGCTTAACTTTAAATAAAAGTTTTGGACATTTCTCGAATTCTAAGAACATAAATTCTCGTTGTGTGTGAGAACTTTCTTCGATTATTGGCATGACAAAACAATAAGAAGTAACACAGCATCCTTCGCAAGTTAGAAAACGTTTATGAAATTAATGTAAATGAATTGCAATGGATTCCGACCATTCTCCCAACAAGATTTGGGGGTAATGAGTGTCAACGTTAGTCATGGATTACACCGATTTTTTTTTCGATCTCGGCTATGGTGTTAAAGTACAATTGTATGATTAGATCGTAAGACACACAGAAACGCAACATAAGTAAGTTCAATAAGTTACAGTGATTAACGAAAAAGTGTATAAAGAGAGGTATAATTGTATGAATGGTATGTTCAAGAAAACGGGCGACGATAGCTAGTTTTCTTATATACTACGAGTGCAATTTTTCGACTTGTTTGGTTCAATATTTTTTCGTTTCCGTTAAAGAATCATTTCAATTTTGAGGAATTCAATCATACCTTTACCATTTGATGTATGTATTTGATAACGCCATAGTGATTGTGAACGAGACCTATTTTAGAAGACCTTGCAATATAAATAATAAGTGTTAATGTTGGAAAGAAGAAAGACGATTCAGCTCTGACTCAGACGTGTTGCTGGTGTACTTTTCAGAGTAGGTAAATACAACTGACGATTTAATATTTTATATTTGTAATTTTCTAAGACCAAATGTTTTAAACGTAACACTATTCATGTTAAATATTTTATGTTCGTCCATAAATCAGCTAGTGTCACCCTAACATGTTTATAGTCATACTTGTTTATGTAGAAGACGTGGTGTGTAAAGGAGAATATCCATATTTTAAATTATAAACAATATACTTCATTTTGTAAAATATAAAGGAGTTTTTCAAAAACAACAACTCTTCCTACCCCGTCACGTTCCAATAGATGAAGTAACCATATCTGTTTAATATAAAGCGACTTTTGGGTTAGGATGATTGATCCGAAGTATGACAAGGGTAACAGTTTCTAATTTAACTTAATGTACTGTAAATATTAACATGATTGCATGAAAAGTAGTAATAATTATTCTTTCATAATTTTGTCCCATTCGTTCATTGATTATATGTTTTTAATGAGCGTAATCTGTGAAGTACATTTTGTTTGTTTCATGACCGTCTGGAAATACCGTGGCTACGTCTGTTATCGTTTAACACCTAAAATAATTTTTTTCCACGTTCATTGAAACACTTGGAACCGCTTTTACAAAATAATGTTGGAACGTTTCTGAAAGTGGGCATTTTGGAGCCAATTTTACCCAAACGTCAAGAGATTTAGGAAAACTTCATCCGAAATGATTTGAAGCAATTGTACTTATATGTAATGCATAAGAAATGAAGTAATTCAAATATTAATGGCGTGGAAGATATTAGCATTTAGTCATTTTGCTGCATCCTTTTTTTAATTACGGAAATGTATTTTTTAATGTGTTTCTCATGCTGCTAATATTCACATTTACAGTGATTTGTATACATTATTACATTTGTGAATACAATTACTTCAAATAATTTCTTCTGAAGTTTCTCAAAAACTCTAAATTTTCTGTGTAAAAGAACTTCAAATGTCACATTTACAGTTACTCTCAAACAATTTCTAAAAACGGCTTCAAAATTTTCATTGAAAATATCAACTTAGAACGAGGTTTTACTCTTCTATAATATTCTTTAAGTAATATTTCGGTTCTACAATGAGGAAAACTAACAGTATAAAAAATGTAATTTGGATGGCCATAGATGGCACCTAGCAAGAGGATGGGACAAGACCGAAAAACTAGCCCAGGGCAAAGAAATTAGAAACCTAAGATTATTATTTACTTTTCTGTCTATGATTTCTCAAAATAGTCGGCCTGTATTAAATACAATCTGACTAAATTGGAAAACTAGTACTAGTTCTTTCATTACGTAGAAAGGGAGTATAATTACGGAGCTTCAAAGATTTTGACAAATAATCTGCTCAGAATGAGGGTTTAAAACATCGTCGTTTTTTGTGGAGGCACTTCTGACCGTTAGTAATGCGACGTCGATAGCAAAACATCGATGTTTAAAATTAAAACAATCGAAGTTAAGAATATATCGCCCAAAAATCATCGATGTTCTTAAACATTGATGATTTGATGCTCCTGTAACGTCGTGTGTAGGGATCTACACCACAAGGAAACAGACACGAGTGAGTATATACAAGTTTTATTTACACACTGTACATATTTACAACCCTCACTCTAAGGCGGTTTGCCAGAGCTACCACTGCAGCCCTCCTCTCCCTACATGCGCCTTGCGGCGATGCCTACCACCAGCCGGCAAGGCCGCGTCGTAGATTGGCACCTGGTGTGCCCCGGCAGATTGACGATCTGCCCGAATGTGTTTGAAGAACACATCACCCTGTCCGAACTCGTCGAACAACCACGTGCCCTCGGCACTCCGCACCAGCCTGGGCGGACAAAGTTTTTGTGGTCTAGCCACGAGGAAACCAAAACGTTACCCACTCGCGCCGTCTCGCCACGGCGTCTTTATAGGTCCAGGTCACCTGACCTCCTACGTCACTACTCCCCACCCCCGCGCGGTGGAAAGCCTTTCCCTGGCGCTGCCTGGCCCGCGGACTATTTCCTGTCGGAAGGTCCCTTCTTTGTTCTATCTTTAGATCCCCCAGATCCCCCTCTACCTTGCACTCGGCTGCTGCCAAGCCGTGACGCTACACTCCTTTAGTAACGTTAAATATTAAATTCTGGCCCAAAAACGACAGTGACCATGTATATTAATTTATAATTAAAATATAACTGAAAACAAAGTTCTACAACACCTCCGTGGGAAGGCGAAGGAAATACCAGGATATTTGGATAATCTCGAGCGAGGGATAGTTTGAATGATGAAGACGGTAAAAAACGTGATCGTTTCATTAGACTGTATAAACAGACAGTGGGACCATCAGTTATTATTTCTTCATATCTTAACTTTTACAAAATAGTAAAAATGCAAATTCATCCCCAAACAAATCATCGAAAACCTAAAAACATTATGCACAAAACATAGAGGTTCAACCTTAAGTGTATGTAGAATATTGCTTCAAATTTTGAACACGACTTCAATACATCAAAGTTTAAAACATCGGTGTTTCTATAAAATCATCGGTGTTTTCAAAGCATTGACAGCGATGTCGCATCCGCACTTATCATCTGATCAGTGTACCCTCTCTGTCGCAGGATCTGTCTCATTTCCATGCTTCTCTTCATAATGGCGGTAGAATCGATGTCTTGGCGCTCGCCAGCAAGAATAATGGTACGAAGTATGAAGATTATGCACCATTATATTGGATACTACAAGAATGCACTCACAACTCTTCAAACATGTTTGAATGAGCCTAGACCTCTGCAGGTGATGAATCAAATATAAAATATAAGATGTCAGTCTTTTTGGACGAGATTGGAAAGTTAACTGAGATATGGTAAAGCTGAATAGTTAACTATTCCGTACTTAGATATTTTCAGTGCCGTTATGGTTGTCGTATGGTTAGGTATTGTTGTTTCAGTAATTTGTTGTGTGAAAGCAATTTCGCTTGCTCCTCGAATTTGTCTTGGTGGATTTAAGTGAACAGTTCTGAAATTTCGCTTCTTGCTTGGAAAAACATAGCAGAAACTTTTGTAATATGAGAAAAACGGTTTACAAGGACAGTGATATGGGAAAAACGCAAGTGTATGAATGGTATTCTTGTATCAAAGAAGTTGAAGTGTCACTTGATGACAAGCCTCGTTCTAGGCATCAGTCAGAACGGTTTCACGATTAATGAAAATCACGAAAACGTCTACGCAGTCGTTCATGAAGACCGACGACGGACCATTGAGGAGATAAGTATGTTATCTCGAATCACATGGAGGTTCGGTCAGCAAATTTTCTCACAACATTTGGGGACAAGAGGGGGGAGAGCAACATTTGTTCAGGTTCTAAATGACAGCTAAAAGAGAATCGAGTTGAAACTTGTCAAGCATTGAAACACCAACACCGAACAGACCCTGATTTTTGTTTTGAAGTGATAGTTGGTGATTAGTAGAGACCAAAAAATATGTAGAATGAAATGTCAAAATATGTACATAAATCTGTAATGAAAACAGAACATAAATATGAATATATAATAAATATGTAAACTCAGATACAAAATATGTTAAAATTCACTCTAAAACACATTTACATAATACGAAATTACATTTATAAAAAAATATCAACAAATAGTAAAAACAATATAAACGTCTTAAAAACCATTTGGAGAGCACAAGTTGATGCACACTTTGCACTGTACAACTTTCCCGTCAATAGTTAAAGTTTCTGCTATCTAGAACCGTAATTTTGCAGCTAGACTAGATGTCATGGAAGACATCATACAAATTTGATATATGAATTATTTTTCTCAGGCAAGTAGTAACAGACCTACGAGATTTTAAAATGGTCTCTCAAATGTAGTCTTTTTAAATTCCTAAGATCATTATAAATACATAGAAATTAAATACTAATGTTTTTAATAACTTACTAAGGTTAAGCTCGCATTTGAGTGATCTGGTAAAAGTGACTAAGCCTACACATTCTGACAACCAACACTGTTTAATTACATCGAAAGCGTTTGTTTGAGAGCAGATCCATTTTTTTATTTGAACGTTTCGGGCGGATAGTGCTATTTGCACTGTGAAGTAAATTTAATTTTTTTCCAAAAATTATTTTTAATTGAAATTATTTGAAATATCTCTTAAGCTGTTAATATGCACATTTCCTGCGATTTTTATACATTATTACATTTGTGAGAGAAAGTGCTAAAGTGTTAGAGAAAAGCTCAAATGAAGGTTTTCGGAAACTCGAAAGATTCATGAGCTTCAAATTTCGAATATACGCTTACACTTACACGTCATATTTTTAAAAAAGCTTCAAATTTATGAATGAAAATTTCCATTAAGGACGAGGTTTTACTGGTCTTTAATATTCTCAAAGTAATATTTTGTATATACTATTAGGAAACCGAAAAATTGAGAAAACTTAAAAACAATATATTAAGAGAGGCGATTAATGGCAGCTAACAAGAGGATGTGGCAAGACATTAAAGCTAGCTCTCAACAAAGAAATTAGAAAACTTTACTACGAGAGAGTCCGAGCCACTCTGTAGTACAGCGAGTTTTCTTTTCTTTACGTATTATTTTGCAATAAACATCATTTATCTGTGTGTAATATCATTGCTATACAAAGCGTGGCTACGACAAAATTTCATTATTCGATCAACTGAGTGTCAACTCTGTATTTATCCAAGTAGCAGTCTTAATAAAACTTAATAGTGATCACACTAATATAAACACGCAATTTGTGAGACTTTCTGCAGTTCCACCCTCATTTAAGCCATTTATTTGCAACTGTCCTAATATTTAATGTTCCATTCTCCACAGGCAACAGTCTTGGCAGCTGTAGAACTGCCTCGCCCGTGGAGTATCACAGCTCTAGTGCAGGCTGCGCACGTTCCAGTTATGACGGCATTCAACCACACTTCGCGAGGATATGTCCACGTGGTGTCTATCGAAGCTAGGGATTTCGATCCTTGGCTGATCAGCCGCTCCTTCGCGAGAATACCAAGAACTAATCCTCTGGGAATTTTCATCATCGTGTACACGAGCACCCTCGGTTTGACTACGGACACGATCCAGAATGTGCATAAAGCATTTTTCTACGTACTCGGCACAACCCGAGTTATTCAACTGTTCCCGGAGAAATATACTCCGTATGTGGCGCTCTCGGATACGTACGATTCGCTGGAGAACGAATGGCTAATTGAGTCCTTATGGCTGTCGGATTTTTGTGAAGGACAACTTAATGAACACACCAGAAAAGTGCCACTGACTAGTGATGTTAAACAATTGAAGGGTTTAAGATACGAATACATTCCTCGTGAACAGAATATGTTGCTTGATAGAAGAGAGATTACACATTTCGGGGGTCGAGATATTATGTTTTCCATGTTGCTAACAGAGTTGGGAATGAAATGGATAAAGTCAGAAGACGACACGATGTTTAACAAATTTCGAAAGGAGACCTTAGAGCTTGTATTGCCCACAGAAAGTCTCGCCACATTCTTTAATCTATCACTTCTGCGTTGTGCTGAATTTACTGTATTTTCTCACTAGGTAATGATAACTTACATGTTCGTACGAGAGTGACTAGAAAGCGTTACAATAATTTATAACTAGTGCTATAATATTTCAGTGCTACAATCGCATATTTTTTCATTACGTCCAACTTCTTCAATGTTTGAAAATTTAGAGAGTTCGAAAAAAATGAAACCTGTGCAAGTTTTGAAGCGTTCTTGTCTCAATATGTAGATAACAATTTAAAAAGTAGAAGTTGAGAGATGTTTATGATAGAAGTGGTAAAAATGGAATTATATTTTAATAAAAAAAAATAATAATAATAATAATAATAATAATAATAGTAATAATAATAATAATACTTTATTACACAGAAAAAATTTACAACGGCGAGTCTCAGTAATTAACTTACAGCTGTTCAGACTAACCACAAGAAAAATACATAATGTCATAAACATTACATATAAATAGGGTAAGGATGAGTAGAAAACATAAGAAAGCGTAAGTGTAAGTACATGTGAGTCATAAATTGAAATAGGAACATAAGTACAATACAACTGTAATTGTGTAGCAGCTAATATGAGACAATATAATATAACAGGAAACACTGAAGTAATACTAAACATTTACGTTAAGAAGTTTACAAAAATAATGTAATATATTAAGAAACACCGCAGTAAGATTAAAAGTTAACTTTAATAAAATTAGAAAGTTTTTTACAAAATGATTTGTAAGGATGCATTTTAAGCTATGAGGGATTAAATTGAAGAAGTGTGAACCAAAATAGCTAAAAGATGGCTGACGATTCACTTACTGGACTATGACTGACATGACATCACATTACAGCGGCACCTAGAGTGCTCTTATTAACAGAGGATTATTCTAGTGCACTCAACACTCCTTACGTGTTCCATAATAGATGGAACAAATAAAAAAAAATCACATGGTCGCTTGGAGAAGCGAAGACTTGAGTTGAGCAACGAGCATCAGGGATGCAATCAACAAAGTGGCTATTTATGGAATCAGGATCAGAAAGCAAAGGAGTCGTAGGAACCAAATTGTCACATTGATGGACATTAGCCAGCTTAATAATGTTATTCCATAAAATATTTGATTTTAAGGATGATAATGACTCAAACTATACTATTTCAGAGCGTAACAAACGCAATGTGTCATGTCAAAGCATTTGATATTTAGCTCTACAATATTCTCTTTCCTGAGTTGAGTGAGATTTTTTCATCTTCTTTTCATAAGATTGTATTTCCTTATCACACATCAAACATTCTTTGTTATCTTTGATGCCAAAGGGCGTCCGAAAGAAACAGTTTTAATAGCGGCAAAAATATCAATAAGCTGTGCAATAAGAGAAGTTAGGATATATACTTTCTCATCTCTAGAATGACAGTCAAAAATATCTTCCCAACTAATATTGGTAGCCACATTATTAAAATTATCAAACGGCATAGATTGTAGATCTATGAATATTACAGTATGTCGAAACACTTGCTTACGAAGACATTTAATTTTTATAGAAAATTAGTTGATTGTTACTAATGCTCCCTGAGCCCGATACGTGAATATCAGTCACTTCTAGGGAATATGGTACAAATAAGTCAATAATTGACGATGGTGTAGATACCACATGAGTGAATTATGTTGCAGAGAAAATGCAAGAGGAAATTAAATTAATAAAAGAATCCGCTTAAAGGCAAATTGGGACCGAGACAAATGAATTGAAGAGAAATATTTTAAGTTTAAAGAAAGAAATCACGTGGTGGGAATCGCCGGTGCGAACTTAAATATGTCAACTCCAATGGTAAACTTGCCAAGAAGTTTAAGATTTAAGGGGATGGAAAGGATCAGCTTTATTCTTGTTCTATCTAAGATTGAAAGATATTTTTATTAATAATATTCCTATTCTTATTACAGTTTAAAAATAACAATTTTAAATGTTTTCTAGACCACTTCCCTCCTGTTTTGATATGTTAGTTATATTTTGATTAGATGAATCTCCTGAATCTTATGAAGTGTTCGAGAAATCTACTCTATAGATATGATTCTTTGTGATTTGAGTGTTGTGGTGTGTATTTCTATTTGCAGTCGGACGATTTCCTGGTGGTGCGCCGTGCCCCACGCATTCCTTTCGGATTGGTGCTTGTGTTGCCCTATGAATGGACAACTTGGATCTTGTTTATTGCCACGGTGATTCTGTTGGTGCTTGCGTGGACACTGGTGCAAAATCGTTGCTTTCAAATCTCCAAAACAGTGTTCGCCGTCCTCGATATTATGGAAATAATTCTAACAGGGGGTACCTCAAGGCTCGCGTCTTGGTCATCACAGCGAATAGCAGTTACGTGTGTCATCTTTTTACACATTTTAGCTGGTAGTTCTTATGCGGGACTTCTTCTGGGATTTCTTACTTTACCCAGACACTTTAAAGAGCTGAATTCCATCCATGATGCCGTGGCTGCGACTGACCGAATATATATAACTCCAACCTACAAATATGATATTCGGTACCATTTTCCAGAAACGTTCAGGCAAACAAATCAAGAAATAATAATAATACATCTTGCGGAGGAAAGAGACAACAGCGTGCGAGATATAATTCACACAGGGAAAGCTGCTGCTGTTATAGACGAATCAACATTTGACGTCATTTCCCACTATAGACGTTATACAGAGAAAGGACGAATAATGCTGCACAAGGTCAAAGAACCTCTTCGTTCCCCAAGTTTCCAGGTTTATGCTGTTCGCCACAACCACTTTATTATCCATATCATCAACAATCTCATCCTGCGCTTGTCGCAGTCAGGATTGTTCAGTCAGTGGGACCATTTGTATGCGTACTGTTTGGATCTTGATGGGAAGAGAGACACAAATACTGTGGGAGGAGGTGAGGGTCCTGAGAAACTGCGTTTAGCTCAGTTGACAGGACCATATCTCCTATGGGCTGGCGGTTTATGCCTGGCGGGAATCGCTTTCCTCTTCGAGCTGATTCGAGGAAATTGGTGCAGAATCGTATCGTTTTGGAATGGTTCGATTCGAAGCCTCTTTACGAACAATTAAATATTATCAAAGGAAATCCGAATACCACGTTTCTCAAGTCTTTAATTCGAATCTGTCTCAATAGATTTGATTACTCTATACATTTTTCTTCATCAACAAATATTTTTATGCACAAAATGAGATCACATTAAATTAAATGTACTTTGATACGCTTTGTGAGAGTTGTATAATTAACATTATCCAATATTTTTCATAGTTTGTCATGTGTTTCGGCGTAAATACTACAAATATTTTATGTAATCCAATACATTTATCAACAAAAAAATTACACCTTTCAAGCGCACCTTTATTAGATTCTGTTTGGAGAATGGTATAATGCAAAGAAAATCCATGTAATGGTAACCAATTTTGCATATACGAATTTCTTTTTATGTTGCCCACAAATCTGCGCGCTATCATTATTCTCTCATATTGTAGAGACGCAGATTCCCGTAAGCCGTCATAGATTGGCATCAGATCTTGCTAGCCAGCGGGGTAAGCGGAGTCATTGTCACCATTCGTGATTAAACGTGCACTACACTTACAGAACTATTGGCCTTAGCAATTGAAGCATCCGGAATCACTAATGCCTAATGAAATGCATCTAGAGAAACGGTCTAGTGGTGAAATCATAGTACACACGCCAAGACATACAAAATAAAGCGACTGACATTGACGTTTCTAAAGTTCACCTAACGAAACGGGGCATTTTGTGACCTGAAGACCCTATCATGAAAATCAATCGGTTAGAGATAGGATCTACGACGAAAATGCTCAAACTAGCAATGCTTTCACTGACTAATATGATGAGTCTGTGGAAGGAGAATAAAAAATCAGGGACATTAGAGAGAAATATTCTAGCCAGAGGTAATAAGCACACAGGTTGAGTAAGTCCTATGGGCTACTCCGCGAGAGACGCGGGATAAAGAAACGTGGCATTGCGACTAAACGAAGGTAAAAACCAGTCAACAGCGGTGCGAAGGTGTTTGGTGTTCTGGGATAGACTGAATGAAGAAGTACTGGTCCTGAAACAATATTTGCTTGCATACTTCTGTCAGTAAATTGATGGGAAAAAACCCATGTCCACGAAACGTCGCAGAAGAAACTTTGACTAACTCATGAAGAAAATAACTTTTATGTTTAAAATTATGTGATTCTGTCTTATTTCAAATAGTTTCTTGAAACTACTATCTATGAGAAATTTTGTAACCAAACTTATCAAAAGTAATTGTTTTTTTTTCAAACTTCAGGTTCAATATAATGCAATGGGTTGTTAAACGATTTTTTTTGTAATAAAAAATGTAATAAAAAAGGAAACCAAGACGAAAATATAATTGTGATTGACAATTGACCAGGGATATGTACTCGAAGTTTATATAACTTAAAGATTGTTTACTAAATATATAGTTTTGATTAAATTGTTAATGATTTAAAACGTTTGTGAATTTTTTTATTGCAAAAGGCTATTGCAATAGCTCGACCACCTAGAAAAAAACCTGGACTTCGCATGCGTCGGAGTATCTGTGAGGAAGGTTCCCTCTCTTAGAGGCTCAACT
>BOPP01000023.1:3147767-3158265 GCA_017312745.1 Gryllus bimaculatus | reverse complement strand
CCCCCCCCCCCGCCGAGGTAAGTGCCGCCATGATGTTTTTTTTACTGGTAGGGTTATAACACAGTAGTAATAGTTGTAATTAATAGAATCAGATATTTAGGCAAACACATTTGCTATTACTTTGATGTATACTCTAGAAATTAATTATAAACAGGTTACATGACTTCCCGGTATTTCAAAAATCATATTTACAGTATCTAAACATGCCTATTTCATCCAAATCCCTATTTGTTCGTTAACAATCTTATTTTCAAAATATTTATCTCTCTGCAAACTTGCTTCGTGGTCAAATCGTTTCAAGGAGAGCCAATTTTGTCATTTATCTGCTCGAGTAATCATTACCACCAGATTTAGCGCTTCTAATAGCTCAACATTATAATTGAACTTACTCGGATTAGATTACATCGTAAGAACACAGTAAGGCAGAACATTGTATGGCATTTACGCTATGTCGCACGCTGAGCTGCAATGGGTTGACATTAAATAATCAACAAATACACTGGCGCCATCGAAATAAACCAGTGATATATCTAGGATTAAACATTGATACATACCTAAACTTGAAATAATCTTAATCATGCAAAATCTAAATCACATAAACTGAAACCACTAACATACCGAATTACTCATTTGCCGTACAGTACTGCACTCAACTTGTATTAAACTATAATGAGACCCTTGGTGTTGTGGGCTAAACCTATAGGGATAACGCATCAAAAACCCCATAAAGGATGCATATCCAAATGCACCATGTGAAGTTACGAACCAACAATTTTACAATTTCACTTAGAACAAATTGTCCAACACATATCTCTCCTCGAACGTTTATTCATATTGTATACAAATACCAGACCTATCGGAATTGAGCTGAACAGAAATATGAGAATAATAAAAAACACCCATATTTTTCATAAATATTTTCTGAATATAAAAGTTAAGGTACATGAGGAGTTTACTTCAATCTCGCATGAGAGTCGCAAGTATTTAGTTTTGTTTTTCTTAAGACAGTTGTGTGGAAAGTGTAATAAAACTGTACAATTAATTTCAAGCAACATTTATATAAATGATTGACTTTTATTGTATTGTTTTATTGACCTGTTTGGTTCATGATGGGTCATGATCCCAGAGCTCATGAAACCGTGAATAGATAGCTCTTCTTACATCACACACTCACACAATCACACATTATAACCGTCTTTTGATATTAAATAAATAGAGGGGACATGCACAGCGAAGCCCTGCCACCTCTGCTGTGCCAGTTGAGCCTTTTAGTACCCATCACGGTAATATCCACACAATGTTTCATCACCGATGGCTTGGAGAAAAGCGGGTAGAGTGGGTTATAAGTTACAAAATCGAGCATTAGAGTTTGCGAAGCAATACCAACTGTAGATAATGTAGATAGGAATGTTTAATTGAATATTTAATATAATAATGTAACTGTCACTACTGTAATTATATTATACTACATAATGTCTTCTACTACAATGATATTTAACCGCTACCACTACTGCTACAAAATAATTTAAATATTTGAAAAATAAGCCTGAGCCACACTCAAACTTTTCCATCTGGTTTGTAAAGCTCTTTATGACTGTCGTAACAATTATGAAACATTGTTTTGGAAAACGTGTTGCAATGGGAGCAACGTGTTGCAATAATTGAGCGCTGGGAAGAGCAATCGTTTGGAAACGTAGACTACAAGATATGCTGTCGTAGTTTCAAAATTAAGGTTTTTTTACAAAGTTGAAAATAATCAAATATGAGGTTATTATTCATTAATACATTAATAGAATACATAGAATTTGAATACATTATATAGAATATAAAAATTCAATCTCTAAAAAAATGCAATTTGGAAAATCCACGTGATTCCTGCAAGCGTCACTTCATTAGCAATCTATTTTTATTACAACATACGTCGCATCAGGTGTTAGTATGAACAGCTCACTGCAAGAAATACACATACAACACATGTCCGTTGCTTAACAACACATTAAGAGATGAATGGCTGAGGACAGTGAATATGGTGACCATGAGATCTGGGGGAGCCATGTATACTCTCTAGTGGGAACGGTGATGACAAGCAAATATCTTACCAACGGTCAGAGAGAGCACAGAAAGAACAGAAAGATGAGAGCGACGGGAACGTTGAAGTACGAGGAGGAAAAGATTAGTGACTTCATGGTGGAAGAAAGGAACAGTGGGGACTCTGAGAATGAGGGGTCCGTGAGGACGATGGCGAGAAAGGTGGGGTCGATTAGCACAAAGATGTAAAGTGAATTGCGGGGTAGCGTAGACGGAGGAAGAGTGAGCAAAAGAACATCGTTGACGAGAAGAAGTCAGGGAGGAGCATATAGTCGATGGGACTGCGTAAATGCGAAGAGCAGTGTGATACTAGGGGCACCTTAAGGACGGCCTAACTGTGAGAAAGACGAGGACGGCAGGAAAAGGTGGGAACAATGACGACATAGTAGAGTAAAAGTTTGCCACAGCTTAGACGGGGGGAAGAATGTGGTCTAGGGCAGTGGTCGCCAAACTTACGAAGCTAATGAGAACCATACCGTTTTCAATCCAACTGTGAGCTACTACAAAAAAACCAGAAAACAATTGCTTTTTTTAATATTAACATATGTTAACATGTGTATATAAACACACATTTCTATTAAATATGAAAGAAATTTTAATAAAACTATACACAAGAAAAAACAAATGAAATGGAATTGCACATTACAAAAATTGAAATGTAGTTAGTAATTCCCTTTTTCCTCACTGATATCGTTGCATTGCATAGTAAACACACATCCTTGTCCTTTACCGGGGTAAGGAAGTTATCGTTTTTCTATGTCGAACGAAAGTGATAAGTCTTGTTGTTTTGCTTGAACTGGCGATCATTAGCACAAATATAGCCTAGTAGCAATGGGTAAATCACTGTGCGACTGTATGCAATAAACTGTTCTCGCGAGACATCTGCCGGAGATCTGTAGAACAAGTCCAGGTTAGCGAACCTTGAGCATGACCGCGATCAACCGGAAATTATCTCTCGAGGAACTAGTAACTAGTGATCGACGATTTTTCGGTCACTGGACCAGGCGAAATGTGAGGATGAACGATTGTGTCAGTGTATAATTGACAAGATTAATGTAGACGAGAGATACTGAGGACAGTGAATATGGCGGAGAAAGAGATAAATTGATTTTGCGGCAAATGTATATAACCCGGTGGCAGCTAATTATATAAATAAGGTAATATAACTTACATGTAAATATAATAATAATAATAATAATAATAATAATGGTGTAATAACAGGCTGATTAATAAAACATTGAATTTCCTTAACAAAAAGAAACTTCCATAATCCAACTCCGCACAGAATGTTTGTACACTGGCACTGCACTGTCCTTCTTTTCACTATGACCTTTAAATACCTTCCTTCATTATTTCTCTGCTCTACACTGCACGACACGTTACTTCACAATATATCACTTATGCATCGCTCTATAACCTACAATTGTTAGTCAAGTCCCTCATTTACTTAGTAATACCCTAAATTAATTTCATAAACTGTTGAATGCTTCGAGAAATGAGTCCAAAGGTTTTTGCAGGCAATCTATTCAATTCCGCCATCGTTCGATTTCTAAAAGAAAATTTCCCGACATCCGTTCTCTGCGGTCTTAAATTTATTTTGTGCCTGTGATTCCCCCTACAGATGTTTGTAGGAATACTTAGGCGCCGATTAATTTCTTTCCAAGCTGCATAAGCGCAATAAGCTTTATTCAAAGCGCACAGTCTTGCTGCTGATCTCTTGTTTTCGAGTGATGATGAGGCGACTGAGACTAGCGGCAGCCGTGGCGCCGCGCGGGGGCAGGGCGGTTCGGGCAAAGCGTTGCACGTGGTCGTGTCGGCGAGAAGTCGGCCCGTGGCTCGGCGCGGGTGGCGTCGCGCTCGTCAGCCGCGCAGGAAGCGCGCTGTTCGTTCCGCCGCCGCTGTGACAAATTGAGTGGATATTTACGAGCGCGCGGTGTCCCGCGCCACCGCGCCGCCCCGAGCCCAACCGCCAGCCCCACCGCTCCACGTCCTCCGCCGCCCGTCATCCGCTCCCGCCCCGCCGACCCCTTGCCCTATGCTGCGCCTCGCTGCCTCTGCCACCATACCACCCCTCAGCTCCACCACACCCAATGCCTCCAATCTTCGCCAACCCGCCGCTCCTGGGGTGTTGCCCTCTGCGGCCTTCCCCAGCTTGCCAACCATGCCACACCCTGCAGCTCCACCACCCCACATCCTCCATCTTCGCCAACCTCCCCGCCCTGTTGCCCTCTGCGGGCTTTCCCAGCTCTGCCAACCATGCCACACTACAGTCTCCACCACCCCACATCCTGCATCTTCGCCAACCTCCGCCGCCCTGTTTTGCCCTCTGCAGCCTTCCCCGCTCTGCCAACCATACCAACCCTCGTTCACCCACCCACATCCTCCATCTTCGCCAACCTCCGCCGCCGCTGTTTGCCCTCCTGCAGCTGTCCCCAGCTCTGGCAACCCATACCACCCCTCAGTTCGCAACCCACCCCACATCCTCCATCTTCGCCAACCGGCGCCCCTGTTTGCCTTGGGCCGCTTCCCCAGCTCTGCCAGCCCAACCATAATAACACTCCAGACTTCCACCCACCCCACATCCCTCCGTCATTCGCACCTCCTGCCAGCCGCTTACCTCTGCCGGCCCTCTTGCCCTCTGCCGCCCTCATTGCCCTCGTTGCACCCCCCCACCCCTGCCTACCATAACGCACAACCCTCCGGCTGCCATCCCCCACATCCTACATCGTCCCCACCCCCTGCCAGCCCCTTGCCGTCTGCCGCCCTCGCCGCCGCTGCCTTCCCCGACGCCTCCGCCCCCTCCCCACTCCCACCGCCTCAACCCCCTCTGCCGCCTTCACCGCAACTCCCGCCTCCGCCACGTCCGCCGCCCGTTGCCATTGCCGCCTACGCAGCCCTCGCAGCCCTTGCCACGTGAAACCGGCCGCTTCTGTTTTCCAATGTGATACTGCGAATGTATTTTTTTGTTGGCTTTTCCTTGTCGCTGACCGTCACTGTCATTCACTGTAACCCCCACCTGATTTTGAAGCCGCGGAGTAACTTTCGGAATGGAAAGTGTAGGAGGAAAAATGAAAATTATAACACATACGTTTTTCAGTATTTTATGAGAACTTCGATAATCCATGTACACTCTAGGTACAAAAACGTTGATAATTACTTTTAATATTCTTGTATTCACAAGCAGAAGAAGACGGAGTAGTTACATTTGATTCCTTATCATCCATTCTTTCTTCACAAACATCACATTTATCACCAGAAGGCTCTTCGTCAGCTGTCCTTAGACCCACTTTCTACTGACCCTTTCAAATCTTCACTTATCTCTAGTAATTGCGTCGCGATGGCTTGATATTACTACAACGTACTTGCAGCGGTTCGCTAAAAGGAACGACAGTGTGGTTCGATTGGTCGGTTTTGTAAAATGCCAGTGTCAAGAAACGGAAGGGCTGCTGTTGTCAGAAAGAATTACGATATACAAGAAACGGAAATCAAGATAAAATTATTGTAACCAGAGATGTAATTACCAACGATGTTTTATCACAAGAGTGAAGACAAGGAAGCATTTAGTACTGATAGAGACGGGAATTTCCGCACTAATTATCTGTATGAACGAAATAAGTGCTATATTCACGATGGGACAAAAATGGCACGATAGTGGTTCTAGGAAGAAAATGTTTTTTCTACGATGCTAATAAACCATCTAGGTTGAAACGTTTTGTACACATTGCATATGTAAAATGAGAAAAAGTCAGCGACTCATTGTATTCTTTAGTAAAATGTCTAACAGATAAAAGCAAATGACTCGTCAGCGGTTTGAGTGTTAAGAAACTGTTCTAATTTTCTTTCAATTCGGTTCCTACTTTCGAGCTACCGTTTACGCAATAAATGGAGAGTTATGTAATGCTGCGCGAAAAAAAACCGGTGAAATGTCGGCAGGAAAACGCTTATTATGGATAAATTCAGTCGACCAATTTAGAAAACAAAATCCTCTAACACGTGGAGTAGCCAGAAACCATGTCTCTTGGGGCCTTGGCATCGAAAAATAGAATGATGGCAAAACTTCTGACTGTCCGTGTGTGCGTTCCTGTGCACAACGTTAGCGGCTAAAATTAGTCTTGGAAATCAAAATTAAGAATCCCATTTAAAACTTCAGGGAAAAATATATTTTCATCCATCGGATTCAGCTGATTTACTCGAAAATTGACATTCCCCAATCGATCTGGCTGATAAATCTGGCCTTTGAATTTGAACCGATATTTTAATATACATTTAAATCATAGGGTTAAAGGTTGCTCCCCATCTGTCGCCCGGTCTACTCCTGTTACGCGCATGTGCCTACCCCTAGTCCCCGACGTTGCCCCCCCCCCTCCTGCCCTCGCAGCCCTTAGAGCCCATTCCGCGTGAGCGATGCCCGCAGGTGCGGAGACACGTGCGTGGGCCCTAGGCGCCCTCACCCTCGCCACCGCACACTTGTGCCCTTCGATTTACTATAAGAAGGGACCACTTTGCCAGGACGGAAACAAGCGAACGTCACGCAGGGCGGTGGTATGCAAAATATAGTGATGAAGTCATTTACAATTGAGCTAACTGTAAACGAACGCTCGGACAAAATGAGTGCAAGGACGTAACCCCCAGTTACATTACCAGCAGTGATCAAGCAGAAGCTGTCAAAACAATGTTTTCATTTAGTAATCTCTCTTTACCTGTCACGTTAACGCAGAGACAGCATTTCCACTGTCTCTGCAACCAGAAGGTTCCAGGGCTCGGGTAATTTTCAAAATGTTTTTAAAATTAGCTCCACATTTTTTATGGAACCTTTTTCCTCAGATGGAGAAAAGGACATGTAAAAACTGCCACAGGTCTAAGTTTCGTTGAATTGTTTAAATTTTTGAAAATCACATACGTTCAAAAATATTTCCTGCAATTAAATATAATATTGATGATAGAGTTCGTTTCCTTAATGAAATCTTTCTTTCAAAGACACAACTTTAAATAAGAGCATGTACAAGCTGAAAAAAGTTTAGTTGCTTCATTGTTATTTTATATACTTTGGTCAATTTGTAAAAATTATTTTCTCAAAAATGGCTCCGACTTCTTTTTTAAAACTTTTTTCTCAGATAGAGCAAAGGGCGCTGAAAAATGGCGTTAGTCCATTTTCGTTGAACTCTGGATTTTCAAAAATTGCGAAAATCATAAAGAAAAATACGTGCTGTTTTATCACCCGTTTTTATTGAGAAGAAATTGTCAACACTTGCTTTGCAGGATGAATATTTCCTACATTTCAGGTAACTTTGAAAAATCATATACAACATAAGAATTATGAAAAGGGAGAATTTTTCGGTGCCAATTGGAAAATTAAACCGGATGCCCACTTTCAATATTTCCAAAACCTGCATTAAACGACTATCTATGCTGTCTTTTCTGAAACTATGAGTGACTGAATGACAATGAATCCTTAAGTCAGGTTTCATTGTAAGCAAATTTGACCCGCATGAGGTTGAAAGCAAAATCTTCAATGAATAATATGTTTTGTGTGAGGGAAGAGATATAGTCACATCTGCTTTTATTAGTGGATTATACAAACGCTAAATAAAAAAAAAGAAAAGAAAAGGTATTCAAACTCATTTATTCTTCTTTATTCCCTGCTTTGGAGACTCTTTTCTTACACTATACATTAAGCCACCACGATTCAAAATCTACGTTTTTGCTCCCAAATTATTTTACAGAGTATTGTTTCATCTTATGGCTTGTTGAAAACACTTTACTGTGTACATACTGCAAATATTTTAGATGGAAGCTTTCCCGAGCGTGTGTAATCATGTTAAAAGCGAAATGTCCTGAAAAAAACTTAACCTCTAAGCCACGTTTTTATCTACAACAAGAAATACGACGTCACAATTTTTACCATAAAATGACACGCTGATGTCATTATTATAAGAGTTCCCTAAAATACTAAAAATATTGGGATGCTCACTGATAAATGTTTGCTATTCGGATGTTGCGTATGAACACCAACGTTCTTGATATGCTAGATATGTAATGTCTGTTGTACTGTGGTATCTGTGAATATATCCTACGTGTATCCAATAATATATGAATTCTGTGTTATCTTATTGCAGTATAGGTGAAGTACTTAATTTGTTATTCTTGAGCAGTATGAATACTTATTTTTAGAAAATCATTTTTTGTGGCTTTGTTTAGCAACACTTTCGCTTCAGCAGGCCGCTAATTTGCTTGCGTTAGTCTCCACGACTTTTCCTCCAAAACATCCAAACTTTGAAATATCCTCCGCCGGTTGCATCGCCTGCTTTACGTCAGCCCATCTGCCTGTACCGGCCGAGGAGTGAGGTCTACACCAAACATCCGCCGCTCTCGGAGACTCAGTTGGCGCAGGAGATGCCGACCCTTCGTTCGCCCGCCCCCGGAGGCTGCGGTCGCGTTTACAGCCCTGCGAGTAATCGTTTCGTCAACATCTTTGGCTTTAAGGGCTTCCTCAACGGCTCCCGAACACTAAAATTAAGAAACGCGCATCTGGAATTTGTCGCCGGTCTTCTGTGCACATTTACCGAGATAGGGGAGCTGGAATAGTTGGGAGATGATTTTACATGAGGGCTATAAGTTGCGTTGTATTTTGTAAGGTGAGAATGATGGCAACAAAGTCGTTCTAATTCAAGAATATTTAAACAGTTTTGAAAATTCAAAACTCAAAAATTCGCTCGTCCTTCGCAATCTTGCGTTCTGTTTTTTAATCACTTCTTCTAGCGCCTTCTAGCGACTTCTAGCGACTTCTCGGCGCTAGAACATTGGCATTTTTCTTTCTACAACTGGCGTATAAAAATGTAGTATTAACTTCCCATTGTAGAATAATGAGTATATGTATTTGATTTGCATCCATAACACGCCAGTTTTTTTTTACATAGATCCACTGCATTTCAATTGAAGTAATATCGTCTTTAACAGAAACGTTTTTTCGAAGCAATGTTTCTGATCAAGTTTTTATTGTGTTTTTAGCTTCAGAATTTGTCCATATATTATTCTCGCTCTCGCTCTTGCTCTTGCTATCGCTATCAGTGAATCTGCGTTTGTCTCTCTCCCGCAGATTCGTATACTGTTTGTTAAGCTACCGCGTCGGTATGTTGTGCCTACAATTGCCATAAAGCATTGAAGTTAATCAGAAATAACCTTTCATTAAGAACAAGGGAGATTGCTTCTGTCTGTTTGTGAATGTTTACAAAATCATATTACAAAGTTACAGTCCATAACTGTCTGTTCGTATTCAAGCGTTTCGTGGATATTTTGCTTATTCTCAGTGCTCTCTATCAGAAAAGTTGGAGAAAAGTCGAAATTATACAATAGACACAAAATATTTTTTTAAACATGAAATAATGAAATATAACATTTATAGACTAACCTATTAAACATGGCATAAAATGTACGCATGCACTGAGTATTTTATTGTATATTTAATGTTTATTTTTTGTACATGTTGTACTCATTTTCGTAGCCTCATGGAATCTCATAGAACAAAAAACTCATCTCTAAGAACAAAAAGTTGCCTAACAATTAGAGACATATGTCGCATATGTAGCTTGGCGATGGCGGCAACGATGCAATCACCTTGTTCTGTGACCAGGTTTCGACGTCTACATCATGCCTTCTCGTTTCGCGGAATGTTTTAGAAAAGTTGGGTTTCTGTGAATGGCAGGTGTAGTGGGGCGATGGTCAATTAGTGTGACGGGAATGACGAGGTGGAGTAGAAAAAAATTCAGAGAGGCGTGGTGGGATGGCGGTGGGATAGGGACAGCAGGGTGGGATGGTGTTGTGAGCCACGGGATGCAAAAGGAGTAAGCCGGCAATGTCGATGGGGGGCGTAGGGGATGGCTTTGGCAGCTAGATTGCAGGTGACATTGCGGATGGAGAGACTTGGTGACGAGACGGTGAGAATTTCAGGCCGGTGGGATTCCGAGGGTGCTGAGGGCGGAGGTAGTGGTTGTGGTGGTAGTGGCAGAGTAATTGGGCGTAGAGGGGCACGGGGTGGAAATGAGGTAAGGCTTTCAGGTCGAAGGGGGCGGATTTTGGTGACGATGACATTAGGGACCGAGAGACTTGGCGACGAGGCGGTGGGAACTGCGTGCTGGCGTGGTTTCGAGGGTGGCGATGGTGGTGGTGGTCGTGGTGTAGTCTGTGGTAGCGGTGGGATCAGAGCGTAGGCGTGGCATCGAGGGAGATGATGCGAGGCAAGGCCGATGAGGGCTGCAGGGAGTGCTTTGGTAGCGAAAGTGTGGGTGAGCCGGGGGCGTAGAGGCATCGGTGACAGAGTCTTGCCTGGCTATGTGACTTGCGACAGACCCGCGGAGGCAGTACGCGTCGAAGCTCAAGGTGTTTGATGCGGCGGCAAGACGGACGCCTGGGG
>BOPP01000023.1:3087708-3147748 GCA_017312745.1 Gryllus bimaculatus | reverse complement strand
CGCCTCGCCACGGTCCGCCGCGCGCTGTCCGCAGCTGCTTAATGGCTTTGATGGATGAGGCGGCTCCTCGTCCCTCGAGGTTCGACTCGACGCACGTCAGCGGGCGACTGAAGAAACGGAACGGCGCCGTGTCGGCAGCGCTTTGTAGTGACAGGCCTGCTCCCATGGAACCGAACGCGCTTCGTTTAAACTCCTACGCACATCTGTTCATTAATAAGATCAAGAAAGCGAACATGCTCCTTGGGATGATGAATTCTGCTGTAGGATGGTGAAAATTTTTAACTTAATGCTTTAAAACTGCGTCCGCGTTTGTGATGAGAATAAATATGTTCTGTTTAAAGAGCAGCCTCATTGTATTGTACTTGATTCCAACTTGAATTCAACGTAACGATGCAATTCTTCAAACGTTCCTTTATATATTCTGTTTTTCTTCCTCTAGATTTTCACGAACATACCTTCAATTTCATTGTCTTCTTACCTTCGCTAAGTGGATTTAAAAATGTAATTTTATAATTGCTTTGATGAAGATACGAATGTTGATAGATTTGACTATGAAAACGAAACCTGAACTCTAATACTGCACTGAAAGTTGAAGCTATGTTGAAGTGTCAGAAGGATTTTTTCTTTGAAGTTTCAGGAGAAAATCATTTGGTAATGCCGTTTCTGTGCTTTTTTCAGGATCATCAAGTCATATTATCTCTTCTGAATGAAATTGGGCATTATATTAATTATAAATTGATGAAACAATACTTCAAAATCGATTGTTATTAGCTAACACCCGCATTTACAATTTGTTGCTGTGGATATAAATGTATCTCTAACGTATTTTACGAAAATTGAAAATATCAATGAAATAAAGTTGATACACAAGCACATACTTTCTCGCTTTACATTACATTGTTTGTAAATTTTGGAATTTTACATTTTTCAACTTAACATTACTTTTAAGTTTTGCCATGGATTTTTTTAATTTAGTATTTAATATACAGTATTTAGCAAAAATCCCCCTACTCAATTTTGTAAGCGTAATCACACTATTCGAGAAACAAATTTGATGAAATTATCTGCCACCGACCTTAAGAAAATCTTTAAACTTGTAATAAAATTCGGCGAAAATTTTCTTATTGAATTGAATATAAAAGAAAGTGTCCATGGTTTCCTTTAAAGCTTGCTTTCCTTACATATGAGGAACAGATGTCATTAAGAAAGAAACGTCTTCAATATTGTAGTTGTAAGAATCCGCAGGGGAAAAAATTCAAAATTTCGAAAATGCAGGTAGTGCGACGAAAATAAAATCTGTGCCATTTTTATAAAAGTAATTTGCTCTACCTAAAAAACAATTGAGAAAAGAAATAGTAAACGTATTTTAGCAGTTCTGGAAAATTGTTTTGAGACTTCGTGTGAAGTATCCCTCAAAATCAGAATTTCCGATTCGGATTCAAGAGACCACAACATCTTCGAAATCAATTTATGAAAATTCTCGCGCCAGTGCTCGCCAGCCAGCGGGGGAAAATCTCAACCAACTCCAACGATAAAAACATGCACTACCCTTCGAGACTAATCCTCTTTGCTGTTGACGCTTCCAGAAACGCCAATCAAACAATAAGTCTATCGATGAGAGAAACATGAAATCCGACATTCATCTCTATTATCATTGATCGTAAGGGTACGTGGTTGGGACTTAGCAACTGAAACTTCATACAGAGGTCCTGGGGGTAGCAGATATTCGAACAAGTTCCCTTAAATTCCCCTTCAATTTTCCACCCGGCGTAGCGGCAATTTATTTTATTTGTGGGAAGTTTTTTTTCTTCTGTGAACGCGGGCCACAGCCCTGCTTGACTTTTGCGGCGGAAGTTTACCTTGCTAAAACTAATCTTTCATCTACGTTATAGCGAGAGTGCTGTAACTAACCTCTTTATACAATGACGCATTTAACCCTTCTCTAGGTCTGAACATTTTTAAGTAAATAATGTCGAGTTTTAGTTTGAATTTTGTTTAATACTTATTCACAGGCAAACTCACTCATTCACACTTACATAGATCGCTCTATGTTTTTATGTTCATTTATACTGTACTGTGCTTAACTATTTACTCTTGCATGTAAGTCGCGGGATCGAGGTTTACCATTTTCTTATTTTTTTTGGAGTCAGTTGGACTGACCGATCGTTTCCGTAGAATCCTCCTATTAATGCCAGATGAATACTTCACACCATTTCACATCACCTACTCAACTTGAAGATCATAAGAAAGAACAGCGAGTCACAAATGAACATCGATACACAGTACATGTTTGGTACATCGTTATCTCACAATGTCGATTCGGATAGCCGAGATCGCTAAGTGTCGTGGATCGAAGGTACGATCGATCTCCGATCGAAGGATCGTGGGTTCGAATCCCGCCTCGGGTATGAATGTATTTGTAATCATCCGTTCACCTTTCATCAGCATCCTATCACTTCATTAAAGAAGGGTTAATAATTCCCTATGCGGGCAGGAGGCTCTTGCCCTTAATAAGATGTGGAGATGGTTAATTAAAAAAAATCTCGCAACAGGAAAATAACGATTCGCCAATGGCGTTGTTCGCAGAGTACCATTCCGTCAAAAATTGACCATCTCCAGGCGAATATCTTGGTGAAACGCAAAATGGCTTCAGTTGTTTGACGTCCGTCTGAACTACAGATCGAGGTTGTAAAATCGTTAGACTTTTGAACGTAAATCACATCACCTACCGTAATCCGTACACCGTAAATCGACTTGTAAACCCGTGTTGTCCATGGAAAGACCAGTGTTTTCCCCCAGTCACATTGCTTAGACAGCGAGTAGAGAGTGGAGAGACGTTCAAGAAGCGCGGTGACATTAGAGATGCGACATCGTTGTCGTTGGTTTCAAAACATCGATATTTTTGTAGAGACATCAATGTTTTGTGATTAATGTTTTTTTTCTTCTCCGATGTTTTGATTCTGAAACAAAAATCCAATGATCACAATACTATAAAAGTTGAAATATAAAATAATAACTGACAGTAACACTGATATTCATGTGTTGAAACCAAAGGAACGTTATTTGCTCTACCTTCATCGACAAAACTCTCTCGCCTGAGATGTCCTCCATACCATTGTATTTCCTCTTTCTTCATATTCATTATGCCCGTTTGCTCGTTCCCGCCCTTTTGCCCAGTTTGCCCCTTCTTCTCGTTCCCTTATTCGGCGAATTGATAAACACGAACACTGTGAAATAAAATCTTAATACACACGAATTCAATTTCAGATGTTACTAAGTCAGTCTAAAAACATCGATGTTGAAAAACATCGATGATTTTTAATCGACGTGTATTGAACATCGATGTTTTAATTTTGAACATCGACGTTTGCGAACATCGAAGTATTCTTATCGATGTCACATTACTAGGTGACGTAGGAAGGAGAGAAATGGAGTGCGAAGGACAGTGGCAGGTAGAGAAGTGGGCTGTGAGGCATTTAGGTGTGAATGACCCAGTATTTTCGCCGGCTTCCGAGCGTGACAACTTTGTGGTCGTTATACTCGTGAGTGTAGTTTGCATTGGTGCTCCGGGAAGCGGTGTCCACTGGGTGTGCGGGAAGTGCATGACGGAGGGTGGAGGCGGGTGGTGGGGTGGGGGGAAGGGAAGTGGTGCACGGGCGTAAACGCGGAAGTGCGCGATGAGGCAGCACGGAGATGGATTGGATGCGAACGGACCACACTGAGCATGGCAGGACAGGGACGAACGTTTTCGAGCAGCGCCGCTAGAAGTGGGGAAAGTGGGAAAAAGTATGGTGGCTGTAAGAGCGAAGCGAAGTGGAGCAGGCTGGTCACAAATTGTCGGTGCATAGCCGGTATGAGCGAAGCGGCGCCGTGAGGCAGAGAGTGAGGGAGTAAGGTAGAGTGAGGAAGGGATAGAGAAGGCGAAAGAGAGATAGTCGTAAAGAGGTATAAAAAGGGAGGGAGAGGGTATTGTGTGAAAAAGAGAGAGGGAGGTATGAAAGAGGCAGGGTGACATGAGAGAAAGAGGGAGGGAGACGGTGGGGGAGGGGGAGAGAGGGAGGAACAATGTGAGAGAGAGAGGGAGAGAAATTGAGTGGAGAGAGTGTTAGAGAGGGAGGGAGAGAGATTGAGAGGAGAGGGTGTAAGAGAGGGAGGGAGAGGGAAGATATTTCAGAGAAGCAGGGGAAGTGGAAGAGACAGGGAGTGAGTGACAAGGACACAGGCTGTGCGTGGCAAGACGGGAGTAGGCGAGTATGCGAGAGGGAGGGAGAGAGAGAGTGAAAGGAGGGAGAGGGACGGCAGAAAGAGAGAAAGAGTGTGAGATAGAGAGAGAGAGAGCGTTAGAGAGGGAGGGAGAGATATTGGGAGGAGAAGGAGGGGAAGAGTGTGAGGGAGGGAGTGCAAGCAGGGAGGGGGAGAGTGCCAGAGAGGGAGGGAGAGAGATTGGGAGGAGAGAAAGGAGGGAGGGGGAGAGAGTGAAAGAGGGAAAAATTATAAGAGAAGCAGGGAGAGTGTGAGGGACAGGGAGTGAGTGAGATGGGCACAGGCTGTGCGGGGAGAGGCGGGAGCAGGCGAGTATGCGAGAGGGAGGGAGAGGAAGGAAGTGTGTAAGAGAGGGAGAGAGAGAGGGAAGAATTATAAGAGAAGCAGGGAGAGCGTGAGAGACAGGGAGTGACTGCGATGGGCACAGGCTGTGCGGGGCGAGGCGGGAGTAGGCGGCGACAGCGCGCGAGGTGTCGGCGCTGCGGGCCTTTGAAGCGGTCGTCGGCGTCCACGCGCGGGCGACCGGCGCGGCAGCGGTGGCGGCGGCGGTGGAGGCGGCGGCGGCGGCGCCGGCGGCTGGTCTGCGGAAACGACCCCGCTGCGCAGCAGACCGTTTCATGGGAGGGCGTTTATGGTATTTTGCATGCTGGCGTAAAGTTGGCAGTGCTGTTATGTGGTGTAAAGCGTGAAATTGGTTTCCTGAGATTTATCGTGTGCCGGGGCTTCGCGCAGAAATCGTCACCCCCTTGGGACGGACACGCCGCCCCCTTTAGCCACTCCCCTTTCACCGCCCCCCACACACACTTCGCCGTTTCCGCTCTTCACTCGCCCCCCCCCGCCCCCCCCCCCCCCAAGCACCTCCGCCATCCGCAACCAGCGCTGCCCGTCCGTGCAAGCTTCACCCTTCGCCCTCACCTTCGCCGCCGGTCCTCCACTACCCCTAGTCCCACGCGTTCGCTGCTGTCTGCCTGCTGCTTGCCCTCCTCTTCTCCCTCACTCTCCCTGCACTCCCTCTCTCTGCCCACCCTCCTCCCCTTCCCTTCTCCTCCCCCTCTCTCCACCTCTCCCACCCTCTTCACCTCTCCATCGCCCCGCCTCTCACCTCCTCAGCCCACCCTCCTCCCGTCCGTTCATGCTTTCGGCTTCGCCCTCGCCGACGGCCCCTCACCCGCCTTTGCCCAATCGTCTCTTTCTTCGTCTCGTCCCTGCCTCAGCCACTACCGTCGCCCTCCACCTCCGCTTCCTATGACAGCGCTCCCACGCCCCAGACCCTATGTCAAGCCCTTCTTTTCGCCACCACCCGTTGATCTTGCTCCCGCCCTCACTCCAAGCTTTGCTTCGTCCATGCCCCAGCCTCCTCCCTCTCTCTCCCACTCACATTGGCGCTCCCTCATCCTTATCTCCCTTTAGCCCTCTGGCCTTGCCTTACTTCCACCTCGATCCCCAAACCCGACCCCGAACTCTTTCTCTCCCCCAACTCCATTACGAAGCTCGTCCTCGACCTTTCCCTCACTCTCCTTCGATCCCCATATACACTTTCACCAATGCTCTTATCTCCACCTTTGCCGCATCTTTAATGTCGTATTTGGCGTTTCCGCCGCCTATAATCTCTAACTTGCTTCGTTCAGACACATCCTCGCCGCACACGTCGTCCCTGCCACCTCCATCCCACCCTCCACGCTCTTGGCTACTGACTTCTGTTCTCGCCTCGCTTCGTCTCACGTCACTGTTCTCACTCTGGACCTCCGATTCGACCGATTGTTTTACTTGATCAATACCTCATTCTCTCTGACTCTCTCTTTCTCTCTCTCTCTGTCAAACACACACAATTACTCTCTCTCTCCTCTCTCTCTCCTCTCTCTCTCTATCTCTCTCTGTCTATCTCTCTCTCCTCTCTCTCTCCCCTCTCTCTATCTCTCTCTCTCTCTCTCTCTCTCTCTCTCTCTCTCTCTCTCTCTCTCTCTCTCTCTCTCTCTCTTCTCCTGTCTTTTTCGCCGTTCCTTACTGATCTGCGTACATTTTTGTTACAGCGTTTGTCTGTGTCTGGTCTATGGCGCCTTGGTCTCTCAATATTTGCTCGCCACTATGCATGACCAATCACACATGTCTTTACAACTGAATGTGACATCCTTTTCTACAACTGCAGACGCTACCTCACCTCCCACGATACCCTCACTCGTTCATTCTCCCCTGGCCCTGATCGATAGGTACGTGTGACAACTCCATGCTCTTCATATCTCAAATTGTCGATCTGAATTTCCTGCCATAAAATTACTTATCTAGGTTTCGTCTCGAGGTTTGCAGTTGTATACACAGTTTCTGGTTTACATTGAAAATGCCAATATCAGATCCGTTATATGCAAAAAAAGTAATAACTCAATTCAGAAACATGATTAAAATAATAAAAAAGTGCTATAAAATTTAAAAAAATGTATTTTCTGTCTTTATTTCAATTTTATTAGTATCAAAGTGAGTTCGTAAGTGAAGTTCAGTTAAAATCAAAAACATAAGGAAATAGGAAAAAATTATGAGAAAAGCACTGGCAAAATCTCATGAACGCCGTGAGATTTTGTTAAAGAAAGAGGTTTTAGATTTTGTTGGAAAAATATGACACCAGCAATACAGCGAATAGCTCTTACAGTACGACCCGCATTGTGAATCCCGAGGGACAAACCCAACGCATTTAACTTAAGAAGCTTCTTCGTGCCTCTTGCTCGCCTGTTAAGCCTTAATTGCCGCCGCAAACTTTGGTTTCTCCGACATCACCTACCAACAGCCCCACGCCCGCGCGGCGCAAGCACGGACGCGGGACAGCGACGCGCAAGTCTCACACGACGTGCTGCTCCAAGTTCCTCTCCAACAGCGCTAGTTTCCCGCGTCGGCCACCAGGGGCGGTAGCGTCGTGACGGCGTCCGCGCACGTGACCCGACCTTGGACGCTCGCGCCGGGGATTCCCCAAGGCGACGCGAACCGCCCCACTAGCTCCTCCACGCGGCCGCCAGCGCTAATGCTGGCAAGAAACACAACCCCTCTGCTGCCGGCCATCTGCTAATGGTGGAGCTAACTGGAGGAAAATAGAGAGTTATGCGTCCGCCTCCGACGCCGCCACCGAGCCGCTACCGCTCGACGCAAAAGTGCGCGGCGCTCCTCGAATTTTGCCGCGCCTTTCTCACCCCTCCAGCTCTTCAGAATTGCTCCTCTCGTCCCGCAGAGGACTGTACTTAAATGCATTAAGGAGCAAATGCATTTGTACGCCGTGCGTTTAATATCCTAACGGCGCGCTAGTTAATACGTCTGCATCTTTCCCGCCGCCGAGCATATGTTAATGGCAAGGAGCCTCTCCACCATGTATTTGCATGCTGCATTCGGCTAATTTCCTTTATCGAGTTTGCGACCTCTGTACCCTCCCGGATGAATATGCAAGGAAGAAGTGTATCAAGTCTGCTTCAGAGCGGAGAGAGCCGAGGTCGGGGCTAGCGCATGTATTAACCAGGACTATGCAAACTCCGTGCACGCCAAGTGTCGTAGAAGCCCCCAGGCGGAGGAGAAACGGCAGGGAAACCAAGAACTAGCAATGAATATGCATTCGATATGTAACACATACTGCACACGGGCAATGATGAGGGTCGTGCTCTCACCGTTGGAACGCCCGGCTTCCGCGCGTTTAATGCTTCAGATGTTTGTGCGCTCGAGGCGAAAACGGAGACAACCTCATGGGAACAACTGTATACGCACAACTAGAGAAGAGTTATAGAAACAGGGTCTGTGTATTCTAAATCAGAATACTTTTTGTATCAAATTTCAACATCGAATAAAATTAAATATAGGTATTGGTAAATAATAGGTAAGTAACAACGGCGGATTCTATGAAAAATTATACAAAAAAATGTACAACAATCAAACAGTGAATAATTGATGAAATGAAATATTGGAATAAAGATTCAAGAAGGTAATTGTAAATTTGATATTTACAAAAAATACTTAATCATTGCAACTGAAGTTGTATTTTTTCTCACATATTCAGACATACATAAATACACCGATGCCCGAGGCGGGACTCGAACCCACGGTATTCTGATCCGAGACCGCTACTACTGCTCTAACGATCTCACTGACCCTTAGCCCTTTATATAGAGTGTTTCAGAAAATGGATTAAAACGGAAGGGTCGAAGGAATAAACCTTCGCTCATACAATCTGGCACACTGCTCTAGGCCGCTTCCAAAATAGCGTCTTTTCCCTTGTGAGGTCGGCAAATAATTATGCACTTGACTCATATCACTATTTATGTCTAAGGCATATAAATAGCAGAACTTAAAACTATAAAATTGTTGTCGGAATCATCACAGAACGTCACATTTCAGAAGAAAGAGACGTAGAGATATAGGAAATACAAAAATACACAAGCTTGTAGCGGTACACTTACTGATCGTTTATATTCCCTCCAATTCAATACTCAGTTACAATTATTTAAAATGAAAAGTGTAATACTAAATTAATTGTTTATTTCTCATTGCCTGTGTATCTTTCTCCAAAATATGACACTCTTCGACGTTTCTTACTGTAAACCCGAAACGCAACTACTCAAAGTTGAAAAGGATAAGAAAGAATCATTATTGTTTTGTGATAAGGGTTCTGTTTTGCCCTTTTCAGCTAGAAATAGTTGCGTTTTTAGAAGCAGCCAAGTACCCAAGCCTACCTTTGGCAGTACATTCAGTGACAATAACTATATTGCGCCAGGAAAATATCTCCGCAAAGAGTCGAGTACGGGCCTTCTATTACAAATTGTAATAATGTTGGTAGCAAACAGATTACTGGGAAACAAGTGCAGGGGACAACACTTCCAGCAACTGTTATAATCGTTGATGAGTACGCAACTTACGTTTTCGTTTGTTACTAGCTGCAGTTCGTGCTACCAATATAATTTATGTTGCTACCACTCTCACATGGTGCAACTACGGAGGGACTTCCTTGGCGCACTGTACTTCACTTCCTTTCTGTATTTTTTTAAATATACTATATAATAGGATGAATTCATGAAATATTATTATATACTATATTTTCTCGAGAAGTCAAAAAACTAATAGTGCGTAAATGTAGTATAAAATGACTGTTATGCTTACACAGACATCTGTTCCTTTCGTAGAATACTATAAGTCATTACTTTCTATTCAGTGTACAGGCCTGTGGATGACACAAGAGTTTAGAAAGTGGTGTTTGATGTAAACAGACAACAGGGCCAGGCTTTTCGTTTCGCCATTTGAGTCACATTAATGTTTCCAGAAAATACTTTCATTTATATTTATCCTTACGTAACGTAAGGAAAAGACAGATTTTAAGAATCCCTAATTTAAATAAATTTAATATTACATAAAATTAAACATTCTTGTAATTTGCTTCGGCTTTGCAAAATTATGTTTATGTTTGATATTAGAGCAAACAAAGCAAACGGGAATCAGTATTTATAGCAGAGAGGAATTACCTGTGGGAACTTCTATGCGAAGAAAGTAGGCAAGGTAAAAATATTACATGAACAGAACGAGCAAAGTTACTAATTGTTGGTACTAAGATGAATGCTTTAAGGTGCTTCAGTGCTTTCTGCTGACTTCATTTTTGCCTGTATCACCAAAGAAGCACGAGGTCTCGGCGGTGCAGTTAGTTTTAAGGGAATGCAAAACTACCCGCTTACTCGCGATGTGAGAGAGCAATACTTGAACTTGGAATTGTCCTTTAAAGTTCCTCTCACAAAGACTTTTAGTAATGCGTAAGTAAAAAACTTCTATTACATTAACATTACGTTAGAGCTTCTACTCGCAAACGAGTTTTCAAAGGCAGAAAGGGAATTTTAAATTCCATAACAATGAAATGTCTGTTTGTCAGCAACATATCTTACAAAATTTACTCATTACAAATAAGATTACAAGACTTTTTATACATACACCAATGCATATATTTAATCACAAAGTGAAAATAATGTAAGTATTACATCATTTTTTAACATCACAATTTAATTCAATATATTTAGTGGACTAAACACAGGACGGCCATTGTCATTCGTTCGTCATAGAGGAATGCCACTTAGGACACTTCTCCTATTCAGTTTTCACTTCGCCGACATAAGGAAAACAGGTTTTCCATTCATACGTTCCGTTAGAGAACCTAGGTGCGATATCGGGTTCGTTTTACTAATTGATTGATTGTTAGTGATTCCGGGCGTGTAGACTGCTAAGGTCATTAGTCTCGTAAGTTCAATGCAAATTTTTTTCCTGCCGATTGGCGAGATTCGGCGCTGACCTACGTTCACTTGCGGGGCTAGTTGGGTTTTCCCAAACCAGGTATATTCCGCTAGCGGTGCACCGCCCAGCCGGGACAAGCTCTACGCTCCCGACCGGTCTCTCAGAATGTGAGGTAGTGTAGTGCATGTTAGTGTAAGTGTGTGTAAGTAAGGTGTGAGTATACGTAACCGCTATCTCGCGTTTACGCGAACAAAATTTCGTTAAACGTTTGTTTACTTACCGCCGATCAGCGTAATATTGTCGATCAAGTATCAACGGCAACCGACAGAGGGCACCATTACATTTTATGATGCCGTGAAATACCCGCTTCAGTGAATCGTCCAATCAGAAATTTCCTTGCAAATTGGCAAGACGTAAGCAGTCTCCGACCATTTGTACATGTGACCTGCCCGAAGAACGTGGTCCCAGAGAATCACCAGCAGCGGCTAGGACGTTACGGGAAAGACGTCATAAACGCTTGAAGGAGGTAACAATTACATAATATTCTGAAATGAAATGTTATATTTAAATGAAATACGAAATATCATGCAAATAACAGTTCAAGAAAATACAACAAATCACTCACTATGACGTAATGAAGTTTAGAGTGCAATACCCTGCACAACTTCTGTGACAACGTCTGAGAGCGGACGCTGGTAGGCGTCAAACTCATTTCGACATGAAGGATGTATGAGTTAAAACGTTTTTCTCAGTGATCTGCCGTAGTCAGTTTCCCAGTTTATAATTTGCTTAAATTCAACTACAGTGAATTTCTTGAGTACATTGGGGTTATACTCCGATGTTGATTAGCTTATTTGCAATTAAATTAGGTTGTTGAGACTGAAAACGGGTATTGGTAATTTCTAAACTTGTTTTATACTATTCCTAATTCAATAAATGGTTTGAAACTAAGTCTAATTCACTTAATACAAGTTTTCTTTGTACGTTTATTTGCTTTGATTAACGAACCATTTGCTTTGACTGTGAAAGTTCTTTGCTTTAACTATTGAAAGTATTCATAAATCTAGATTTAATACGTAATTCAAGGAGTGAAACATACTGCGAACAATTCACAAGGAATTTAACTTGACATTACACTAATTTAAAGGTACATAGTGTAAATAAATTCACTGCATACTAGCAAGAATCTACTTTTATGAAATTTAATGCTTTTTATATCCATGTGTATATAGGAGCTGTGTTTGGATGTGTGTTTTTTTTTCAGGTCTTTTTTGTGATTATTTATTTTCTTTTTTTTTTTGTTAGTCTAAAAAGTTTTATTTCTTGCTGAGATTTAGTGAAACAGTAACTGCTCACTCACTTTAAATTTGCTTTACCTTAAAATCATGTATGCTCTCTGTGTTACAATTCAACAGTACTTGACTTTTCTTTGTATTTAGACTCGAATGACTATTCCAAATCCTGAATTACAGCATAAATATCACTTCATTTGTAACAGCTTTAGTAACATCCATTTTTAACCTAGATGTTGTGAATGAAACAAAATTAGTTCTTTTTTCTTAAGTTATTCAACCGGAAACCATAATAGATGGGAGTAAGGAAGGTGACAGATAGGTCAAGGAAGAGGAAGGAAAGATCGCGCGCGATCAATGGCCCGTTTGTAAGGGTACATCCGCGTCATTCGCCTGTGTTAATCGGAGAAACCACGGAAAACTACCGATCAGAGCAGCCGATTGCTAGCATATTTCTGCAGGCAGCGACTGACCTTGCTATCTAGCTAGCGCCGAAAATACTACCAACGTCGGGACTCTAACCTAGAACCTCATGGTGAGAGACTATGCAGTAAAATCAGTTGATGCCTTGCGCCATTTCTCTCGGTGGTTGGTTTTAAAATTTCCAACCAAATATCCAACCAAAAATTGTATCTACGTTTTTTTGCTCGAACGCAGTACAGGAGAGAGATATACTCCCTTCGGCAGTATCTTGCAACGTTTGTTTTGAAAGTGTGTACACATTCGAATATAACTAAAATTGAATTTCCATCCGACTTTGTCGCATGTTGGCGTGACGTAAAGTCCTGTCCATAAACTAAAACGAGTTTGCTAGGAATCGCGGCGGTGATCATGCCCTTGGCGTTGACGTAACATAACACAGCGCTCACTGAGCGAAGTGGTTCAGGAGCAGACTTCGCAGGGTGATTCGGGAGGCCCGGGTTCAATCCCCTTGCCGGCCATTCTGACCGAGGTTTTCGTGGTTTCCCTCCGTCATCCAGGCGAATGCTGGGATGATTCAAAAAAATTACGTCCGCAAAACTGGCGTAAAAAAAGCGAATTCGAAATATCGCGGGTTCTTGCGTGGTTGACCGACTAGGAACCCCGGAATCCAACGGCACCGAGGCCGAAATACAAATCCAACACAACACGCACTTCCCATATGGCGGGAGAGGAAATGAGAGCGCTCATCTTAAACCGCCACCACAACGAGAGTCGGGACTTTATTCACAGTCATTACTACTAGATCGCTTTAGCTAGCTTTGTCTTATTCAACAGCCGTATCAATTGCGAAAACTACATTTGCCTGCAACAGTTACGAGCTTTGATACCTTTCTATCAGGATAACCCTCATTCTACAAAGGAAAAGAAATGGTTCCCAACGAGCAAAACGTTTTTTGCGATTCAAACTCAGGACAATGAAGCTAACCGACTGTGCACATTACCACAGAACATACGTAGTCGCTTTTCTAAACTCACTTTTGCCGATGTATAAAAAAAATCTAGTGGTCTCTTTCATTATTTGTAACTTACACAATACTCAAAAACGAAGAGAGATAAAAAAAAAGTGGCCTGCTCTATTAGAGGAAAACATTTCAAGCAAAGAAATTGGAGTTGTTTTAGAGAAAGTATATTTTTAATAAATTGCATTAACTTCAAGGAAAATATCGAAAACGTTTGGTTTAAAAAAATGGATGTATCTTTATTAAAGATCAAATTTTTTAGAATAGTTTTCGTTTAATACAAAAATCTGAATATTCAATATTCTAGATACATAAAGTTATTTTTTTTGCAATTTTAGAGAGTAGAGTCCGCCAAAAATGGGGCTAGCACTACTTTTCACCGTCCTTTAAAACATATGACAATAAAATTTGTAGAAAAAGTGATAAAATAATATTTGCAAAATTGTCAGTAATTTACGTAAAATTGTGCAAAATTTGCTCTCAATATGGACAAATTGTACCAAACCTTATTTCAAGATGTGTCTTTGAATATATCTTATTTACAAAAAAATCTTTATATGTAATATTGTAGTTGAACGAGTCACAATCTATTAAGAATTAAAATTAAGTGTTTTTTTTTTAAATACAAAGAATGTTTGGTCACAACTCTTCTTGTCGGATGTTTGATTGATTGATTGATTGATTAGTGATTCCGGGCGCGCAACTGCTAAGTTGATTAGTTCCATAAGTGTAGTATATATTTATCGCGGGAGGTGGAGGCGATCTTCTTCAGCGGGATGGTGAGATCCGGCGCCGACCTTCTCGTCTGCTCGCCGTTTTTTCTCCAAATTGTCAACTCACACCGTCTCACTTAACGGAGCACCACTCCAGCCGGGGCAAACTATAAGCTGCTGGCCGATCCCCGTACCGTTTTTTTCCTATACAATTCAGTGTTTTTTGTGAATCGCTCTCATTGTGCATACACACGTGTTAGTTTCTCAATATAAAGAAGAGAACAAAAACGCAGCAACTGAATTATTTTAGAGTTGTTTTAATATTTTTGATCGCATACATTCCCTAACATTTCTTTACTAGAACATACTACAATGTAAATTCTCTTCACGGAAAAATACATGGTTTAAATCACCTCCGAAATTGACCAAGTACTGTTGTGTATGGTGTGATGACGAAAAAAGTATTTCATTTTTTACTGATACCTTATAGATTGTTATTGCCTTCGATCCAGAGCTCGACATACCCTGCATAACTTACCTGGATCGAAAGGATCGTGGTTACGAGGGAAATATGAAAACAGTTAAATGGTGCTGCATGCTCTCTTGTGAAAGGATTTATAAGAGGGAATTAGGAAAGGTAATTGTGGGAGAGAAATATGAAAAGACAAATCGATTCTAGTTAACTTCTAATTAATAAGTAAATAGGTAAATCTGAGTCAATAATATTAGGTAAAAGATAAAATTCGGGCCAATGGCCCTCAGGCATTTTGTCGCCGCTCGATCATTAGAACCTTTATAACGCTCTTGTGATTAACTTATAAATAACTATTTAAGAAAATCAACTACGATATTTATAAAGTACAGTCTTGATTTTTATAAATAAACAAAAATATGTTAAACAAAACTAGGTATTACAGATGAGATAATTACTCCTATAAGCAAAAAGTTAATTTGTGTTACTTGCCTTGTTCATCGATGCAATACCATCACACTCTTACTGAAGCCCACATATTACGTGTACATTTCACCGTCACGAGAAACTTAATTGCAATTAAAACTTTGTTTACCTAGTGATTACACTCGCATTAACTACGCAAAGCAAAGGAGAACTCATTATCAAGATTGCGATGATGACGTCTTCTCTCGTCTTTTCAGATACCACATAACCGGAGAGCGAAGTGTAATTACCCGCGAAACTCAGACACCCGGTCGTAAAACTGCGAGTTAGTGCCATTAATTCATACCCCCAAGACTTCAGTGCGACCGTTTAGAGCGAGCTATAGGAGCGAAATGATTTATCCGACCAGCTTACCAAGGAAGGGAATCGTAAAGAGAAGCCAGAGAATGTTTTTAAAGCCTCTTGAAAAAAAGTAGGGAGGGGGTTTCAAGAGGCAATTGTCATTGGTCTGACAGAGAAGCATGTCTGTGCTGTTTTGGGAAATTCAGATGTTTGATTAAAATTGGTCCTGGGTCTTTAATATATGCGCACATTGCTATACTTGAGGACAAGAAATAAAAATAGGGATGCTAAAAATGCACATACCTTCTTGCATTAATTATAATTGCTCCGCAATATAACACCACTACATAAAACTGCAAAGGTTTTTTCAACCAGAAAACATTTTTTTCTCTCCGAAACCCAAACTCAGATCCTCGGAGTCAACTTGTCGATACTCGTTTCACTACGCCGCATAAGCGTCGTATGGGTCAAACTGGGGCAGACACTTAAAAACCTAACTGCTCGCTTCATGTAAAGAAATATTCTCAAAAATCGAATTAACCGTTTGAAATTATCAAAGTCTCGATTTCGTTCAGATGGAACGGGGAATATCAATTTTCGAGAAATTGAAGTTTAGGAGCTAGGGTTGACTACAGACGGACAGACGTTTTGTCGGTATAAAGGATCCACTAAACCTGGATTCTAGCTTCATCACGTGTTAGAAGAATTGTTTTTTCTATATTTAGTCACTTCGAATATCCTCTTTTTTGTAACTAAGACCCGACATTAAGAGTTTTCTGCGGAAAATTCTTCTGTTTCCGGGTCATGATTACATAACTCTCTCATCTTACGAAGTACCTTCGTAAGGGAAGAAACTAACGAAATTGAGCATCAGTTATTCGTTGACAGCCGATGTTGCCAAGAAACGCGAGAAAATGAAAATAAGTGCTACAATTGCTCGTATTTTCTATCAACATTTCTAACTTTTGCAATTTTCGAAAATTCTGAAAGTTTGAAGAATATGCGAAGTGACCTTTTTAGAATCATTAACTATATTTAAGGAAGACATTAAAGAAAAAAATTGTAGACTTACTGATTTATTTTTAAAATTTCATTAATAATTCAAGCAGAAATAATGCGAAATATCTGTTGTTGTTTTTTCGAAAAATTTTACATGATCTTATTTGCAGTATTTACGATAGGGATTTTAGCCTAAAATAAAATTGGCACTTAAAATCAGATATTAAAAACAGTTTTGTACTAAGTAAAAAAAGTATTTTTTAAAATAAAATTAACATGGCGAAGGGCACTATTGAAAATATAGATTTTGTCTTAAAAATGTTCTATAAATTTATGTCTTTGAATAAAATCATGGATAATTTTTTGAATAAAAGAGTATTTATTGTGTAATGTCGGCTTAAATTAATGCAGTTTTTATTTTTGTCTCAAAAGCAGCATCAATTTGTTCTTAACGTTTTTGTTACAGGTAGAACAAGAGACGCTTAAAAATGGCGAAGGTATTATTTTCAAATATATTTATTTGCTTTCGAAATTTTCCGAAACGCAAAAAAGATGTTTTCTGTAGAACTGCTCCAGATATTTTATTTAGGGTCAGTTTTTACTGTTCTATAATATTCTTAAGGTCACATTCCAATTCAAATCTTAGGGGCCGAAACATTGAGAAAATGTGAAAAAATGTCCATTAAGCACTGATAGAGAGAAACTTGAGGCAATTCGGGAAAGCTAGCCTAACTAAACAAATTAGAGATCTAACTTGCACGAGATAGTTTGTCATTCTGTAGCATCGCATCGCTCATTTAATTAAACATCAATATGACGACATTGATTCATACGTTTATCGTAATATAAATTAATACATTGATGAATTAATCAATTTATTCATGCTTTAATTGATTTTAATTAACCAACGATTTTCAAACAGTTTATTATAAAGACAACATCATAAATAATCTGTTCTATACGCCAATTCTATTTGATAATGAGAATTACAATTTGTACGAGATCAGAAATGAAGATATTCTAGTGCGTGAGGGTGATATTATAAAGGAGAATCAGATATAGAGATAGACGATCTTGCAGGGGAAGTTTTTTTCTGTCCTTGATACACAGAAGTCTCAAATGGTATTTTTGTATGTATATTGTTCATTCATCACAATATTGCTTTCGATATTCCCATCATGATATCTTTATCATTTTCCGTACGTAATACAGAATGTGATTTGCTAATTCCACCAATGCCCCCCACTGCTCTCACAACAGCTCTGCCCTGGCCCATCCCGCCTCCGCCACCGACATAAGCGCGGACACAGCGGTGCCACCGCCCTACACGCCAACCCTTCCGTCGCCACTGCCCCCCGGCAACCGGGGCGCCACGCCCAGGTTTTCCCGAGGGCTGAAAAATTGAATGTCCCCGCGTTAGTTATAGCGCTTTCCACCTCCGCAGCGATAACGGTCTCCGTCCCTTGTCACTCTTATCACGTCCGTCTCCTGCGGGAGCGCCGCGGAGTCGTAAACAGGTCGTATCGCCCACCTGGATCTGCCCGCTTAGCAGCTGGCCACAGCACGAGGAAGGAAGGCCGCAGTGCTGAACTGCACGGGAACTTGCAGAACTGCAATATTTCAAGCATTGATATTTCGAGCGAATATCTGTATTTATGGAATTTATTATTGCTTACCAAATTTACTATTATATTGCTTAATAAAGAATTAGTAGTAATTAGTTTTACGTCCAATCGTATATTCTACTTGATAATTTAGTTGAATTCGCCTTCGCACCAAGTTAGTCACATCATTATCCTTTTTATTCTGCTTAAACTCAACCTTTCTAATTCCACCAAAGTGTGTTAAATATTAGTTTGTAATGCCTACTCTTCTCCTTGATTTCGTCATCCTCGAACTCTGAAATGTATTCCCGTTTTCTTCATTCTCGTCACAAACTGGACACGACCTGTCTTCAGTTTTCAACCAATTTATTTATCTTTATTCCCTAGTCCAGATCTAGCTACAGTCCTCCCACCCACACCTCTTTTCTTAAATTTTTATGAAAACTCAACTTCTTGTGTTTTGTTTCAATATTATTTGAATCGTTCTACATATTATCATTATATTTTATGATAATCAAACGAAACTTTTTACATTAAGTTTCTTCCTCGGTGTTATCAAGAAGGGTTATACATTATTTTTGATGCTTCAAACCAAAAGTACAGAGTTTTAACTCAACCAATTTATTCTGAACTACTTGTCACATATATCTTATTAAGACGTATGGTCTCATAGCTGACTACAAGGTTGACACAACAAACCCCTACTAAAAAACTAGCTGCAACGACCAAATTGTTTGTTACATGATGTTAATTAACATTCTCTAAAAATTCGACCTGGATAAGACTCCTTCACCTTCCTTCCGGCAGAAGGCGTGTGAAAATCCACTCTCAAAAATACTATTACATAAGAGATATGGCATAGTCCATTTCGAGCTTCTAAATCTATAAGTTCTTTTATACAATTTTTTTGTGGAAAAACGAGTCTCAGAAATTACACATTTGAACAACTTGAACTTTTTTTTTTCTACAGGTACAGAATACAGAGATTTCATTTTAATCACTTTTCGTCGACCGCGAACCAAGACCCCAAGACTCGGTCTAATTACAGTTCCCTCAAAATCTTGGAGTAAATGCAGTAACTAAATAAAAAATAAAGAAAATCGTATAGATGGAGAGAAAGCGGAAGGCACACCATTAGCACTAATTACGGGTCTCTCTGCCCTCGTTCCAAAAAACGCAAGCGTTTAATGCGCGTTCGAGCATTGTGCGTGCGTATACGCTACAAACAAACAACGCGTACAGTGGGATTCAACGTTCTGGCCTACGCGTTGGGTATCCCCCTCTGAAAAGCCCCTCGTGTCAATATATTGTTCTCTTTTGAAATTACGGGCCGCAGAACAGCCTGTATGGGGTGTTTTACATGCTCGTGTAATTCTATCAAAAGACGCGGAGGGGGAAAAAAGATCCGAACTGAGGGAAACTCGTAAGCTGTGCTGTGTCCGCTCACCATACGGCGTTCAGTAGCCATTCGTGTTTGTTGTTCACATTAAGTTTTTATTTGCAATGTTACTTCTTTGAATAATAAGTTTTTCGGATTCCGATCTTTAGAGCATTTATTTACAACCCTTCTTGGTTTAAATTTCAACAATACACAGGGTAATCACGTTGTCATTAGCAAGTAATACATAAGAAACATTTCAGTGGCGGAGAACGAATGAAAATAAGGCAAAAAATATTTAAAAATCAAATAAAGCAATATAATTCAACATTGTGACCACAATTCCGGTGACGGGATAAAATTGTGTGTCAGTGTCTACAGAAATGCAAGATTAGTCATTCGTTTCGTTATTAAATCAATATCTCGGGAAAAACAAGAATTTCTATTCAAGTTTCATTTGATTATTGATGAACTTAATTGCACATGCAAGCAATCAAAGAGAAACGATAAAACGAAGGTTGGAGAACCATAGCAGCTAATAATAATTTTGTTTAAATTGTTTTTGTAAGTATTAAATATGTTTTTGGAGTTTCGTAAGTGTTTAAGTAAGAAACGCATTACAGTAAAGTCATTTTCAGATACAAAGCGCGATTACGTACTAAAAAAACTTAATTAATCATTATCCTCGTTGGCTTTTCCTATTTTTGTCGATTACACGATACCTTCTCGCTCGATAATGCATCCCGCAGCTTATGGGTGCATTAATGTATTTCGATGTAATCACGTGGCAACTGAATGACTTTACCGTCTGGCATTTGGGTCAAAACCCATTGCCAGAAGCCACTTTGCCCGGACCAGTAATTCGATGTTGTCCTACAGACTGCGGTGTTCGATCGGGGAAGCGAATAGCTCTGTTGTATCGCCTGAAGGAACTGATGTGTGTAAGATGTGGTGGCTGATCAGTTTATCTCCAAGAGACATCGTAATGCTATGTTGGTCGCTGGAGCATATGCCATCAACAACGCATGTGTGTCTAGTGACATCGATCATAATAGATCACACCGCACCACCATCTTTGTTTCAAGAAGATTTAGCGCAGGAAGAGTTTCTTGAATTCTTAGAATTCTCTGCAATATACGTGGTAAATTTCTTTTTGATTTAGGTAACACTTTAGTTCATATACTCATTATTTCAACATTTTATCCCCCTTTTGAAGTTTGTTTGCCTTTGATATCGAGACGCTATGTTTGCCAGCATAACATTCTAAGATGAGTACATGGGAGTATAAAAGTTTGTTTTCTGGACTCGAAACTATTGTAAAACATTTCAAGTATTAGTCATTAAAGTAAATTCCAATTTTCTTTTAAGGATATAATGCACGGACAAACTGGTAGAATCTGATGCGATAGCTCAACGGCAACAATTCCCTCTGCAGCATCTTTAAGCGGTTGATCCTAGAATTCAAGTCCTGAATGTGGATGATTTTTATCATTGGCCACATTTTCGTCTTAGTAAGGCCCAACAACATTAATTGTGATTTGTTTTGCCCAATTCAACTACAACCTTCCTTTCGTTCAGTTGTTCACTTTGCCTAGCGAACCACTTTGACCAGTGAGGTCATGGGGGCGGCGGAGGCTATGAGGTAGGTGGGGTTGTGTAGATGGCAGCGACGGCGGTGCAGATGGTAGGGGGCGGAAACAGTGTCAAGGATGGTGGTGGTGGCGGCGGGAGAGTGCGGATGTGTCAACAGAGGCGAGGAAGAGGGGGTTGTTGTAGGTGGTGGGGTTTATCTGGTGGCGACGGTGGTGTACATTATGGAAATGGGGGGTGGGGGGCTGGGAGGGAGGTAATGAGGTGGCCGGGCGCTGGGCGGGGGTGGCTTAGACAATAGGGTTAGTGGAAGCTGCGTAAGAAGGCCGGTGGGGGCGGCGGGCTGGCGTAGACGGCAGGCTGGAAAGCGAAGGCCTCCGCCGCGTTCGGGCGGTGGGCCGCGTATGTCTGACTTGTTTCGCGGGGTGGTCGAGGTACGGAGCTTTGGACATCGGCCGGAGCGGGCGCTGTGGGAGTGGTGTGGGTGGCGTAGTGGGGTGGGGTGGCGGGAGGCTGGCGGTGGCGTGGTGAGGCCGCGGGTGCGGTGAGACGAGGGGGCGGTGAGGCGGTGATAGGCGAGAAGGCGGGGTGCGAGAAGGGCGGGGTGGCGAGAAGCGCGGGGGTGGCGAGGAAGGCGGGGTGGCGGTGAGGCGCGGTGTGCGTGAGGCCGCGGGGTTGCGGGTTGAGCCGCGGGTGGGGTAGCGGCGGGAAGGAGGCGGTGAGCGGGGTGGCGAGAAGGCGGGGGTGCGAAGGGCGGGGGTGGCGGGTTTGCAGAAGGCGGGGTGGCGAGAAGGCGGGGGGGTTGGCGGAGAGCGCGGGTGCGAGGAAGGCGCGGGTGCGAGAAGCGGGGTGGCGAATAGAGCGCGGTGGCGTGAGGTCGAGGGTGGGCGGTGAGGACGGGGGTGGCGTGAGGCCGGGGGTGGCGGTGAGGAGCGGGGGTGGGGTGCGAAAAGTGACGGAGCGGGGGTGGCCTGAGAAGGCGGGGGTGGCGGGGACGAGAAGTGTTCAAGGCGATGGGGCGGCACGGAGAGCGGCGCGGTGACCAACGCCAAAAGGCTACCCCGGGGTGGGCCGCAGCTCGTATATCGCCGCTGTGACAGCGCGTGGCAGGCACTGTAAACACGTCCTTGGGGCAGGTAACGGATGGGGTGCTGGCGGCGAGGTGCCTCCTTCCCCCACTCCTTCCCCGCTCATTGTCCAGAGGCCTTACGTCGCCGCGGTGGGGAGCGTCGCGGGCGAAGGGGGGTGGGGGTGGAGGTCCTCTTTACCACCTGGTGCCATGTGCTCCGCTTCAAATCTGGGCGGTTGTTTTGCTTGGGCAGGAAGTGTTTTGGGGAACTACGTACTCTATTTGGAATAATAATATAAATCCGTGATCTGTTCTTTTAAATTGAATTCCAATCTTGTTTTAGAAGTGATGTGGGTTAAAGGGAAAGATGTGTTTAGTGTATTCGGTATTAGTAACATTAAGATGTGAAAAGTTCTTAGATAGAAATTTAGAGATAAAATAGAGTATATGTCTTTAACACGGATTAGTAAATTGTTCCGATTATAGATAATCTGACTGCGAATCGAATACTTGTTGCTTGGTTTCCGCCCACTTTCTTGAATCACTAAGGTACAGAGATAACCTTCTTGTGAAGTAGATCATCGTCTACGTGTTGCCCGCATATTTGTTAGTACGTCTCCAAAATTGACTAGGGATGAAATGCGCGTGGTTTCTGTGAACTGAAATTGTGGTTTCTACGCAGCAAAAAGAAAACCGCTAATAAAATATAAATTAACGTGATGTAGTATAAAATATGTAATTAGTTTTTTGTTAATTTGACCTTATTTGTCGATAGTTACATAAAGTGAAATAGAGGAATATCTTATTAATTTAACGGTCTTATTTCTTCAAAGAAATATCTTATCTAGCTTATCTTAAAACCGAGATACTTAATGTTATTTCGTTTCTTTACTGGAACATGTCATTAAAACTGATGTTTCGACAACATAAAGTTCATCTTTTTGGATGTAGTTTGTGAGTAAACAAATTTAAAATAGACTGTCAAACACGCTTGAAATAAAGGATTTTTAGTAGCTTTTTTATAGTGGGCTTAATTTTTAATTTCATAAACTTTTAATAACATAACGTTTGATTTTGTCTCAATGAACAAATTCCGAAGTAGAATTTCATGACTCGATCTCCTTTTATGTAAAAATAAAAAAACTATTTAAAATATTACTCTCAAGGGATTGAAGTTCCAAAACTACTTCTAGTCAACCCACAGCTGCAGTACACACGAACAATAACTGTTCATTAGAAACAATGCTAAATTGTATTAATATTGAACAGAATCGGTACATCCCACATCAATGACATTATGTTTCATCCTGCGGACTCAGAAGATAAAACTTCAACTATACAATACACAAGAGGCGACAAAAAAAAAAAAAAGTCGCCGAATCAAAGGCCCCGAAATCCTCCCTGCGGTATTACTTTCCCAAGCGGCCATAACTCAGCATCAAGCACATTACCCATTTCACACCGCCATTCTATGTCATAACATTCCCTTCCTCCCTTCGCGGCCGGGGGGAAAAAAAGCTCTGTCGAAATACACGCGGCCCCCTCTGGTCGCGCTTAAGAGGAGGGACAGCCTTTATCCCTGTTGCAGCCAATCACCGGAGGAGGGGAGCATCCCGGGACCCGGTCGCGCCATATGACTCCCTTGCACGGCGCTAGTGACATCATTAATAAATGGCGTTTCTGCTTGCCCCCCTCCGTGGTCTCGGTTGCAGCTTCCGTGCCAGCCCTGAGGATTGGGTGGCTTTGACTTTGTGAACGAGTTTTGTGGTGTGTGCCACACTCAGGGGTTTCTTCTGTAGCTGAGTTGGTTATAAAGCATTGCAAATCTGATCATTTGTTGGGAATTTTGTTCGGAGAATTTGGTGTTAATCTAAAAGAAATTTCCGTTTTACCATGCATTGCTCATATATTGCTCTTATATTTTGTAGTTCAAGGAAAATATATAATATTTATATAGTAATGGAGTAAACTACATCCGTCCCAATTGTCGGTTACTCCCCTTCCGGCACTAATAGAGACAAATGAGTCTTGTTGGTAGAATTTCGCACTTTACATTTTAGAAAATATAATTTGGAAAGGTTAAGGTATTTTACAGCATTATAAAAATTAAAAATTTAGAATATTGTAGAATATGTTAAGAAAATCATTAACAGAAGATTAAAAAAAAAAAGAATTTCCCTTTCGCCCTTGGATGTGGCCCTGATCTTTCGCCCGAGTAGGGTAGGGAGAAGGCGTAGGGCCTTCCTCTTCTTTCCTTGACCTTCTCCGTACAGCGAACTGAGGAAGCTCAGACACCTTGAGATGAACCTGACCGCTCTAGATTTCTGGATCAGCATTTTTAAATTGTTCTTATGTTTTTTACTTTGTGTTGTCTGTCTGTTTTGTCTATTTTGTTGTTACTTTATTTTATAGCTTTTGGTATTTATTATTAATTAATGAACACAACTGTAAAATAAATATCAATGTGTTGTCGATGTTGCGTCGCTAGTTAGAGAAGGAAATCATAAAATGCAATTTACCAATGATATCGCAGATTCACGACCATTTTGCACTTACGTGTTTCTTCATTTTGCGATCGATTTTGAATTTTATTGCAGAGTGACAATCTTCATAAATGTACTGCACCGACCACCAAACATACAATTAATAACTTTTTCTGGGTTTGGTAACATTTCCCATTTTTAGAAATGGTAAAAATGTGCCATCTCATGACACTTATCTTTACAATACAATTAATATACTAGCTATACCAATTTACAACCTTACTGTTCAGTGCTGGTTTAAGTACTTTGCCTTTTTCATACATAAATGTATTATATCTTAACATTTTCCTATACCAAGAGAATTGAATAAATAGAACTCAAACTATCAACACTTTAGGTTACAAACAAGTTACTTTGGTTGAAGTAGGGTCCACGGTACACCCTCAGAAAAGCGGGGCAGCGGGTGGGGGGTCTTCTCAAGCTTTAATGACTGTACGTGCTCTGATAGAAATGAATAAAACTTACGGGTTGTCCATTTTCATGGTTTGCTCCTCATATGCTTTGTTCTCGCCGCATTGTAATGCCAATTTACTTTCAAAGGCAAGTTTTCTCGCTTCTGTCGCCCGGATCTATGTCACTGCTCGGGCCTTCGGCCCTCGCATTCACTATAAACAACCTTGAGTATATCCACCGCATAATTACCAATTACGGCTTACACGATTTCCGTACGTTGTACTATATACTAGACTTCAGCCGTTACTTTTTCCCTACCTCTCTCTCTTTCTCTCTACAATTCCAAATAATTCTGGGACCAGCTTCTTTTTTTCTCTAGGCTACCACAAATTACCGTTATGTTAGCACAGCGCTCACCCTCACCTTGGCCATATTCTCTCCTCGCGAAATTCCACTCGTTTGCGCGTCGCGAAATGTTATATTTTTATTCTACTTCCCCTTTAGTAGTTTGACTAAAAAGAAAAATGACTACAACGATTCCATTGCATAATCTCTCACGCGCATGTGGAATACCTATCACATAATTAATTAAGAAATTGCTGATCAGACAAATTTTCCTTTATAGGGCGTTATATTACCGTCACAGAACGTTGATTCAACCTGTGTCGTCTGGGATGTCGTTGTAGGGATTTTTCCATCCTCGGAGTTCATTATCATCGAGTCTTGCTGCCCACCACGCCTCGTTCTGTACGTTGCAGCACGTGCTGTATGTTCTCAGGTGTCGTTTTTCCAGTTACTCGCCCTGCGTATGACGTCACGATTTTTTCAAATCCACCAAATACCATACATTAAAAGTATAAACAAACAAAAGCTAAATTAATACTTCAAAGTATTAAAATAATGGAGAAAGATGGAACGAAATAGTTTCATTACTTGTGACATCCATCATATTTATTATTTCTCTTCATATTTCATTCTCAAATTTCCTGTCCCTACACACCTCTATTCATGAACTATATCCAATTTTTACTTTAAACTTGCAGATGTGATCCAATATTATTCTTCCACTACATCACGACCCGAAATTGATGGCCGCCTGCCTCGTTCTCCTTACCTCTATCCTCTGATCCCCTGCTGGTAGGTCGCACGGACGCTACATTTCAATTATCTAAGAGTATTTATGTATTTAGGAGTGGGTTCTGTCGGAGCGATTTGAATGTAGTATTAAGGTATCCGTGTCAATACAGGTTACAAAATGGCACAAATATTAGCCCGCTCTCTAGAAATTCTGAAATATTTCTAGAAAAAGACATGTTTTTGATGTTTTTAATTCACCTACAAGTATAATTATAGGTGAAACTATGATAATCACTATTTTCTGGTAAATAAATCATTAGACTTTATTCAACTAATACACGATTTTTGTAAAGAAATATTGAAAAAACATGTTTTTAGGAGGCCATGATTAACCACCGAGTATTTTGAGGAAGTTTTAAAGCTACCTACGGATAAGATTACATTCAATTGATCTCTACAAGACACATTTTTGGTTTTATTTTTAGTGCGATCTTTCTAAATTATTCTAGGAGAATTCTAGAAAAAAATGTGTTACCAATAGAGCTAAAACACACCGTTTTAGGACACTGCCATAATTTGACATAACTCTCTTAACATGAATCCTTTGAACACATAACATGATTCATTACATTGAAGACAGTTAAAACCGTTAAAGCCCTAAAATAATTTTTTTATTAACGTTCATCTATTGATACATTTTCACGTAAATCTTTTTCTGAAAGTAGACGAGCTAGGCATTATATTGGATACAATTTATTTTTAATATGAACTTACATGGCACAAATAATCATTTTCAACATGAAAGTATTCCCGTCGGAGGTGCCAGGCTAAGATAGTAACCGACATATATGTATTATTTACACATATATTTATACATTCATTCATAAGAAAAGCTTATTTCTTTTAAGAAATACAAAGCATTTGCATTTTATTCAGAGCTTGTCTTTATTTTTAGAAATTAAATTATTTCTATGAAGCCTTGGAGCTCTGGGAGGTAGCGCAGCTTAGTGGTGGAGCTTTGAACTATGAACTACTCGGCACCACATTCTGACGGCACCTCACAACCACCCGTGTAGATGGCTCGTTTCTAGTTCCTTTACCGCTACTAACCCCACCACACTTTCAGCGATTTGGAAAAACAATAGAATACCCCAAACACAGGTTTAATTAAAAATGCACGAGGTTGGAGCAAAATTCAAATCAATTTAATATAATGAAAGGTCGACGGTTAGGGATGACAATTAAAGCAAAACGTTCCCAACACATAAAAATACCAAAGTCAAACAAAACCCACCTTCTAGATGGAACCACAATTCCCGATGGAAAATATTATATCATTACAAATAAACGTTGGTGAATTGCTTCTCATTAATATCTAATTACCTCTAAGTGAACAAATACTCATTCTCCTAAGAAATAATACGAATAATAAAAGCAATAGTAATAGTAATAATAATAATAGTAATAATAACAATAATAATAATAATAATAATAATAATAATAATAATAATAATAATAATAATAATAATAATTTCAAAAAGGAAATAATTCAGAAAAACTGAGAATAAAGGTGAAAAATATCCTTATCAATGCGAAAATACATACAAAGCACGAGCCCTTGAATTCAACACTAACCGAACATCGTGAAAACCTACGACAAAAGCTTTTGGCATTAACAAAACCCCTTCGACACCATAGGAATTGCACATTGAGGAAGGAACAGAATACTCTTTTTAACAGGAACCAGAAAGCATTCTACAGGAATCTTTCTATTGGCAAAGGGATTGTTAGTGAAAGTCAAAGCTTCCTTCAAAGGCACAGATAGAGGACTTTTGGAAGCCTATCTGGTCATCTGCTATGTCTCACAACCCAGATATGACTTGGATTGAAATGGAATATGACAGACTCCGTTATACCCCTCTAATGGATGAACCAATAATCACCGTGGAAGTTGTCAAAGCTGCTTTGAACAAAGCACATAACTGGAAGGCACCGGGCAGTATTGGTCTGCACAATTATTGGCTCAAAACATTTACCAGCACTCTCTATCATATAGCTAATATAATTTAATATTTTCTTCACAATCCAGAATATCTGCCTAACTGAAGGTAGAACGTTATTGTTATCAAAAGAGGCTGTCACCAAAAACCACTCGAAGTTCAGACCTGTAACCTGCTTTCAAACTTTCTACAAACGCATAACATCATGTGTTACAGAAATGATGACACACATTGAAGAACAAACCATGTTAGCGTATGAACAGAAAGGATGTTGACCTGGATTTCAGGGATGCAAGTTGTAACTCATAATATACTCTAATTATGGGGCAAGTGCTTGAAAAACAAAGAAACTTGTACGCTCACTACATAGATTATGCTAAAACATTCGACACCGTGCCCCATTCTTGGCTCCTTCAATGTTTGGATGTTTACAAGTTCCATCCGTTCATCCAAAACTTCCCAACAACGGCGATGAGTCGATGGAATACAAAATTGTATCACTCTAATGGAAAACAATCCATACATACAGATACTATACATATCCGCTGAGGAATTTTCCAGGGTGATTCTTCAAGCTCTTTACGGTTTTGCGTAGCCTTGAATCCCCTGTCTACTCTACTAAATGCACCTAATTATGGTATTGCTCTTAAAAATGGGAACTCAACCCTTCTTCGTGTCTCGCATCTTCATTACATGGATGACCTAAAGCTCTATGCAGACACTGAGAATCATACGTGGCAACTAATAAGCGTGACAGAGAAGTTTCCTGATGACATCAAGAAGAAATTCGGTTTGGATAAGTGCCGGAGAATGAATATCATTGGGTCATATAAAGTTACAAATGTGGAAAATTATAATGAACTAAAGATTACCTTCATGAAACACCATGAAGCTTACAAATACTTGGATATGCAACAGTCACTCCAAATCAAACACACTGCCATTAAGAAAATACTAACAACTGAAGTGTGTAAACGATTGCACGGACTCTTAAAACCTCACCTCCCTGCTAGAAACCTTGTGCAGACCATCAATTCATTTGTTACTCCAGTGTTGACACGCTCCTTTAGCCTTATTAAATGGAGCAATACCGACCTCTACTACCTCCAAAGGACAAATGTAACCTCTATGACTCCACACCGAAAACATCATCCCCATTAAAGTAATGAGCGTTTTACCATTCCAAGATCATAAGGAGGGCGGGATGTGGTAGACCTCATAAATCTACACAGCTCTCAAATTGCATCACTCAGAGGATACTTCCTAGAACATTATGGGAGAGTTCAGCAAACAGTGAGCGCAGTTGATAATAACTGTAGTCCTCTGAACTTGAAAGAGCTTGATCAGCCTGTCAGACAATGACTGAAACGGAAGAGAAGATAACCTTATCGAAAGCGAAGGCACAGCACGGAAGGTTCCTCGTGAGCTGAGTAAACCAGAAGTCGACATCTCTTCGTCGCATGCACGGCTCAAGCACGGGGATCTCTTTCCGGAAACAGAAGCCTTAATGATAGCTATCCAGGACCAAGTGGTGCCAACTTTGAACTACTCAAAACACATTCTGAGATACTCTTCCATCCATTCCGACTCGTGTAGAATATGTGAGGTCTCAAGAGAAACTATCCAACACTTGACTAGTGGATGTAGCGACCACGCACAGTTGGAATACAAAAAGAGGCATGATGAAGTGGTGAAGCATGTTAACCAATTATTGGCAATGAAAACGAGTTTACTCGCCTCATCCGTGCCATGTTGTAAATATGTGCTTCAGAACGTGCTTGAAAATAGTGAGCACACTCTCTACTGGGATCGCTCCGTTATCTCTGACAGATACGTCGGCACAATAGACCCGATATAACTTACATCGATAGAAATCATCAGAAGGTTTTCCTTATCGATATATCAATACCCAACACCCACAACATATCGGCAAAACATCAAGAGAAGATCCGGAAGTATACCGATCTCACCTATGAAGTCGCAGCTCAGTGGAACTTCAGCAAAGTGACAACTGTGCCTATAATAATATCAGCCAAAGGAGTGATCCCGAAAATGACACCTCCAGCACTAGTGTGTCTTCACTTGGATGCCAGAAATATATACAATATGCAGAAGTCAGTCATCTTGAATACATGCCGTATTGTTAGAAGCCACCTGAATCTTCAATAATGCAAGCACACCTGGTCATCATTCCTCTAAGTGGTTGACATGCCGACCAGTAAAAACTGTGAATAATAATAATAATAATAATAATAATAATAATAATAATCATCATCATCATCATCATCATCATCATCCCTGTACCGGTCAGATGGCCGAAATAGGTAAGGCAGTAGTGCCGTAGTAGTCTCGGACCAGAGGATCGCGCTTTCAAGTCCCGCGTCGGGCATGGGTATGTTTGTGGACGTCTCTGTGTGTGTGTGTCTTGTCCTTTTACCCCTCACTATCATCATTCCATCTACCTTACCCCCAAGGCTAAAAAATCTGAGGGATAAAATTCGAAGTAGCGAAACACCTCCCACTGAGATAATGTTACTGAGAAAATGGAGGGTGCATGTACGTGTGATCCAAGTTGGCTTATTTGCGAGCAAAACTTATATAAAATAAAATAAAGTAATAGTCCCTGTAGTTATATAAATTATGTAAGTAGAATTAAGAATAATTTTAAATTTGATTATATTAGAAGGAAGAGCCTCTAGTGTTTTTGCTTAGAGTTGGTTCTAATATACCAAAGTGCAATTCACAACGGAGAACTTGCTGATATCGGTTCTTTGCTTTTTTCGTCGTACTTTCCGAAGACAGTCTACTCTGCTTTTGAAATCAGGTTTCTCTAATCAAATGGTATCCATCCTCATTGTGGCCCCTCTGAGTGCCTTGTGGAATCACACATAAACGCGCCCGTTCCCTTCTCATAGCTAAGGACTCCTAAACTTCCCCTTCATCAACAGCATGCCCCTGATTTACTGATTTTTGAGTTTCATCTTACGTCTCGAATTGCTTTTTTCTCTATGGAATCCAGTATGCCAATACAGACAAGTATGTCCTAAATCACTAGTACGTGAACACCCAGAAGAACTATTTACTGGCTACGTAAGGAAAGTAGGAAAAAACAACGTGTGATTGTTTTTTTTGGAGAGGGTTAGCGCGGTTTCACAATGAGTTTCTATTGCAAATGTCAGCTTCTTTCATTTCTACAGGACTTACATATAGTTTGCGTTGCAAACATGTTTCATCTCTTCTTTTGCTAGTTCGGAATAAAAACGGAGTTGAGGATTGTTATTTTGTTAGAAATAGTATGAAAAGAAATCTGCAGTTCTTTTGCTGATGCAAAGACGTTTTGTATAAATCCCGTCCGAAAATTTAGGGGTTTCAAATGTAGTTTACCTCGCCTTGTTGGTACCTTCATTCATCCTTCAACTGTGCATATTTAAAGGACGGGTTAGGAATTCTAGAACCCAAGAAAACGTTCACAGATTAAGGCTCATATCTGCCTCAGTTCAAAGTGTCGCTGGATCGAATCTCGCACCGGGCATGGATGTTTGTGCGAGTTTGTGTTGTCTTTACGTGTTCTTATAGTTCCTCCTACAGTTAAAACAATCGCTATATAACCAAGGTTTTAAAAAGCCACCTAAAAAAGTATTTAAAGCGAATAGTGCTGCAACAGCTCATACTTTCTCACATTATTTGTAACTCTTGGAAGTTTCAAAAATTTGGAAAGTTCATAGAAAATCGGTCATGCGCCACTGTAAGGATACTTCGCACTATTCGAGAAATGAAAATAAAGAAAAATATTGAAGCCGTTATTAATAAATCTTTGACTTCTATTTCTCCTGAAATTGGTCAAAAACTACTCGCATGTTGAAAAATAACTGTGCAGAACTCATTTAAAAATTAAATTTTGAAGAACATAATTTGTTATGTAAACGATCTTTATCTTCAATATTGTAGTTGTAGAAAGTCATACATAGTTACGATGTGTTTGAACGACGTTTACGATGTGTTTTATATTTTATAACTGTATTCTATATTCAAAATCTGACCATATTAATTAGCAGACTTTTACAAACGATGTAAATAAATCAGAGAAACGAGTAATTATTTACATTTTATAAATTATTACGTACACTTTTTATGTTTTAGCTAGATGACCAAGTTTTGTAATAGTGGTTGTGGCATTCACCAGAACAATGTACTATGACCAAATATATACAGTAAAGAAAGCGTCAGCTTGGCACAAACATTAGTATTTGAATACAACATTGTGACCTACTATACACAAGTGGTGTCACTGCCAATGAGTGCAGTCAGCAACTATTGCATTATCAATTTTGTTCGGCTGAGAACACTATGACAGTCCGGAAAATAACTCGCGTACACGTTTTCACTTCACAGAATCGTTCTCACTAAGAATATAAAACTAGAGGTGATAAAACAGGAATATATCAATTTTGGAGAAAGTCGGCTGAACGGTTTAACCGCCGGCGTTTTTTACAAAAGAACGGACACACAGATGAACAGACGATCAGACAGACGTTTTGCGGTCGTTTGATTTTTCGGTACGGTTTCTGGCTACACCACATGTTAGAGATTTCCCCACAATATTTAGCTACAGGATTTATCCACTTTTGCATTAGAAGGTCCCTATTATGAGAATTTTCCTGCCGAAGATTCGCCGTTTTTTCGCGAATTTCGTAACTTTCTCTCTACTGCGTACGCGGCGGCGAGAAAGTTAAAAACTGCTCTTCCATAACGCAACACGTGAAGAGCAATTATTTTATGGCGGTTTGTCCCTTCGTTGGAGCCTTGTGGTCGCATGATTTCAGCTGTGTCGTACGCACAGAGTAAGAGAATTCAGTCGTTATGCATAATATGGCGCAATATAAATAAATAAATAAAATAACTGAAAGCGGGTGCGCGTGTTGGTTGAATGCGTGCGTTGAACGGCGCTCTGTGGCGCGCTGCCTCGCCCGGCCTCGTGGCAGGGTGGGGGTGGCGTTTGCCACCCAGCCGCCCCGCCAAGCCTCATTTGCTGCGTTATTTACTCTCCTCGCCATCCGCGCCCGACTCACCCACCGCGAGAGAGAGCAGTGGGCCAAACCTCAACCCCTGGGTTCCAATGCACTCGATGGTGTAGTGTGGTCAGACCGTACTGCTTACACCGGGAGAGGAGGCGTAGGGCATCAACTGATGTCACTGCAGTGCCTCTGTCCGGAAGGCCTAGGCTACGAATCTCGACTAGGGCAGAACTTTCGACATTAGCAGGGAGCTACGTCGAGTACAGTCGCTGTATGGAGGAGAATTCTAGCAGTCGGCTCCTCTTGATAGGTAGTTTTCCGTGGTTTCTCCAATCAACGCCAGGCTAATGACAGATCAGTACCCATCAAAAACAATTATACCGTGTGTCAGTTAAGCCATTTAATACTTCTATTGCATTAAAAAAATAGTGTACCGCTACCGTAACAGGAAATAGTTTTGGCTTATTTTTTATTTTATCGTAATCATTGATATTCATATACTCATTTAATCGCCTCTGTTTCTGTTGCTGTGTGACGACGAAAATCTTAGGCAGGCGGAGATTGCGCTGTAACTACTTACAGTTAACCGCCCTTGGCGGACACCCTTAGCTGTCCGACGAAGTTGGTCAACCAACCCAAATGGCAAATACATACATATAATTAAGTATATACTTTTTAGTGTGCAACATCATATTTGTTCAAATACCTGTTTTCTCCGATCTCTACATTTATATATGAAATACAAATTTATACATTTTTGTACATAAAAATGTTGAGTGAGCTTTTAGCACCCACAGTATCTCCTATCGCCCTGAGAGTCACGAGATCCTTCCGGCTGCAGTCGTGAGCGATGTCCTGGCGTGCGGGACGATGGGGGCGCGGGGCGGCGCGGCGGTAGGTTTTCCGCGGGGCACAATGGCGCGGGGGGCCCGCGGGCCCCTTTTCAGCGACTGGAGCAGCAGAGTGTGTCTAATACCTGCGACAGGGTGTCGGGCGCTGCGTGCGGACGGGCCGGGAGCGGCCATGTAGAAAACGCATTGTGCCCTGCGGTTGGGGAATCGAACCGCGGGGGAACCGTTGAACGATTGTGAGGAACTGTTTGGGGGGAATCGAATCCAATCATAAAAGTAAATATTGTTCTTGCCTCCAATTGGCATTCTGTATTGTCATTTCTTCTGATGTATATGAACCAAGTTGTTTGGTTAGTTTCAGTTAAACCTTAAACCGGAGCCAAATAGTACTGTGTTATTTTTTCACTAGTTACAAAAAATATTATGGTTGTATTATGTGAGAAGTGTAAACGCTTTTTCGACGTTGTAAAATAATTGTAAATTTGTCCGGCAAAATATTTTTCACCACACTAACAGATCATAGATGAAATAATGATTTTTTACATAGGAGGGAAATTCTAGATTGTAAACGTTAGATGACGGAAAATTGTGTTTTCATGTTATCAATATAAAAAAAATGAAAACATAATTTCAGTAGAAAGAACGTATACAAACAATTCTTCAATAGGAAAGTAAAATTATTTTAAGAAAAAAATGATGATACCCAATTCTTGGAAGTATTTAGAAATAGTAAGACTGAATAATAAAATGTGCAGTAATTTAGATTGTTTCTGATAACCAGTTATTACATTACGTTACAGCATTACACAATTCGAAATTAATCTTTTGAAATGTTATTACTTTACTAACGTTCTTTATTATATAAGTTAAATATTGAAAATACTTAACAGACGTCTGATGTGTATCCTTTACCTTGATAGTCAAACTTAGGACGAGAATTACACCAAGCGTGAAAAACTCAAGAAAAGACAAGTCCAACTCTATCATAAATTGCACATGGAGTAACTGAAATGTATATTTCTATGGCGATATGCGGATATGTAGCACGATGAACGCTGCCTCCTGAACAAACTGACAATCGATACAGCTCAAGTTTCAATTCAAAGATTCATCAGATACATTTTTATCGAATTCATGCAGAATGTGGCCAGCTTGGAAAATCTGATAACCGTCTACTCAAAACGCAATACCATCTAAACGTGTCAAAACCTCATTAGCAAGTTTTGAGATCGTAGAAACTGAACAACTTCGTTACTTCGTAGCTAGCGTTTAACGTATTCTCTGAGAAAACCGGGAAAACATTGGTGTATAGCTGGTGCTGCATGAATGTCTCGTTTTGACAGCTGTCCCCAAATCCACCGAGCAGCGCTAATCTCCCGAAAGAATTACCCCGCAACAGGGCCGCCGCATATTGATCTCGCACCAATCCTGTTTCGCCCGCCAACCGAGCGCTATTCTACTTCTCCGGACGCCGCGCCGCCAAGACATCGCCCAACTCAGTTGCGCCAACACCGATTCTCCGTGCCCGAGAAACGCGCGTAACGGTTGGCCACAAAGTGTCTTAGGACGAACCTCGCGACTCGGCCAACAATCTCCCTTCCCCTGCCCCGGCCTCCGGCTCAATTCGCCGTGAAATTCAGCTCCCCGACCTCAATGCACTTCTCCACACTCCATAAAGTCTCCGCTGCTGATACGAAACCTACGGATTACTGCCTGCGCCTCCTCGCGGGTGTTTGGGCAGCTGTGAAGTCAGCTGCGCCGCGCCCCGAAGGACCCCACGCGAGTTCCAATACACCGCGCGGTCTCCGCACAAAGGCGCGCGCGGGTTTCTTTTCCGCGTCACTCATTCTGCCCGCCGCAAGTCAAGTAACCTCCCGGGCGGGCGGGCGACTCCTTATTTTCGTGGGCCCAGTTCGCGTATCGGCCCGCGCGCGGTGTAGCGAGGCTATTGTGCGGACGGCCGCGTTCCTAACGCGGACTTCTTAAAGGTGGAAGGCGGACAAGGAAGGGGGGGAGGAGGGGCGGAGCGCGAAAGCTACAGGGGTGGCGGCATTCAGGGCGGTCGGCCGGAGAAAAGCTTCCATTAGGGTGGGTTTGCGTGTGTCCCAGGTAGATCATCTGCTTTGCGGTGGAGGTGGTGGTGGTGGTGGTGGTGGGTGAGGTTCGCCGCAATAAATTAGCGCCAACTCCGGGCAGGTGGCCCGCGGGCGGTGTGGGGTGGGGTGGGCGGGGCGGTGTGGAGCGGGGCGGGGCGGGCGGTGTGGAGCGGGGCGGGGCTGGGCTGGGCTGGGCTGGGCTGGGCTGGGCTGGACTGGACTGGGCTGGGCGGGGCGGAGAACAGCACGGCGGGATAGAGCGGGGTGGAAAAGATCACGGCGGATAGAGCGGGGCGGAGAAGATCACGGCGGGATAGAGTGGGGCGGAGAAGAGCACGGCGGGATAGAGCGGGGCGGAGAAGAGCACGGCGTGATAGGCCGGGCGGGGCGGAGTGGACGCGAGCAGAGTTGGGTGGAGGCGGGGCGGGGAAGGGGGAGGGGCAGGGTGCCGGGGTGACTCCAGGCTGTCTCCGCGCTTTGTGGGGGTACCTCGCGGACTAAACTGCGGTGTCATCTGGCTCTATTTCATGTGGACCTCCGAGGAGCATCCGGGGTTGTCTTGACCTGGGGTTTCTCGCATTCTACTCACATTCTACCGCTTTGTGCCTGGAGATTGACTTTCAGGATTCCTGTTTGTAAGCTGCTGTAGAGAACCATTGGCATCTGGCTCAATGGAAATGATAAAACATGTTTTTTTCTGGGAAACAGAAACGGGCATTCTTTTGTGCTTTTTCAAATGATATCCAGCATTTTTGTGATATTCTATTTGCAGAAATGGTTGATCTAACAATATGCATTTTAAATTTACGAAATTTGAAAGAATTACAATAACATGAATTATGATGTTACCGAGCAAAATTAAATGACTAATTTTATTATCTGGCCTTACTTTGTAAAAAGATGAAGTACTGTAATCGTGCACTGGAAATTAGCGTCTTTTCGAAAAAAAAAATCTTATTGCCGGGCTCTGGTAACAAAGTGGTTACATGTTGTTTCAGCATGTAGTAAATTCTCTAACATGTGTTTTCAGATCCATTTTCTATATCTTTGGTAAGATAAATCCAACGGCGGCAAAACGTCCGTCCGTTTGGTTACGTAGGCTTCCGCGGCTGCAGTTTGATGTCTAGGCTATCCGGGACGAGCCGCGTCAATGTTATGGTCAACAGCAGTACGCTCTGAAGAAGATACGCGAGCCGAAACGTTAGCCACCTTGACATTGACGCGGCTCGACCCGGATAGCCTAGACAACGTCCGTCCGTTTGTCTGTCTGTCCGTCCGTCTGTGGTTAGCACTAGCTTCGAAATTGTTCAGTCTATTTTCTCCAAAATTGATATTCTCTGAACATTCCCTTCATCATAAGTTATGATAGATATTTGTCTTGAATTAAATCGTTCTAAACAATTGCATTTTTAGAAAAGTAATGTTAGTTTTTAAGAACGTAGTTTTTGCGTAATTTCTGTCTGAAGGTCATACAGAAGTATTAAAAAATATATTCTCAAAAACAATTTCGAAGTTTGCCTTTAAATTTTTCCAATACATTTTTCCAATGACATTTATGCAATGGCGCAGGTCTCATTTTCGTTGAACTATAAATTTTCGAAAATTATAAAATTAAAAATAATGAGAGAAGGTATGTTCTGTTGTAGCGCCATTATTTTTTGTCAATTCACAGTCGTGTGTCAAGACATTTACTAAAAGTAAAATTTACACCGAAGTGTGGACCTGGTATTTCAGGCTTTCTAAAATCTTTCTGGAGACTTCTTCTTCAGCATCCATCTGCCATAAGCTTACTTCCTTTGTTACCTACGCTGGAGTATTATTGGCATATCGCTTAACCGTAATTGAGAAAACATGTTTTTTTAGAAATAGAGAAGATAATTCTTTTATCGTATTCCAAAGTTTGCCAGGATTTCCAGGATATTGCATTTGCAGAAAAGAGAAATGTTTTATATTTATGCAGTTCTCAGTGCATTTGATACCATAATCAAGTTAATATTAATTGAAGTTGTCTTGTTCTAGATTTTCTTGATTTTTGAAGAATTATTACCTCATTGGGATCGAGACTGATACTCGGGATTCAGTTTTGATTGAGGAAGGATAGCGTTGCCTCCTGGAAAAATGTTGATTTGCATTTGGCTCGTGGTGTAATAACAAAGAGAAAACATATTTTTTATAAATATAAAAGAGAAATCATTTATGCTCAGTTTTGAAATGACGGAGTATTGTGTAGTTCCGGCGTATTGCGTTTTTCAGAACTCGAAGAACCCATATTGTTTCCAAAACTCATAAAACGGGTATTAGTTCCATTACATTTTCAGTATAATATGTAGTTCAGCCTAGTGCTGAAATTATAATAAAATTTTGATTAATTTGAAATAATTTTATATACTGAAAAAAATTTATCAAACTACTTTTAATATTAGCAAGAAGATAAATAAATGAATTGATAAAATGTCATATTTTTGTTATACCTTCTTGAAAACTCAATCTTTTAACATTTAAATTTTTAAGTGTTTACGAATAAAATCATATGGTACTGTACAATTTTGGTCTCTTCTTTTATTGTTAGTTTGAGTGGTAAATCACTTACAGAATGGTCATTCAGTCATATTACTGACAACTGACATTCACCTTCATGTGTACGATATGGTTCATTGACTAAGAGAACTCACTGTGAGTCTTCCGTCCAGCGCTTATGTTTATCCAACACCCTTTGCAGCGTGTTTTCATTTCTCCCACTTCAGCTGACTCATCCATCAAAATCCTGCAACAAAGGCGGTCAGAATATTTGTACGGGTGTCACAGGCCTCCCTCTAACCGCTACCGATTTTGACAGGAGGGACAAACATGGAAGTTGTCTGTCTTTCCACATCATGGCAATCCAAGTCGCATCATTTTCTACCTATTTCTTGTTTTAATGTTATGTGAGATGATATCCCTTCATTTTGTTTTGTAGGGAAACCGTAGAGTGACACCTGTTCTCTAAACAAATTTAATTTTTTTAAATATAATATAATGTATATTTTTTCTTTAGTACAAAATTATAAGGCCAAATGTAAAGTTCAAAATTGCAATATAGTTACTATTCCTTCTATAAATTGAATTCCAGTGTTGTTTTTCTTTTAATGTGCCGTACAAAGTAGTGTGTTTTTTGTAAATATTTTCGCTACAACTTAGTATAAGAAAATGATAATTAGAAATTGGTGAGAGAAAAGATGGAAATCTCGTTATAACTATATACATATATATTTCTAGCTCTTGAATTTGTGACTAAAGAAGACGTAATGACAACATTCATTCGGTTGAAAATTAGGGGGTTGATATGAAATGGGATGTTTTCTTTCATGGATCAGATAACTGCGTCAAGGTCCTCGATTCAAATATTTGTACGATTAAATGAATTTAGGAGAATGAAATAAAGTTTAGAATTGCAATAGATTATAAATTTGGTTGGGAATTCTGACTCTGATTAAATTGATTTGCTTTGATTCATTGCACCTATTATTTGTAAATAGGTATACAGTTCGATTTAAATGTAGCGTCTCATCAAAATAACGAGTTCGGAAGAGCGGGGGACAATGTCATCCAATCGGGACTTCAGTAAAAAGATTTTTTAAAAACTTAAAAATCGTGACGAACGATTGCACAATATGTGTTGAATGTTCTGTTGAGCTGTTTCTTTGAACACTCATCAAGATTTAGGTATCCTAGAGCTGTTCCAAAGATGGTTGGAATTGGTCAGTGTGCCACGCATTTCCACTTATTTCCTTGGCTGTCTGCATGCAGTCTCCTTCCGCGCGCAGCGGCGACGGTGGCGGCTGTTCCCCGGACGCTGCGAGGAGGGGGAGGCAGCGAAGGCGGCACAAACCCGTAGGGGGCCTGCGAGGGGCAGCGGACACCCACGCCGGCGGGGCGCTGCCCCCCCACCCCCGCGGAGCTCAGGCACGTGCACAGCGCGCGCCACCCCGGGACGCGCCTGGCTGGTGGCGCCGCCTGGTGGTGCAAATCGGAGTTCACGCTTCTGGCCGGGTCAGACTTCCCGTGTTCGTTTGGACTGCGCCTTCAGCATGAATAAATATTTTAGGCTGAAAATCATTTCCAATTATTTCAAAAAAACGATTCTAGTCAGTTTATATCACAATATATTTAGTCTTTCGTCCTCAAATGTGAGGTCATCTTCAGTATCCAAAAAGGCTATGTTACAACATTATACTTAAACAATTAGTTGTAATACGTCTAATTTTCATCAAGGCGGTACAATCGTTTCCAATTGTTTAAACCGGTATATTTTATAATGGATTATTTAAGTATTAACGTGTACGAAGGAACTAATTTAAAATTATTTGTGATTAGTCCGTCATGTACTAAATGTCTGTCAGCAAGAATTTTGTGAACGTACATTGCGATTTTGACAAAATAGTGTCGCGTGCTAGCTTCCAACGCGATATATTTACCCCATCTTGAGGTGGAAGGTTCCAGAGAGAAATTACACTTCTGGGGGCGCTTTTCCATGTTATTTAAGGCGTCCTCTTTTTATTTTTTGATCAGGAACTCTTGGACCATCATGGACCACCTGTTTCGGTTCATTCCTCATAGTATGTACCCTTTTTGCAGCAAATTCCCTTTTTACTTTACAAAAACAATGTCAGAATGCTCCAATGTTTCCAAACTCTCATCTCAGGTGATAGCAACATATTCTTAAGATATTTGCCGCACTCAGTTCGAAAACTAGCAATGCTTCTGTAATTGTTTTATACTATTTATTTCACTTACAAGTTATTGTTAAGGTAAGAGAACCATGTTGCATGGAAACATTTACAATCTCGCAGTTGCAGTTAACATTTACAGAAGGAAAATATTCAATATTGGATTAAAATCAAGTGAAACTAAAGAAATTACTGAAGTGCAAGACAGCACAATTTATAGAGGGAACTAAAATAGTAATAAAAAGGAATAATTTTGATCGAAATGTCCTCACATTTGTAACAGCCTCCAAACTGAAACTTCAAGATAAAATATGAACTTAATTAGGTTGCATATGTCATAAATTTCCCTTCTCTGAGTTACACATGTTAAAAAAACAAAATACGGTAGGAGTCAGGTAAAAAATACATAATTTTCATTGAAGCAGCAGTAGAAATTCGAAATTCAATGCTCACTATAAAGTTTGAAACTGTGAATAAATATCTACCTTAAGAGAATTAAGAGAAATTGGTATATGTCAAGAGAATAACTTTAAAGACATTTTATATCTTATCGGAATGAAATCAATTTTTGCATTTAATTTACGGGAATAAATATTTTTCATAGGGTTACTTCCATTTATCACCAACGCGTGTTTGTTCTAAATTTCATTCTTCATGTGCATCTTGTGTGCGCAGAAATTCACCAATGAAAAACTGTCAGTTTAGTGCAGTGTCATGAAGTGCGTTGAAGCGTAAAGTAGAACAATGCAGTAAAATGCAGTGCTGTGTACCGACATATGATGGAGTGTATCGTGTGGAATATTATTTTATTTTTATTATGATTATTATTATAATAATTATTATTATTATAATTATTATTATTATTATTATGATTATTATTATTATAATTATTATTATTATAATTATTATTTCCTCAACAATATTGGATAATTCGGCAATCGCTTTTGGAACATACAGCCCTATTCTTTTGATGCATTTTTTAATCTCGTGTAGGGTGACCTGACATTCTTGCGAGACTGCAATATTTCCTCTGTTCAGACGTAATTTTTCATTACTTGAGCGCAAAGACATGCATAAGTCTTCACTGTAACATCTGAGAAGTCTGATAGTTCGTTGTAATTTCTCCTTACTGGTGGCGTACGGTTACAGGTCATTCGTGTAAATTAAATGGCTAACTTCTCAAGCATGAAGTAACTTCCCTTAACAGTGAAGCTGAAGTGAAGTATTATTCAACAACTTCCAAAGCGGATTTAGTTCCAGACGAAACCATAGGGAATATAAAATAACACTATGCAGAATGTCGCTCTACACCAAGACCGTTCTTTTATGACCCTCCTCAAAGAGCTTTATTAAGCAAATTGTAAAAAACTGTCTCTTACACGTAGTACATTTGCAGCACTTTTATTTGATACTCGTAGTCATGGGGCATTCACTGCAATTTGCAACTGCACGTCACTTCGATTTTATTCTTTCTGTTCCAAAATCAAGATATTGTTTGCTTGAAAATATTGTTCTATTTTGTTGGTCAAAATCTTGAGTGCAAGTTTATAGTTTGCTAACAAACCGTTATTTAGTGGTGTTAACAATAATAATATAAATTATTAACACTCTTTTGTTATTCTTCGTTTACTTTCTAAATCACTGAAACCGACCTATGATCAGTTGAAGTTAAACATTCCCATCCGCGTGGAAGAGCAGTTTATGCGACATTCCACCCAAAAACTATTACAGTATTTCTATTAACATTTTAAACAACACTAATTTACATTCTTTTCTCTAAAAATACTCGGCGTGTGTTTCGTTGCTTCTCAAAATTTAGAAACGCGTGATTGCGTTCATTATGGCAATTAGATTGCTGTGTGTCGCAGTATGCAATTATGCATGGAGGTAGTTATATGCAATTACAAGAGGCTCCTAGTAATTAAGATAATTAAATAATAGAAGAGAGAAATAATTAGATATACCCCCAGTAAAAGTAGACGCAAAAAACTTTATTTGCGGAAAAAATCCCCATGAGCTTAATTTTCGCTGAGACCTTGAATTGAATTTATATATTTACATCTGCACTGTAAACCAGTCTATCCAATGCACGAATTCGTCACCTCTTCTACTTCTGCCACTTCGTTGTGCTATGTGCTGATCGAAAAAAATGAACAATAATGTTTATAGGAAATTAATTTTTATTTTCTCATTTCTCTTATAACTTCGGCGATAATTCCATTTGACGTACAACGCTTAAAAATTGATATATTTACGGAAAACATTCTTTTGTGTTTTTATAAACTTCAATACCTGTAAAATTGTTAGTCAAAGAAAAAAATGTTTAGTACCAAATTTGTAGGAAATAAGTTTCAGAGGAAAACGGGTCTCAGAGGAAATTGAGCTTTGTTCAGATCAAGGGAATATTTTGCCACAGAAAATACCTAAGTTGAGTGGGCTAATAATAGAATTTTCGAGTCGATATAGTAAACGAAACTGAAATATTGCTATTTATCAGTTAGACTGTCGTGAACCAAGTGTTTTTTGGTATTTTTTAATCGCTATACTAGACTCATTTTAAGCTAATTTTTACCAAATAGCATAGAATAGCTATTACCACCTTTGAGCTAAGCAAAAGTGCACTCCATTTTCCCAAAATGGCAGTCAATTGACGTGACTCGACCGCATGGAGCTATCTCCTAATGGGTCCACGCAATAACGATGAGTGTTTCTATTATCATTTTAAAATGACATATACACTTTTTGCTAAGAATATTGCCTGGCTACGTCTTAAAGTGTAGAATCAATGATTGCGATCTTATGGCACTTAGATGGCTGCTAAATACCCGATGATAGACGTTGGGAGACCTTACCATTTTTCGCTAGATAGGTAGAGTTTCTGCGATAGGACTACAAATCCGCTGTGATTCTTGCGGAGCCCGTCTGGTGCTGCGCTCTGCCGCCGAAGCTCCTCACCTCCATTTTCTCCGCACACGAACAGGACTCCCGAGGCCGGGCTGCTCTGTGAGGCATAGCTGGCTCTGTGAGGCATAGGCCTCTATGCTGTGAGGTCCCTTCAGTCCGTGCCGCAACCGTTGTCGCGGTGCGTTCGTCTCATGTCTTTTCAGCACTTCATTTTCCCCACTTAGCAACGGGGTGAGATCCTCCCACGCTCGCAGCCGTGCTCTCTTTACCCTTTTAGATTCCCTACGAAGACATTTCAACTCTTTCGCGGGTCTATTCATTGCTTTCATTCTGCATTTATTAACTGTAAACAAAAAGTGTTCCTTGCGTTTTAACCATTAACCCTTTTAGAACTACTTCTACTTAAAGGAAGATTTTATTTAACTCTGGACTTCTTGCAAGGAGGTGCAAAGCCTCTTTTGGGACTGGGACTTTGGGCTATTAATTTTCCTACACACCTATACGTGTATTTGAAATACTGTTTGTACATTTTAAATATTTTTCTTCCTGTCATTAAAGCACTTAGCGTACTTTTGATAATAAATGTAAATATTTTTGCCCATCTTGGCTTAACGTAGATTCCTTCCATCGCAGTAAGTACAGTAAGATTATAAAATGTATTCCTGACAAATTGGTGTTCAATATCGTTTCATCTAATGGTACAAATTAGTTGTGATTTTCAAGATGTGATTTATATGAAATATATCCTTTTGTTCGATTGTGATTCACTCTACATAAGAATTCTTGGAGTGTTTTTCAGCAATTGTTCAAGGAAGATAAAACAGATCAATATTGAATCATGCACAATCAATTTAAAAGATTCGTTAAAATACTGTCATTGTTTTAGACAATTTCAGAGCTTTTCTTTAAGAATTATCTTTGCTCAAAGTTGAAAGAAAAATTAATATTTTACTGTTATGCAATATATACTATTTACATTTTTCATAAAGGATCCGCCATGAATTGCATTGTATTTCACAATCGTTTAGATTTTTTGATTAGAGTTTTCTTGACAGACCAATCCAAAATTATTTAGAAATAAACATTTCTTTAGAATGTAACACCTTCGTCTTAATTCTTCTTTACAGAGAGTTTTGGCAACGTTTCGACGAATATTTTCCCTCATTTTTGCGCTGCAAAGAATATACCGATTCAAATCTTCACAAAAATAAATTTTTCACTTTTTTCTTTATTTTTTTCCACTCGAACTCACTAAACTCGCTGTTTTCAACAGTACACCTTCTAACACATACATTTTTAATAATAAGCGAAAAGCTGTTTTTCACTCAGTCGGGTAAGAATCATCAATAAAATGATACTTAACCTGCTTGACGTTACACTTTGCATTGTACGGTCGAAAAACTATTTTTTGCTCAGATAAACCTGCATTTACACAACCCAATTTGTTTCTTTTTTATCAAAGTCTTCAAATCAGAGAAAAGTCCTTGTAGTTTTCTCACTTATTTCAACTATTCCCCTGCCTCCATTTCGTAGAATTTCTTCTCAAAGCGGCCATCGCCCCCAGTAGCCCGCATGTATGTGACCCCAATTGAAAGTAGACTCCCGTGCTGATTGAATTGAATTGAATTAGCCTTATTTTACGTGGCGAGACTCGGGCCATCAGGCCCGCTCTTCCGTCTGACCACGCAAATTTTGCTACGCTCCTTTCACCAACTAGCAGAGGAAGGAGGTATTTCTTGGGCGAGAAACAGGGGATTTGAATTTAGTTCAGAGACGTCATTTAGGCTTGAGGATCTTTTACATGCAAGTAAATCTACTAACATGGGACAGCCGGCTTTACTTTCCCTCCGAAGAAAGGCGTACGAAGGATTTTTTCGCCCTTAAAAATCCACCCGCGCGGGTTTGAACCCGCGAACTTGGGTACAACAGTCCGGTACGCTAACCGTTACACCACCGCCGCCGCTGATCGTCTACAGCGGCCGCTACTTAGCGGATTTCTGCGCTCGATGGAAAATAATACGCCGTAGTTTGAAAGGTTTTTGGAATTTTAAATTTTCGGCGGTACGACACACCCCATCTGGACCGCGTAGGGTTAATCCGCGGCAAAGACGACGGAGGAATCTCGGCGAGCTGGGAACGGGCGTTTAATTGATCTCCCCGCGCCGACGTCGCTCACCAGGGATTCCTGAAAGAGCAGGGGGAGTTTGGAGTAGGTTAATGGGCTAACGAAGAGCCTCCTCCCGCGCCCCTAGCGGCGCGTCGGGCAGTTAAACTACCTAATTTAGCGAGTTGCTCTGGAGGCGTCCTCGCCGACTCGCGATTGTTCCTCGCAAAGCCCTCGGCCCTGGGGTAAATAGCTAATTGATTGTGTTCCGGTTCTGTTCAAATTAGATATCTCTGTAGAGCTGAATGCGATGTCACTGTGTCGGGGTCTTGTCACAAGATACATGTATTTGTGTCAATGTATCTTTCAGAACATTGTAATAGTTTATTATTATTATTATTATTATTATTATTATTATTATTATTATTATTATTATTATTATTTTTTATTATTATTATTATTATTATTATTATTATTATTATTATTATTATTATTATAGGATTAATTGTAACCTATTAAATTGTTTTAAAGTTGAACAAACATTTTATATATTCATCATATATACTTAAATATGACAGTAATGCAGGTCGATACATTATAAGAAGGTTCAAAAAATAATCTATATTACTAATTTCGTATGCACGTAGAAATTGAATGAAAACTAAGTAGCCTTTGGCCATTTGAGAGGTGCTGATTGTGATGATTTTGTCAGATGCACAGTTTTTCAAGAAAAACGCAAAAAAAAAAATGAAAAAAGTTTCTTTTTATGAAAAAATGCAAATATAGTGTTATTCTACGTATTCTCGTACTGCGTCTACAGAATAAATTCTCAGGCTCTCTGCTTCACAATTTCGAAGACAGCTGACGTCATGCAAGAACAAAGTTCGAGAAGAAGAGACTGTTCACTATAAAATAATTGCTATGAGCCTTGTGAACAATTTCACAGAAAACATTTTCGTTTTCATTAACCTTAACAAGAATTAATTTGAAACAAATGTACCCACAAATGCAATAACGTATAGAAATACCGGTAATGCAAATATTAACGGCGTGCGTGATATGTCTAGAAATATATTTGTGTATATATTTGTGAATATATATGAATATATTTGTGTATATAAATATTTGTGTTGTGTGTAATAAAAAAATCATCAAAATGGCTTTAATGTCTTGGTATTTAGTGTATTTAGCACTATCCGTAAAAAAGTTTAAACAAAAATTTTGGAGCCATTTTTGAGAAAATTATGATCTTATTATCGTTTATATTGTACTCAAAATTGGGCAAACACTAGTAATATTTTCAAATAATGTGCAGGTAATTAATGAAAGAACTAGTTCTGAAGTACAATTTTCATTTGAAGAAAAATCTCCTTCTTCAATAGTGTAGTTGCGAGAGTGGTTTCAAAACATTTCAAACTTTTATACTATTTGAAAATTTAGGTTAATTGTTAACATTGGACCTGCGTCTTAAATTTATTTCACTCTTTTCTTACGAGAGACGGAGGCAAGTATGAAATAGGAGGCATTTTGAAGAAAAGTTTGAAAATTTTGAAGGGTCTTCGCGTGTAATACCACCAAAATTTAAATAATTCTTTTTAAAAATGAAGGGATTCTAGACTGAACAGATCTATTGGGGAATGTTTATTTCTGAATAAATCCAACGAATATTTTAGGCACGTTGTTCACGGAGGAACGGAGGGATGTAAGAACGGATGGACGGACGGGCGGAGGTTTACAAACAACAATTTTTTTGATATTTAGAGACCCCGAAACTTCTCCTTAAGTTTAAAATCTTGAACTCTACTTTACGCAACATTATCTTCTGTACACCAGGTATATTTCTCAGTATACGTACGTATACGAGAAAGTAAAACAATGGAACAGTTTCTATTTTGGCTGAAACTATAAATATTTGATTTGTTATTCGACTTATTCTTGTACTGCGCCTACCAACTAAATTCTCATGTGCGGTGCCTCACTACTTACGGCTCTGTCGTCATGCGACAGCAATACTGCAATGCTGGCCGCCATTAAATATTTTCTATTTACGTGTTTCGTAATTGAAGTGCAATTGTTCTATTCTTCGCATGTAAAGATATTTTCTTTTGTTTCGTATACTATTTCATTTAGCTGTGTTTATAAAGACTTTTTTTTAAATATTTAGTTTATTGTAGAGTTACACAACCGTAGGTTTTCTGTCGTTTTTGAGGATTGTGCTTACTAAGTTTTGGATATCCATTTGGTGTGCTGGTTTTGTTCGCAAACTTTTTGCTGTTGCAAGGCTCTAGTTTTACGAATATATTGTTTTCATTCTCGATCTCTCGCAAGTACATGAATAATTGCAATATTCAACAAAGTGCAGGAGCTGCTCTTCTTTCCTTTGCGTGTTTGCATATTGAATGATGAAATTGAAATGCAACTGTAAAACTAATAATTCTGAAATATATCATACCTTTTAGTACTGAAGCAATGACCATTCGTATGTTATACTATTATCTAAATTGTTTAGTACTAAATTAAACTGCAAATTTTCAATAACTTTATTCCTTCATACTTTTTACGGATAATGCTAGTTGCACTATTTAGGACGATATAACATTTCTTTTGCTGTATTCTTTTGTTTTTTCAAAAATTACACAAATGTCATTTTTTTAAATATCTCTCAATATGCTCATTTCCTAAGATTTGTATATATTACTGCATTTGTGAGTAGAAGTTCATAATATGACTTATAATACTGTTTTTCGAAAACAGAAAATATGTCTATGAAAAAGGTCTTCGAATTGGCATTTACACTAATAATTAACACGTTGACTACCGTAAGAAGCATAATGTATTACTTCCTGAATTGATAAGTATGGCTTGGTACATCAACAGTTGATTCTCAGTGATGAGTTAACAATACTTTCTGAAAAACAACCCCAAATGTACCAAGAAAATTTCCATTTAGGACAAGGTTTTACACTTCTTTAATATTCTAAAAGTAATACTATTTCGAATCTACCATTAAGAAAAAAAATAGAAAAAATTGTAATTTGCGCGGCGATAGAGAGCTGCAAGAGAAAGGGGCAAAATCGAAATCTAGACGAGCCCAAAAAAATTGGAAAACTAACTAGTACGAGAAAGTCTGTGCCATTCTGTAGCACCTCTAGTTTTAAATGTTTTCATCAGATAAACTTATTAACAATCTGTGGAGTTTCATTGAAATACAAATTGTTTTTTTGGTATTTTCTTGTATCAGAAAGACACTAACTCAGTAAATGTGTCATAGCCTTTTTATCCTCTTATTTGACAGAGTTCATTGCTTTCCGCCTTCTGTTGCACACATGATGAGACCTCAGACGACAAACTAGCGAGGCGTCCGCTGATGGTGATCTAACAGGACCACGACACGCAGGCATCTCCGTGGCGTGATCTCATGGGAGGTATGTTAATGTTGCCACATGACGTCAGGCTCATCACAATAATTGCCCACATTTCGGGATCTTAAGATGACCCATGTGATTCTGGAGTTACTATTATTACGAATAATGGCCTCAGAAAACTGAAATTATTTTTCTGTTTGTAGGTTTAGATGGACATCGATTAACATCGGTTTACTCCCAGGATACTGTTTTTATTGATGTTAAATTGTTGTAAATTGTTCTTCACGACAAACTGGGATGAAGCATGATGCTTACCTTTCTTTAACGGTATATGTCGTCTGAATTCTCAAATTTTCATTATGAATTGTTTAAACCTACCATTATTAATAACGTAACGGTAATTATTACTCTTAAAATTGTCAAGCAAAATGTTTCTGGTATAACTGAATAACACGTAAACTTTTAATCATTATTCGTCCACTCTTAAAATATTAGGCACTTTTGGAAAACGTAGAAATTGTTAATTTGAGATTAGCCAGTAAATGATCAATACGGTGCTTTTGTGGATGAATTAATTACATTTAACTTTCTCGCGCTTACAAAGTTACCACGTAAGAAAAAAAGTTATGTAATCATGCGCAGAAAAAAGGCCAAAAGGCAAAACACTCCGAAACGTGGAATGGTCTGGTATTGACCGAGGAACTCAGGAAAAACTACCGCTCAGAGCAACCGGCCAGTCGAAGACTCCTCCGGACAGCGATAGAACTCGACCCAGCTCTCTGACGAGTGTCGAAAATCCTGTCCCCGTCGGGAGTGGCACGCTAGGACCGCCCGGTCAGAGGCACTGCAGTGACACCAACTCAAGCCCCGGGCCACCTAATTCCTTAGATTCGGCCCTTCTGGAAGAGACCGCGCAGAGTAGAGGAGGCGTTTAAAGCAAACACCGTGCAGCGCGTCTCCGTGCAGTGGGTCGGGAGCAGGGGCCGCTGGGAGCGGGTAATCAGAGGCGCTGCTGCGACGCGGGGCATTCCCGGGCCGGCACGAGACGCCAATTGGCAGGAATGCGGCTTCGTCTGGCGGCGCGGCGGTGCATCTGCCCACTCTCCACGCGGCGCCCACTCGCGTGCCGCGCCACCGCCCAACGGCCGCCACCCGCCCGCCCGCCCGCGCGCCCGCTGATGCCACTGCAGTGCTTCTAACCGGAATGTCCTAGACGAGGGTTTCCCAGCCTTCTTTGGCCATTTTTAACAGAACTGCTTCACGACCCCCTTACTTATATCTAATCATAAAAAATAGCATATAAATGCTTTTAATATAACAATTTTGAACACCAATGTTCTCATAAATACTTCCATTTTCAGAAAACGAAGATTATTCCGATTTGATGTAGTTATCTTATCTTCATTGTAGTGTGAAGTTGTCAAAATGCTGAGCGATTTTTTAAGAACTGGTCATAACATCTCTCCAAAGCATGTTTGGGAGAATATTTTCTTGCCCAATAGCATGTCCACGCATTGTTATTATTTCTTGAAGTTTTTAAAGATCCTAACTCAAGGATGGAAGACGGCTACTAAAGGAAAGGAGCAAATTTGTAATGTATTATATGTTTGTTGTTGTTCAAACAACAAGTTGCAGTTTGTTGATGCACTTTTGGGGTGTTGGCTTGACGTTTTGCTTGACGTTTCTTATCTCCTTTAACGCCTTAATCATATTGTCCGGAAGCATTCTAACCTTTATGCCAAGACGTCACTTCTCTCGCAGATTTGTCATTTACCTGCCGAGCCGGTTTGACGCTTTGTCTGACATCCCTATGACTGACCGCGTGTCTTGTCACCCCGAGTCCTTGACAATTTGACACTTTGCTCTGGTAGTGTCATTACGCCTTGCTCATTGCTGTGCTCCTCTCTGTGATTCAGAGACACCCCTTATGTGACTACTATTGTACTAATACATCATGTAAAAAGACATCGATTGAAACTATTTGAAAACATTTAAATAATAATAGAAATATTTTTTCTAGTAAGTAACAAGAATTAGAGAACTTTCCAATAGACAGAATTCGATCACGACTCGTAATATAAAAACGGGTCACCAATTGGACTTTGAAAATGTCGGTATTTTTAATGTTGAAACAAAAAACTTTCTCGGAATAGTTTCCGAAATTTTACATATAAAATTAAATAGAACTGAGAATTCTATGGTAGAATGTAATAATTTCACTAATGTATATGACAGTATTTTGTATGGAATCTGACAATGTTTCCATTAGTTACATTTCTCACTTCATCCCATCGAAATTACCTTCCTCTCTTTTTACTCTCACCCCCCCCCCTTCACTCCTTCCTTCGCAACCACGCTATCCCTCTATCACTTAACGCTGAGTTTACGAATTGAAGTTGACAGTTACAGTTTATAATAGAATATACTCCACTAATGTTTTGAGTCCTAATTATAACCTTTTATCACTGAAGACTGAAAATGTTGATAAATTATTGTGTTTAAATGACGTGGATGGTTATTTACGTATTCCTATACAATAAAACGTCATTTATCAATATTATGGCTCAAATTCTAAATTTGAATTCACTCTACTTATAACTTAATAAGGGAATCTTCCTAATCTGAATGCTTTCTTCTTACATATTTTACATATTTTCTTCATGATTAAAACATTTTAGTTTTTTTATTTATTAAAGTTTTTCTTCAGTTTTTAATTGTAATGTTTTTTGGTTTTAAATATTTAGCCATACTTTATTTACCTGATGATGGGGACACATTAAGAAAGAAAGAAGTATTAAAGAAATAGAGAAAACTTGTGATAAAATTAACAAAAAATGAAATAATGAATAAATAAAATTAAAAATACTTACTGCCCAAGCAGCGTGGATCACCCTCACACATTCACAACATGGTAGGATATATACATAAAACAGAAAAAAACATGCTGAGGACGGCTAAATGGCAGCCATCATGTGAAATGGGGAGAAGAGAAAGCCTACCAAGGTGTGGGAGAGGGAACTGGAGGAGTAGAAGGGGTAGTCATAACAGATCTAAAATTGACTGCTTTTCATTTAGGGAATGTTAGGGTCAAAGGAATGTTAAATTTTAATCAAATGATTGGCGAAGATGGATGTGTCTAAATTTTGCTTCCAACATCTAATATGTTCATTTATTCTAACTGAAAATTTTTTGCCTGTTTGGCCTATATAGGCTACATAGGCCTACACAATTATTACAAGTAAGGTGATATTACGCCGCTTCTTTCATAGGTGATTTGGAACTAGAGAATAAAGATTGGAGGGAGTTTAAAGTTTTGTTAGCTCAATTTTTAAAATAAATTTCTTTGGTTGTATAGGGTAATGTAGGGTAATATAGGGTAACCTTTATTAAAAATTATTTTTACACATTTTTGACAGATATGTTCATTGATGTACAGAGGATAATAACCATTATTGAACGCAATGGTTAGACTGGTAATGACTTCATTAATAAAATATATCTGACATAGGAATCTGAAATAGTCTGTTGACTCAGGAGTGAAAAACAATAAACAGGAAATTTGATGGTGAGTGTGATTTGAATGGGAAGGGATGATTAAATCTGTATGAGTGGGTTTTCTGAATATTTTGAAAAGTGTTTTTTGAGTTACTTATAGTAATGTTTAAATCAGGCAATTTCAAAGAATGATTATGATCAATTTCAATATATATTTTTTGTTTTGAGTGAAATTAATTAAGAAAATCAAAGAACTGGTTCAATTGCCTAAAAGTTTCTGACCAAAGGCATATGTCATCGGCATATCTGTAATAATACGTAATGGAATATCTTGGAATTGGGCTTGAGGTTCACGTAAACAAGCACTATCTTGAAAAGTAGGCACATTTTTTAGTAAGCACCCTTAGATTTTTCACTTTTAACAACAAATTGTATTTACAAACTGAAGGAGTAGCTACGGACTCTTACGTTTCCCCTCTTATCTCTGAACTGTTCATGAATCATTTTGAGGAAAACATATTTCGTAGCTTAAACCCTTTCCTCAAAAACATTATTATTACAGGCTGATTGGGCAGTAAGTGTTTTTAATTTTATATGTTCATTGATTATTTCATTTTTTTAGTTAATATTTTCACATTATTGTACTGTATTTCCTTTTTCTCCCTTCATGTTAATTTTTCAATTTTCGTTCTCCTTGCTAGAGACCCACTGAAGTTGGAAAAAGTGTTTTCCCGAAGTTGAATTTTGGAATGTTGTGATTAATAAATTTTATAACTGGGATTGTTGTGAACGATTATTTTCTTTCTCACATTATGGATTACTACAAGATATCTGCTACCACCATGGAATTTACTTTAATATGCTAGCTTTAAAAATTTTAATTTAAGGACATACTTGGTCTTCCTCACCTCAGAATAATTATCTATTGCTCACTTCCCTTTCCGCTCACTTGGCTGCTTGTATGTTGTTATCCGGTCGGCCACGAGTCGTCAGCAGCATCTTCACATGCATCGTCGCACTTGCTGCATACCAGTTTGTATCTTTCACTTCGTCATTAATCAAACTTCTTTCGACAATTAATATTTACGTTTCTTCACAGTTAACTACACACTTAGATCTAATTACTACGTTCTAGCTCTTCTCAGAACCAAACTTTGAGCAATTCTCTTAGCCTACACGTATTTGCACGTTCGAGAGCTCCTACCACAAGTGAAGTTAGCCAGTTAGTGCCCGGCAGTTAAGACCTGGCGCTGCTCAATTGTTCTCCGATCCGCAGTATCATTTGAAAACTCGTCCCTTCTTCACGAGCTTCGTAACCCGCTTTTCTGACTGGCCGATTGACTATTGATACCCGATATGTTTATTCTTTGATTATACTCGTATTACACTAGTTTCGTAAGTTTTTTGTATTGAAGCCATCAAATGGAACGTCACAGTATGTATAATCTGCGCACGTTTTCTTGACTTTCAGAATCCCTTGGTTTCCCTTTTGCTATAGATTATGAATAAAACTACCAACAGGGTAAGGGGAGCGACATTTGAAAACTGTAACTGCTTATTTTAGTTTCAGAAAACGTAATTTCAGTGCTAAACAAACTACAGAATTGATATTTTAGTATTATTAACAAAATAATAACCCACATTCCCGAAAGTGTGATTCTGGAATCTACTGCCTCTTCACGGCTGGGACGGCGGCTGGTAGAACGATTATCACTGCTACTATTACAACTATCACCACCACCATTGTCGCCACTACCAGCGCCGGCACTTGAGCTCTGATTGAATCTGTCACGCATGCCCTCGCCCCTCCGGCTGAGCAACCCTTCGTTGATTGTTAGAGGCGGCCGCACATATGCGCGCCCACTGCTTTGGAATTACACAGAGGACACCGCCCGCTTAGCAGCTGCTGCATTCTTCACGCTTCGTCTGGACGAACGAATCTCAGAGGTATATTGAGACGGCTCTATGGAATGTGTCGTAAGTTTGGAGCTGTTTTGTTTTCTGAAACCACAAGATGTCCGCTACTAATTTCAAATCTTATTACGGCTTTCACTTTCTAGCTAATCTCACACCAATTTGTTATGTCAATTAATTGAATGCTTCGGTATTTCAAAAATCTGTTTCTGCTTTAATTGCGTTGCTCGACGCCTGTATTAATCCTAGTGTAACAAACTGTACGAAATTTTAATTTCCAATGTGAACAGGAATTGAAGTGGCAGAGGCCGTTTGAAAAGTGTGTATGTTTCTGTTAGATAACCAAGAATAAGGAGAAAATTCGAAAATAATAAGTTTCTGTTTTGATGAAACAAATCAAATATTTGATTTTGTTATTTCGCGTTTTCTCATTGTGCCTTCCGACTGAATACAATATTCACTGCGTCATTGATTACTACACAGTTGCGGTCGTGCGAGAACAAGGCTGTAAGGAGAAGGCCCCCATCAATAAATACTTGCTACTTACGTGTTGCGTTGCGGTACAGCAACATTTATGATATTCTTGGACGGTAAAGAACTGTCTTATTGTATACAGAATGTCCAGGGAGTTAACAACGAAACTTTGAAAATAAGCTCTGAAGACAATTGTTAGCAAATTTTGTCTAATAAACTCCATCTATATTTCGTATTACTGAGCCGCAATAAGCACTCAAAAGTTGTTTTGAAAAAATATTTCTATGCCAAATTTGCATTTCAGAAACACATTGTAATGTTTTCTCATTTTATTTCTTCTAAATTATGCCCTGCTAGTTCACTTCACGCGGATTCGATTAGTAATTTTACTTACCTCGCCGCCACTGCAATTGGTGCCATTCGTACGAATGGGCAATTTTTTCTGGAAATTCCCTTTGTTTAATATCTACTACTAAAAATTTGCATGTAATTATTAATAAACTGAATTTCAATCAACAATTAGTATTTTATTTCAATTCCTCTATATAATTTAATTGAGTTCGTAATAGTTTTTAATACTGATTTAATTAATACTGATCTCTATTTAAAATCTTTATTTTCTAAAATTATTGAAAATCGTTTGTTTTAATTCTTTATACCGATCTTCGCGCGCTCTTCATCTTCTCGGGTGAAGTCGCCATGAAGATATTCTTTCTTCGTATTTTGTCCGCTCCGATGACCTAATATTTCTATCGCACGTCCAACGCTGCCAATATGTGAACTTGCTCCTCACTACTCCGCGTAATTGTTAACAATCTTACTTGATTCACCGACAAAAACATTTCATTAAGAATAATCTGTTCATTCTTTTAGACTCGACCGACCATATCCGTCCGCTCCACGGACCGTTTCTACTCTCATATTCACTTCTCTACTCTTATACTTATCTTATCTATTTTCCCTCGCCGGCGTCCCCATAGATACAAACGGGTTCATCTATCTGTTGTCTCTTCCCAATATAATTAGAGTCCACAAATATGCAGAATATCTACGGTATGTCACAATATAAACACTCCAGAAGTATGTAAATAATTCATTATTTACGAAGAAAATGAATTTTTTTTATTTGCCAAGAAAATTAACATAGAATTTTAAAAGAGCAATTAAATTGTGTAAATTGAATGCTTTTTAAGTCTGACTTCATTTTTCTTTGTGAACAAATACATTCAATTCGTTTTTAAATAATAAACAACATACGTGATTCTAAAGTATTTAGGATTCTGAAATCAAATGTTTGCATAGGAAACAATTTTTCAAGTCAACTTTTGAGCATACCAGCCCCGAGGAAGACCACGACAGGATGGTCGAAACGGCAAGGCAGCCTTCGACGCGGCGTCACCCGGACAGCCCAGATCACCCACTTTAGCATCTGTACCAGTCGCACATTTCGTTCATCTTATGTACGTAACCAACAAATTTCCCTCCCTTTAAGAAGGAAAAGGCAAAGAAATATATTTATAGGGCCGCAAATCAGAGAACTAGCTAAAGATGAACATTTTGAAGCAAACTCTGGAAAGGGAAGCTTGAACTGGCTTCAAAAAAGTAGTTCAATAGTTTTTGAGAAATTCTGAATATCCAAACTATGGGGATTATATATTATCTAGGCTATCCAGGAGTAGCCGCGTTACTGACATGGTGGCTAACGTTTTGGCCAGCGTATTGTAGCGTATTGTATCTTCAAAGCGTAGACCACAATACACTGGCCGAAACGTTAGCCACCATGTCAGTGACGCGACTCCTCCCGGATAGCCTAGACAACACAAACTCCGGCCGCGGAAGCCTACGCAACCATATGAGGATTATGTAAATAAAATGCTGAACAAAATGAAGCCTACGGATATAACATGAGTCTGAGCATTTCCTTCACTCCCATTTAAACTGATTTTCAGAAACCCTGGGAGCAGTGAGTGACAAACAGGGTGAGAGGTTTCACCAAGATACTAAAAACATTGAAAGGCACTACCAACGGAGTTGTAATACAACAATGATGGCTGACTTCTGTTGGTTGCTGCAACAAGATGATCCTCCTAGAGTGCACAAGAGAACAAGAAGATTTTGTGTAAGCGGCAATGAATCTATTAGCGTTCTATACGCGTGGAAAAACAATGATTTTAACAGTAAAGTGTAACAGTAAAGTAATGGTGAAAAGTTTATGTGTTTAATTTTGATTTTCTTAACTCTGATATAAAAAATAAATATAAGGTAAACTGTAATTCAGGTTCTCAATTTTGTGCTGATCAAACAATGTTTTAGGATTTTCCAGTTAAATATATTAAAAAGATTTTTAAATGTACTTAAAAAAACCTGATGTGACACAGAATTGAGTAATCCTTGCTCTTTAAATATATAAAATCAATTATTGGATCTAAAAAGAAGTGACAAAAAGTTTTTTTGTAGGCATATGTGTTTTCTGTGAACTCAGAGATCGTCAAAATGCCTACAGCACATAGTGTCTCTAGAAAGTAATTTGAAACAAACTAGAAATTAGAATTGTTTGTATAACTCCAGAAACACATTACTAATTCCGCGTGTGAGCTTCGAGTGTTGTGGCAGTAATAAAAATAGTTCTTTTGTTCATTTGAAGACAAAGAATTAATCTTCCCGCACACGAGGATTTGTATTACAAGTCCTTTTTGTTCTCGGCATTGTAATCGCTTTGATGTTTTTCCAACAAAAAGGGCTACTCCCAGAGAAAATATTGTTCGCCTGTAATTCTCCTTCTGAAAGGCGCGTGTTCGTTCGATGCGCTAGAATAAGATTACTCTAAAAACAAGTGATGTGTTTTCAGAGAAAACAATCTTCGCCTCCTCAGTGCTTTGTGAAAAATTCGTCTCCTTCTGTATCTCCGGAACTGAACAGAAGTCCTGGATGAGCGGCAGCTGTTTCAAACAAAGGACAAGCGAGCATCGCGTTATCTGTTTTCTTGAGAGAATCGTATTTGAACAACTGTAAGTAAAGCAGTCTTCATTATGTCAGACTATATTTGCTCCGTAAATAACACTATGATATTAATGAGAGTTCAGTGTGTTTGCTATTTACAAAAACTAAATAGAGTGGAAACTTCTAGGATTGAGACTTTGAAACTCGTACTGCTTAAAGACAAATGTATGTGCTCTATGTAATTCTTTACCCACAGAAACGCAAGGACAATTTGCAACTAGTTTGTAACGATGAGCTCTTTGACACGAATGAGCAAATATTACCGATCAAGCGACGTTAGTAATAATCACAGTGGTTCATCCTTAGTAATTCTTTGGTTATGCTCTGAATAATACATACAATTTTTTATTGTGTTTATTCTAAGTTATTTGTTTATTCTTTATTGGTTTTTCTACATTCCAGTCTCTCTCAAGAGTTTTCAATACTACAGACAAAAAATTCTAAGATTAATTTTAATCATCATAAAGAATAATATTTAACAACAATTATTAATCCTCTAAATATTAATTATATATTCTTTGTAAAAAATACTTAATTAGAATTTATAACACTTGCAGATAGAAGAGTATTTTTAACAATTAACGGATTATACAAATTATATATCATTGTTATTGTTATATTTAACCAATTTATTTTCCCCTAAGACATAAAATATTGCCCTTTAAGCGGTTACCTTTCCCGAGGTCAGCCATCAGGTATTGATTTAGTAGATTTATGTGTATCATATTAGACGGTCAAAATTTTCTAACAAGGATGCGATTTTCAATTGCAATGTGTTGTAAGAAAAGCAAATTGCAGCGATACCTTTGAATTTAGTACCTTTCTACGCATCGTCACATATCAATAGATGATTTTCATGGATGCTTTGAAGTTAACATAGGATGTGAATTTCAGCTAAAAATCTATTTCCGTTCCGTGCTCTGAAGTACAAGGATGGAACATAGGAATTCTAAATCTCTTTATAATTTAAAAATAAATTCAATCGAATTATTATTGAAGTATTTATGTATTGATGATAATTATTTCAAATTTTTATACACAAAATTTACAAACAAACTGAAAGACTGGCTATGGGTCCTAACATGTCTCAACTATTTGCTGAAATATTTATGGACCAATTTTAAAATAATTTATTTAATAGTGCTAATCCTTTGCTTAAGAATATTAAGTGTTATTTTAGATATGTCGATGACATTATTTACCTAAACTATTTCTATACAAAAAAATAAACATAATTTTAATTTTTTAAGAAAACCATTCATTCATATGACTATCCACTTTAATTCCAACCATATCTTTCGACATACATTTACTGTTTTCCATTTATATATCCAAAGACTATTCAATGTTCCTAAAAGTATACGAAAAACCTAGTTTATTATTTCTCAATGAACAAAATCAATCAAAATCCAGCACCATTACAAATTTATTTCTTGACAAGCTTTCCCCATACTTCGATTTCCTCCCTCACCTTCCCTCAGTATAAATGTACTTTGTAAGAAATACAAGATGGATCTATTTTAGACATGCCATGTGTTTAATCTATGTTATTTCGGTAATTACTCTGCTTATATTAATTTTATGTTGTTCATTTGTACTTTGTATTTTTTGTTTTACTCATATGCTAATTTTTGCGATATATGCATTTTCTATATTCGCAAGAGCCCCTGATGATAGTGTGCGTCATGGGATACGGTCATAGCGACACAGACACAGAGCTTTCATTATAACAAATATATTTATTAACAAAGAAAACAAACAAATATATACACTGTCATAATCTACTTACCCTAGCTCTGAATAGACCTACTATCTGATCGGGGAGCGATCCAAACACACCGATTGGGAAGGATGGTTTTTTGAATTGGGTGGCATTCGCTGCACTCTACTTTTGAAAACGCGCACAAAGCTGCTTCCGTGACCGATGTCACGCTGGGGGTACCACAAAGTCTTCTGTGCGCACCAACGGCTGGTGTTGCTCGATAGCAGGAGCGATTCTTATCCGATGGAGAAATCGGCGTGAATCGGTGGCACTCACCACTCTTCATCGGACACGCACACAGAATGCGACCTCGTGACGCAGTCACCCAAGGACCCTGAAGTCGCAGGCTTCGTCAACTAGTGACTCGAGCCTCGCGAGCCTGGCTCGCATTGCCGTCGTGGCGCAAGTTTTGTGCAGCCGCACGCGTTTCCCACTGTCTCCAGAAGCCACCACTGGCTCTGTAACACTCTGTTATGATTAGGCGAGGTCCACGGTGAGCTACTACGTCAACGCCACG
>BOPP01000023.1:3061954-3072532 GCA_017312745.1 Gryllus bimaculatus | reverse complement strand
TTCTCATCGCCTTCCCTCACCTCTTTCGCTCGTCGCCTCAATCTCTCAGTCTCCCTCACTCTGTGCTCTCCCACCTCGTCGCTCTCCCTCACCTCTCGCTCTCCTCACTCTCTCGCTCTCCCTCACTCTCTCGCTCCGCTCACTCTCATGCTCTCGCTCTCCTCAGTCTCTCGCTCCCTCAGTCCTCTCGCCTCCTCAGTCTCTCGCTCTCTCCTCAGTCCTCGCTCTCCCTCACTCTCAGATCGCTCCCCCGTCCTCCTCGCTCTCCTCACATCTCTCGCTCCCCCTCACGTCTCTCGCTCTCCCTCACTCTCCGCCTCACCTCACTCCTCGCATCTCCCTCACTCTCTACGGCTCTCCTTCACTCTCAATCGATTCTCCTCACCTCTCTCATCGCGCTCCTCCTCTCTCGCTCTCTCTCACTCTCTCGCTCTCCCTCCCCTCTCGCTCTCCCTCACTCTCTCGGCTCTCCTCACTCTTCGTCGCTCTCCCCCAGTCTCTGCTTCCCTCTCTCTCTCGTCTCTCCTCGATCTCTCGCTCTCCTCACTCTCCGCTCTCCTCACTCTCTCGATCTCCCTCACTCTCTCGCTCTCCTCACTCTCTCCTCTCCTCACTCTCTCGCTCTCCTCACCTCCCTCGCTCTCTCATCTCTCGCTCTCCTCACTCCACGCTCCCCTCACTCTCCCGACTCTCCGTCACTCTCTCGCCTCCCTCACTCTCTCGCTCTCCTCAGTCTCTCGCTCTCCCTCACTCTCTCGCTCCCTCACTCTCTCGCTCCGCCTCACTCTCTCCCGCCTCCCTCACTCTCTCGCTCTCGCCACTCTCGTATCGCTCTCTCCTCCCTCTCTCGCTCTTCCCTCACTCTCTCGGCTCTGCCCTCACTCTTCGCTCTCGCCTCACTCCTCTCAGCTCTCCCTCCCTCGTTCGCTCTCCCTCACCTCTCGCTCTCAGGCCTCGAACTCTCTCGCTCTCCCTCCTCTCTCGCTCTCCTCACTCTTCGCTCTCCCTCACTCTCTCGCTTCTCCCTCAGTCTCTCGGTGAGGGAGAGTGAGAGAGTGAGGGAGAGCGAGAGAGTGAGGGAGAGTGAGGGAGAGTGAGAGAGTGAGGGAGAGTGAGAGAGCGAGAGACTGAGGGAGAATGAGACAGCGAGAGACTGAGGAAGAGTGAGAGAGCGAGAGACTGAGGGAGAGCGAGAGAGCGAGAGACTGAGGGAGAGCGAGAGAGTAAGGGAGAGCGAGAGAGAGTGAGGGAGAGCGAGAGAGTCATCGCAACGGCTTGGTTTTTCATCTGGGCTTCCGCCAGCTCACGGTGGAAGATTGCATAGCCACTGCTCACGCCCCTCGCCTCAGGGTGATATGTGTGCTCACACGTCAGGGGGTTTGAAAATTCTGAAAGCACTCTGTTAGCCTCAAATTATAAATAATTTAATGTCGTTTATATGTGCAATTTCCAATTTTCGCATTTTAACCAGACATTTTGGGGAATTGTTCTGCATTATAGGCTCTTCTACCAATCTGCAACCGTGTAAATAGTACAACATAAAATATTTTTTTTAAGTATCTTTTAGTTGCTATTTAATACTCCTTGAAGCAAACAATATTATATTTATTTACTAGTAAAATAAGTCATTTTACAATGTCATGTTTAATGAAGAAAAGGAAATTCTAGGGTCCAGAAAAGTAGTTGGCCATTCCCGCTCGTTTAAAGCTGCACACTCCTTTAGACATTATCCACGTGTGTGCGCACAGAGCCACCGAGATACACGTTGATTTAGTTGATAGAAACATATATAGATGGAAGATTAAAGGGGGTCCTCTCAGCGCGCAGGGTTATTTTCAGTTAATCTAAACCCATTTCCGTTTATTGGATTTAATAGAAAGTACTCTCTAAACACTCCTGACACTTCTAAGAAAATATGGTAAAAGTTTTACCGAATATGTTTTTGTGTCTATAAGACACGTGCAAACGAGCATTACCTTTTATTTATATAGATAAATTGTTAAAACTATGCATGAAAGTAAAATCTATAGTAAAGTTATTCTGAGTCTGTGAGCTTCCCCAGCCTTGTATTACATTTTGCCCGAATTTCTCTTGATCGTTGACATAAATCGAACATACACATCTTGCTTCCTCTCCACACCAACCATTCGTCCCTATTTAATGATCCATTCCACATTATACTATAGGTATAGGATGTTACTCGTTCTCCCACTTTATCACTCGCACGGCCTACTCCGCCGCAATCACATTTCTAAACGTCTTCGCATCTCATTGCACGTCCATCATTTTCCTCTCCGCGCTCTCTTCTAAACACATACTTCTACTCTTCTTCACCACTACTGCCGTTTCTTCTTGCCCAATCCGTACTATCTTTCTCTCATCATTTGGAATCGGTTTTGTGGCTCAGAGCATCAATCGATATCACTGCATTGCCTCTGCCCGAGATGTTCTAGGATTCCAACTTGGACATTAGAAGGATTTTCGACACTAGCTTGACAGCTAGATCGATTCAGGCGCTGCCTGGATGAGAATTGTAGCGACCGTCTGCTGTGATCGATAGATTTCCGTTGTTTCTTTAATTGGCACCAGGAGAATGCAGGAGCAGTATCATAACAAAGTGGCCACGGACAGCCGGCGATCTCTCCTTCTCCTTATTGGCCTTATCCAGATTCTTTACTTACACACACCAATAATTACATGCACTACACTACCTCACATGTGGGGAGACTGGTCGGGGTGCTTAGATCATGACCCGGCTGAGGCGATGCCCGCTGGTGCAATATAATTTAATGGAAGAAACTCCGCTAAGCATCGGGTAAGTCAGTGGCAGATCTCACCACCCATCAGGAAGATCACCGCCATTCCCCGCGATACAAAACATGACGGTACACTTCCGTGACTAATGACTGTAGCTGTTGATGCGCCCGGAATCTTTAATCTACTGTTACTACTACTGTTTCTACTACTGTTTCTACTACTGTTTCTACTACTGTTTCTACTACTGTTTCTACTACTGTTTCTAGTACTGTTTCTAGTACTGTTTCTACTACTACTACTACTACTACTACTACTACTACTACTGTTACTACTACTACTACTACTACTACTACTACTACTACTACTACTGTTACTCTTACTACTACTACTACTACTACTACTACTACTACTGTTACTGTTACTCTTACTACTACTACTACTACTACTACTACTACTGTTGTTACTGTTACTCTTACTACTACTGTTACTCCTAAAAAACCGTCGTTACGTCTATGATCTCACTTCTCGCCGTCCTAGAGTTTCTCCGCACATTCTACAGATATTCTCTCCCACGTTCGCCATCACCGCCCCTCCGCCTTCACCTTCCCCAACTCCCTCCATTTCCATGTTAACCCCCGCTTTAATCTCGTCCCCTGCCTGCCTAATCTCAACCGTCCTTTGGAGACGTTCACTCACCCCGCGGTCTTCGACTCCCTCTGTCGGGGCTTTATAGAGAAGGGTGCTTCACCTGCCCGCGTGGAGTGCGAGCGGCTATAAATTTATTTCCGGGGGAAATGCTAAAAGGAGCGCGTAACGAGAAGATACGGCGCAGCCAGCTTTGCGGAAAGAAACGCGGGTGGGATGCTTTCAACGCGGCGCTCGGCTGCAGCTGCAACGTTTGCGGGGAGGGGTTGGCAGCCAACGACCTCGTGAGTTACTGCGACAGCAACGCCGGAGATAGCATTTGCGGTAGACGACTGTCGTCAACTACGGAGTAAGTTGCTCTACCAATCTGATGGTCAGAGACTATGAGTTTGGTAAAGGAGGACGATCGGGTTGGGAGCAAGGTAAGAATTGAAGAGATTATTTCCAGAGTGAACGTATCTCTATTTTCGTTGGTTTACTAGGTGTATGTATCCATACATTCTTAAAACCATTCCTCATCACGTTCACAAATACCGTGTTCAAAAATTGCTTCTCTCATATGTTAAACAGTACCCAACATCCGTTGAATTGTCTTGAACTACATGGCTGAATCGTACTTTCCTTACTCGAAGATTATTCTTAATTTATGTAGTACGTCACTTTGAAAAATGCTTTTAATTCAAGCCAAATACGCGAAAAAAACTCCACTTTCGCCTTGTCTGAAAAGTGGCATTCTTTTAAAAATATACAAATTGATATAGGTTAGGGTGAGATCGGTACACTCTGAAAGCGGTTGACCGATCTCCATGAAACTTGGCATACCTTAGTATTTTTTCATGTATCTTTTTATGCTTTTCACTTTATTGTAACTGTCCTTTAGATGGCGCTGAAGCATAAGATGGCGCATCAGTTAAATTCAATTCCCAATCCATCTGGGCTTCATTGTTGCTGGGCGTTGCCGTGTGACGCGGGGGGGGGGTCGAGCAGGTCAGGACGAGCTAGCAGCGTGGTATGTAGACGGGACGAAACTAATGCTGGAGATGACAGCGAGGGGGTAATTGAGGTACGAGAAAAACCAGGGCGTAGCAGCGGACGGGAAAGACGGCGGTGGAACATAATTCTAGTATATTATAAAATGTACTGAGTGTGAGAAAAACTTATCCCTTTTCTCTCAATATTCACCTAGTGTAACTGGTCTGTTAAATCGGCATAACGCCATCTAATAGGCAAATGAAGCGCATCAAAACCGGACGCCGCCCGTTATAAGGAAACCAAACATTTGTGTAAATTGTAGAACAAATGTCACATGAGAATTAATATTCACTGCAGATATATTTCTTATTTAAAAAGAGAGACTTAAGATGTTTTTCTAATAAGAAGTTAGCATTACGAAAAATATTGCATGATACCTCACCGACACTACAAATAGAGAACAGTAATGTAACTCGACTATCACGTCTTGCAAACTTCGTTTTACAAACAGCATCAGGTATTTATTCTACGTAGGCCTCACAATGTGAATAATTATACTTGTCGGAATTTGCATTTGTCATGTAAGCTGGTATCTCAAAGGCGCCCACACTTAAAAAAGGATGGCTGTGGAGGGCAGGGAGAACCACGTACATTAGGGTACGCCAGCAAGGAAGGCGTATCGTGACCAAAACCAGCAACATAGTAGGGTTTCGTTGAAAGCGAGATGTGACCACAGAAGCTTGTGATTGCTCCGACGAGAAGAAAGGACCCGGTAAAACTGTACATTTTGAGTGTTGAAGTCGATGAGTAATGATTTAACGCGCAGATGATAAAGTTAATATTTATAAACTGAATTATGATTAAACAGTGATTAAATGCCAGATATGGATAACGAGCACAACTCGAGGAAAGTTCCCGATGGCTCACTTTGTTCGGGTTGTTCATCAGAGAGATAGTTCGGAATCAGAAGTCTGTCCTCATCGCTCGGCAAGGAAGGCTGGAGCACTAGCAAGAGCGAAGACAATTGAAGGTCGCGAAAGGTAGAGATGAACGGCTATATTTTACTCGGGACATCAGAACCAATTTACGTGTTCATCTTGAAACACCAAGCAAGTGGCCTTCATGCTAATAATACATGAAAAAGCGACGTAGATTTTCACGGCTGGATTTACAATTAGAATTGTCTTCCGGAGTAGAAGACCGTGAACTATTGGCAATCCAATACACCCTCCAACCCGAAAAATAATTCTTACTTCACCGTAATTGTTCAGTGATAGGCTACTCTTACATACTACCTATTATTATATACAGAATATATAGCTTTATGTACATTAAAATTTCTCGCAGCACTCCCGCTAGGTCCCCAGTGGCCCGTTGAGAGCCGTGAGTGAAGTGTCCTTGGTTCCACGGAGCGAAAACGTAATGTGTCCTGCAACAGAGGGGTTGCTGGACGGAGTCCTGAGTTACGAAGTCAGCACGACAGGTCTCCGGTGATAACGACGACGCCACACTGACCGCCCACCCTTGTAGACAGCTTGTCACCGGTTGCAGACCTCTCGCCGCTCCCTTCCAATTCCAGACGATTTGGCATTTCCCCTTGGCAGCTGACGCGAGGAATTCACGCGATGGAAATGGACCAGCAGTTTTACCGTCGCCCCTTGGTTGTAGAGATCGTCTGAGCTGTTGGGAAAGCACGAGCTGCTGAGGCCTTGAATGAAGGGCGGGTTTAGGGCTTCTCCTCGTGAGCTGCGAAGCGTCGCATTCATGATGAGGTGTAAAGCCACTCACTTGTCTTTCTTTGCTGACCTCTACTTCCACTTCAAGGTTCTATTTGTAATGATACGTCTTTATATTAAACAAGAGGGAATAATACTCAAGTGTTTTTTTTAATTTTAAGCTCAAAGTATATATTGCAGGTCGCGAAATTCAAAAGAGTTCTATAGTTGTCGTCCAAAATTTCAGTCAACAGACTGCATAATATTTTCTTCAACTATGTGATCAGTGAAGTAATTTTAGAAAAGAAAAGCATTTTTGGAGCATTAAAGTGAGTCGAAATTACATTTTTGGAATATCTAAAATATTTTTCTTAATCGAAATCAAGACACGTAATCAAGTTCGTCTGGGTAAAACGCCAACGGGGCAACTGTGTGCAAAATTGAAATTGTTTTAAAGAATCCGTCCGTCTGTCCGGGAATCGAGTAGTTGAAGCAACCAGGCGAAGCTCAGTAGAAACAGGTTTAATTCTCGGTCGAGAGAACTAATACTTGGACAACTTTAATATATTTAGCAGATAATGATACTGTTTACTACGAGAGCAAACTGCAAGACATATTGACCTAGAAATGGCTTTAAATTGAATAGCATGTTGTACACACGAGCAGAAACTACTTTAATCAAAACCATTTTTGGCCTAAGTATTAATACCTTCATCCTGAAAAATGCAATTTGGACACAAATGCAAGTGCCCCTTATTAGGCTTCGATCTACGGCGAACAGCGAAACCTCTCATAGGAACTAGCGCGCAAACTTTACTGTCATATGTGTCACACTTCACACTATCGTGTATATGCGTTTGTGTATGATGTAGCTTTTAGGAACCTAAGGGAAATATGCCAATTGCATTTCACTATGTAACAATCTTGCCTTAAGTTCTCTAATATGTAACAAATTTGATTGGGAAATTATTCGTTACTTCTTCATCCATATTTTAAAAATAGTTACATTCTTTGTGAAGTCGTTAACATAATCAAGTTAAATTAACATTTTCCACAATGTTATTGCTGTTGTAAAGATACGTAATTCAGGTATGAACTTTCTTTGAGTGTGGGCTACTTTGGTTGAATATTTGTTTACTTTGTATCAATTGCCTCATTTTCATGATAAATCCATCGTAATTGTCATGACAATGAAGATTATAGTGACTTTCCTTGTTTTAACTTAAAATCTCTAAATAATCCCATTATACTTTTAAACATCTTGAAAACACTTCATTCGTGGCTTAATATTTCTAATGGAAATATGATGTTAAGTATTTCCGCCCTCGATTGTCATATAAATATAATTCTCTCCAATTATAAAATCAGACACCGTTGCAACTCTATTGCACTGAAAGCTTGCAGTTGCATTTAGCCATCACTGATCGGGGTGTTGATGAGTATAAATATTGTCCATTTCTAGGTTGGAATGAACCCCAGTATGAAGCACTTTCACGTATCTTAATACGAAGCTTTTTGTGGCTTAATTGAGTCGTTAATTATTTCTTTCATAATTATCTTATAATTAGGTTTCTCCGGATTTCATTACTTCGAGTTGAAAGAAAACAACGAAACAGAAGTCTGCTTACCCAGACATTATTTAAAGAAACAAATTATCACTTAAGAATATCAAAGAGCGCATGACAGGAAAATAAAATCATTAGAACATTTTTAAATTAAGAAGATTAAAAAAGTAATTGAAGTACTTGAGTTCGCGAAGCATTCGAACTGAATTACAATTCCTTAAATTAAATTACCTCTACATTTGGGAAAGAAAGATAATTAAAAAACGCGAAAAGAGAGACAGGAGATGAAAATTAAAAATGACCGAGCAAATTACAGGTGGCTATAGTTGGAATATTATAAAAGTTTTATTTAAAATTTCCTTCTTCGAACGGGTTTAAAAACTTCGGCAACTTGCGGGGAGCGGTATTAGACTTATATTGACCGGGCGATTCCTTTGCATTATTAACATTAGGCTCCCTCTTTTGAGACTCAGCCGCCATTTTCTTCCTTTTCGTCATGGGGCTCGCGGTGGGGGGCGGCGACGACTGCCGCGGAGAAGAGGGAAGAGGCCTAATGGGATATGTATGCTAATTAAACACGGAAATGGCGTGTCCGCTGTCGGCGAGGTTGTCCTCTGGCCACCCCTTTCTTGTCGAGGTCGCCCTTCCCGCGAGTTTAAGACCACGCCTCCGCACGTGCGCGCGGAGACGGGCTAACTCAACTCGCACAGGCTTCTTTTTAGCTCGCTTACGTAAGCCACGTTTACTAAAAATATCGTCTTTACTGTTTTGATAATGGTTAAAGCTTTTGAAAGCTTAATTGTGGGAAAGCAACTAAAAGAATGAATTATAAGAGAGCATTCGAGGTTAAGTGACTTGTATTGTTCAAACCTAAACTTTGTAACGGAAGCAACACACATTTTTGCACTGCCTATTAACACTTTTATAGTATTGTAAGCGTGTAGAATGTAATTACTGATTGTTTCAAGCACTTAATATTAATAATAATTATGAATTATTAATTCCACCTGTCAGATGTTCTTTTGCTGTTTTTACTTTAAAAGACAGTATGAACACATCTAGAGGAGCATGCTGGTTCTTCACGTGTATGTTTCTGAATCGTAGCTGTTTCTTATTGTAGCTCCCAAACATTAAATAGCATTATTTTGAAAAAATAGTGAGTATAATTAGTTACAACCGGAGAAAGTGACTTCGACACACTACCAATTTAAGTAATTGGCACACGGATCTCTTGCATTGCTATACCCAACGTCTTCCAACCGACACTTTCATTTTTCCAGAAATTCCTAGCATCGTAGAGCTTATGGGTGATTACGAAGGACATGTGAATGTAAGCGCTTAAATGTATTTCCTTTGGGAAAACTTCTAAATCGTCAGGGTACGACCTATAACATTTAATTTCAAAAGTTGCATTACAGTATTATTATCTCTGTCTTGAGACGCCACGTGATATGGGATGATTGTCAGGTCAATCGCCCGTTCCCACAGGGACCGTGGTTCAAATTCCAGTGTATGATGGGCAAATTGGGTTTACCTCGTCATTCTTTGAAGCCATTTTTCAGAAAACGTCACAAGTGCTTCAAAGTACCTCCCAATATTAAAATGTCTTAATGAACCTCTGGAATTGCACAACTAAATTTTAGTCCTTTTATATTTACTAAGATTAAGCCCAAAATGTTCTAATCTGGCAGAGTTTCGCCTGACATATACTCAATCCATTCGTGTCTCCTGCTGATATTTCGCACACAACTGCGTCGTACACAACTGCGTCGTTCACAAATTCGTCGCTGCTCGTTTAAGCAATTTTATTACAAAGTTCGACTTCAAGCAAATTTCCTTAAATTAACCATTTCTAATAATGCAACATCCTATCAAAAATTTTCTTTTTAATTCATTTTCATTCACCGTTTGCTTTCATGTTTTCATAATTTAGCTCAGTATGCCTTTCCATAATTGTATTGTGCGTTTTTATGTGCTTGATATCACACCATTAAATTGGTGTGTAATATGTTTTCATTTGCTAATGTCATGTTTTGTTTGAATTCTCCTAGCATCTTGCTTGGGTTTATCACTTCGTTGGAAGTTAAATATGTCAATTCACATATTATATCCTGGTTCATACAGCTGACAGCAAAATATGTATTTGTTTGTTTGTGACAATAGTTAAAGAACACGCAGTCGTTCGGATGACCGAGATCGTTAGGGCAGTAATGCCGTAGACATCTCGAACTGAAGGATCGCGGTTTCGAGTCCCGTCTTGAGCATGGTTGTATTTGTGTTCGTCCTTACAGCCCTCATCATCATCATATCACTTCATAATGTTAACCCTATCGTCAATCTATAGAGGTTGCTAATGACATAGATCTTAATGCGACCTTTAAAATGAATGGAAAAAAATAATTAAAAAAAGAACACTCAATATAAACTTCATTCACTTTTCTGACCATATACCACATATCGCAAATTGCTTTTCTATATAATGTACTGCATTTAATATACGCACATATCGCAAATCAGATACATATCGCAAAGTGAGTAAAAAATACGTTAGTGGCCCTATTACACAAACAATGAACAATGCTTCAACCGCGTTTAACGTCCACGCCGATGCGTCCGCGAGCGAACATTGAGGAACTCGATGAGGAGGATTCCAGGACCATTGGCAGCCCGCGCGTTCGACTTAAAGCGCTTCTCCAGCCACAAGTTAAGCGCCGCATGTCCGCGAGTAACAGTTCCAGAGCACAAATCCACCTCATTACGACGACGTCGTAAGCGCGCCTAAATGGCTCTAAAAATACGCGTCGCGCCGCTGGAGTCGTTGCCGAGGGGCAGCCTAGCACGTGCGGGTGCTTAAGAGGGCAGCACTGTTGACCTCAGACGTCACTCTGACTTCCCTCCTCCCTCCTCTCTCCTCCCTCCTCCCT
>BOPP01000023.1:3017070-3056477 GCA_017312745.1 Gryllus bimaculatus | reverse complement strand
TCGAGCCGCGGAAGCCTACACGTTCATAACTTACCATATTGTGATGCATCTAAATTTTACAGGTCACACGACAACTTTGAATCATGTTTATGACCTGCCTTCCGACGTATTTAATGTGCTCAGAAACTGAGTAAATGCTGATTCTGATCTTCGGCAGCATCGCCGTCCTCATTTTCTGCGTTTTCTCCCAGCTGCTCTTCCAAATCAAAGGCACTGGCCGCCGCAGAACGCGCGTCTTGATCAAAGTGTTTACTGCAGGCGCTTGCAGGCACGTGCTGCGCGGGAGCGCTGAACGACACTCGACACGGCGGCAGCGGGATCCGCACGCTGTCCCTTTGACTCCCCCCCCCCCCCCGCCCCCACCAACCGTCCCCGGGCCTCCCCCATCGCCTCCACTCCCGCTTACGATCCCACCCCCATCGCCACCACTCTCGCTTACGGCCCCGCCCACTGCCTCCACCATCGCCATCGCCTCCACCCCGTGTTACGCCACCGCCATCGCCTCCACACCGCCACTGCCATCGCCTCCACCCCCGCTGTCAGCCCCCGTCACTGCCTACTTGCCCGCCATCGCTTCTATACCCGCTTACAACCCCCGCCTCTAACCTCTGCCGTCGCATCGCTCCACTCCCGCTTACGCCCCCCGCCACTGGCCTCCGCCACCGCTTCCACTCTGCTTCAACCCCGTTCACAGCCTCTGCCGCCACCATCGCCTCCACTCCCAGTTACGCCCCCCGCCACTGCCTCGCCAGCGCAACGTATGCCTCCACTCCCGTTTATGCCCCTGGCCGTGCCTGCTCCCACGCCTTCTGCAGCCGCCTCCTCTCGCTTAGCGCCCCCTACCCCGCCTCCGCCCTTGCCCCCACCCTTGCTTCCGTCTCCATTACGCTGCCGTCCCCACCCCACCCCTGCAATCTTGATATCCGCCACCAATCGCCGCCTCTTAATCACGTCCCCGGTTTTGTCTTCATGCCCCTCTTCCGTCCCAATTCTCACCTACGCCTCGCCCCGCGCACCACCACCGCCCCCGCCTAACGTGTGCCTCCGCCCCTTTCTGCTCTCGCTTCCTTTCCCGCACCCCCCTTACGCGTTCGCCATCACCTTCCGCCCCGTCCCAACCCCCACTCTTCTTCTCCCGGCCACCCCCCGTAAATAGACGGAAAACGCTGAATGCGGACTATCTGTATCCTCAAAACGCACTTAAGTGCAGATGACCGCGGATTATGCAGTAAATAAATTCGGACCCCGGTGCGTATTTGTTTTGGAAAGTTCAATTCTGTGACCAACACGTTTACGATCATTTCAATAAAGCGCATTGTTAACTTGAAATAGAAAAAACTTAATTGTTCAATCAAAAACTAATCAATAACACTTCCACAAGCGATTCATTTTTATGTCTAGCACAAGGCTTAAGTCAAGTTATTTTGTAAATTAATGTCATTCTCCAGTCTTGTTCTTCAATACATTATTCTACAAAGAAGTCTTGTTAGGAATTACTTCTTAACACATTCCCAATACAATTTCTTGTCTAAAATATGTCATTTATCTTTACGATAACAGCTGTAAAATTGTGTGCTGCAAACTTCATCTGATACCGGTGTCTACTGCACACCTAGAATTTCCCATTGTGATAACTGTGTTAAAATATCCACATAAGAATGTCCTCTAGCAGAACTATTGTTTAAAAATGCATGAAGAACACTGCTAAAGTTTCAAAACCACATATGTTCCCAAACAAACATTTTCAACAAAAATGGCTAAAGAATTTCATTCAAACATTTACTCTCTGCAGTTTAGAATAATATATGAATACAAACAGTCAAATAATTAAATATTTACATTTTACTGTATACACTGAACTGTAACATTATAGACATGATAAAGGAAGTATTATAACTCAAATGCAAGCATGCCACTTTTTTATTGACCTTCTATAAAAACTTTTACCAGCCGAAAAACAGAAAACAGAATGGAGGAGCCCAAAAGAGTTATACTCGTTATCATTAAAAGCTATCAGAATTCTGTCTCGTATTATTTAAAAATTCAGTTATAGTCAAATGAAGGTTTCAGCAGAGAGAACCTGGCCACACCCACTCACATGGTTAATTTTTTAATTTTGACCTTCTTTAATAAAATGTATGATATTTCATAATTGAATATTTTTTAAGTTATTTTAGAAAACGTTTCTGTAGTTTGGATATTTCTATTTTTACACATGGACATTTGGAAAATAAATAATTTGCATTCGACAATTTAATATCTTTCCGCAGCTCCGGAAAGTGCGTGTTTGGTGGAAAATACCCAAGCCAGATGTCAAGCAATGCGGGAGTTTGGCTAGCGAGCTTAACTTATGGGAGTGTGGTGGTTTTAGAATGAGAATGAAGACAAGCTGAAGAAGGAAGAATTGAGCAATGACCGGGACCCATTTTTTGTTGCACTGCTTCGACATCCAACTGGAATTGAAAGTCAGAGAAGACGGACATTACCGTTGTAAGAAAGAAGTCTTAAGAATTCTGAACCAAGAAGTTGTGTCGTTCCACTTACCTACACTGATGGACTACGGAGAATAGAACTTTCGGAACTGAAATCATTCAGTTGGAACTACTTACATACCGTTCTCAGATCACAGTAATTACTAGTGATGTTTAAGTAGTTGATTAAAAAATAAAATAACAAACAAAACATATAAAAATTTTAAATGGTCAAACAATTTATTTTATTGTATTTATTTTCAATCTTACTTGACAAATGAAATAAAATTATCTTATTTAAACACTTTTTAAACCAGTTAGATTTCTAAGATACGTTGAAGCTTACGTCGTCTCTTTACTATCACGCAATTGAATACAAGACTTGCGCATCGTCCAATTCATCCGATGAGCGGTATAAAGTCTTGCTCCGCAGCCTCCAACCAGTTCACGGGCGAGCCAGGGAGGAAGGTGCGCTCCCGCGGGCAGGGCATTTCCACGCACAGCAGCACCGCCACCGGGAAGTCAGGGTGGGAGGCGCGGGAGGTGATGGATCCGCAGCGGCAGCCGCCGCCGTGCAGGTCGCTCACCGTCAAGTTCACCGTCTTCTCGCTCAACGCCCAACGCAACGACCCGGGCCGCACCAGGTTGTTACGACGGATGTCGAGCACGCGGCCGCGCGGGCCAGCCGGCTCGCTCAGCCACGAGCGCAGCACCTGAGCACGCGTGCGCCAAAGCAATCGCTCTCGAATTATTGCTCTAGGACAATCTGCGCCTATGCTTAGAAGCAAACTGCTACTCATCGCCTAGCGAATTGTGTCGAGCCGCCACCATGTGTTGCACCGCAGTTCAATCACGCGATCACGCGGGTCGGCCGGCTTGCAATACGCTTTACTAAGATTATATGACTCGTGGGCTAAAATAGTGATATAACCGAAAAAAAGTACGAATTTTGAGTCAACGCACTCTCAAGAATTGCAAATTGGTCTACCTTCTAGAAGCATATCTTCCAGTACAGTTTTCCTCCAACAAATGCCATAAGAGTGAATGAAAGAATTCAATACAAGGTGAAAACTTCAAACTCATTTACCTCAACACATGATTTTTTGAGTTGTTACAATTGTTGCCCACGAACGATATAAGTTCAAATTTTTCTACGGTAGTATGATATGGTTTTTAGAGTAGAATGATATATATAGCTACCTCTTCGTCAACGCTTTTAATCCTGTTGATCCGGAACAAGGCTCTTGTGAGGTGCGGATTCCGCGAGTAGTTATACATAGGAATGCTGTCCATTCGGTTCATTTCTGCGTTGACGACGACCAGTGATGGGAGATGCGCGAAGATCTCTGGCGTCAGGGACGGGAAGATGTTGTGTTGAAGCTCCAGTTCTCTTAACGATGATAAACCTGCAAGTGTACGTTTAATGGTCATAACAGAATGAATACAACTAGTGAGAAAATTATCAATAGTGTTCCGATAAAATAAATAATTTTTTGGTTAGTTTGCGTGTAGCAGCTGTCGTGACCGGTCGGGTCCGTCTAGTGCGACCAGAGCAGTGCATATGCAGTGGTAGTGAACTGCGTATAATTCCAATCCATCATAGCGACGGGGAATAAGCGAACCCGAAAATGTCTCATATTTCTGCTTTCACCAAAGATATCAACACTGACGTGAGTTCTGTAGCAGGGAAACACCCCTTCGGAAGAAGAAATGGGACTAACTGTGAACTCAACTTCATCTCAAAACCGAAACCAGGATAGTGCGGCGGTCAACAACCCCCATACACGGGCTCGACGCGCAGCTCAACTAGAACAACACGAACAACACGGAAACAACACGAAAGAGAAGTTAGTCAATGACTATATAAACCCTCGAGATCTAAAAATATTTAGTTTTGATTTCAGTAATCCCTGTGCAAACATTTTTAATGATAAAGAACTCTGTTAATGGGCTCTAATTAAAAACAGATAAAGTGCACTTGAAGAATTAGACCAAATTTATAAGTAAATCTATGTAAATATGCAAACTTAAACTCGGATGATTATCAAATACTAAAATACAAATTACCGCCTATTTGAGTGACACAAAAAAACAAACCTCAATCAATTTATAATAGAACTCAAAACCAATATTACCTATAATGACAGAACATACGTAATGAACAAAAAAATAAAGATAAGTGCAAATAATTCTCCAGTCTTACGAAAAATAATTAAAGATCTTATTCATACCCCACAGACGTTCCGCACTTACAAGATCGCGATAATAAAGTTTTCGTTACGTTTAAAAACCTAAACCAATCAATAATTCAGCAGAAGATATTCTCAGATCTTAAACAGCGACCCCCTTCAGTGTTCAATTGAAGACAGCAAAGTGAAGAAACTCCAATACCAGTCGCAGCCGAATTCAACGTAACGGCACAGATCGCCACCCAATGTCAACGTTGTTTGCACAATGGTCACAAAAAAACCTACCTGCAAGCCTAACTACCCAATCAATTGCGCGCATACAGTTAGAGTCACTCTTACCTTAACAAATGAGCTTCTCTTCCCTTTCACACACACATACACACACACTTACTTGCACAACACAACCGCGCATGTCGTGAGCCCAATCGAAAACTTAGGTCTTGTTCTGGCTGGGCGGTTCACTGCTGGAGAAGATACATGGAGAACCCTACAAGCCAAAATCTTCATCTCGACGACGTATCTCACGTTGTGGTGGCGAGGTTTGTCACCATCTCCCGGGATATAACGTGCGCACTTAGTAGACTCGCCTGGAATCAGTTCTCGTTCATATACATGAACATAGGTGGTTCAATAAGTTTTTGGCTTGACCAAGATAACGGTCGTTCATGGGAAAACATTTTGAGCACTATTCAGTCTTATCTCCAATCGTTGTAATGTTATAAGTTTGCAGCCGACATCTCACTCAGTTTTGGGGAGAGGGAGGTACTTGGGTGGCGTTAAATCTTCACTACAACTCACCTGTGTTTTCTCCTCAGATTGCAACAACTGTAGTGAAGAACTACGGCTTTAAGGATTTGGACCATTCAATCTACAGTCCAGATTGGGCACTCTACACATCTATCACCGTTTACTACATCGAAACTGTAGAAAAACTTCGACGAAGAAGTTTGACGAGTGGGATGAAACAAGCAGTTTTGACCATTTTTTCAACAAACATTCAGAGAATTTTTTCAAAAGCTTAGAAATGTTCATATGCACATGTGAAAGGTGGGTTGATGTAAATGAAGATTAAGTTGAAAATTTACGGTTTTTTGTATCAAAAATAGATGTTAGTGAGGCTGAAACCTAATGTAATCTACCACGTACTTAGATATCGAGTTCCACTTGACTCTGAACTTGTTAAAGAGTGAGGGTACCCCGAGGAGATAATTTTCAAGGATGTAATAAGTTAAAGATCCTGTCATTTTGTAATGTTCTGCTTAATAATAGATTAAAGATAAGTCATTATGCAACATACGGCTTAAGAGAATCAGGCCCCACCGCATCTTCCACGCATATTTCCCGTGCTGTGTCGCTTATCCCATCGCAGCTTTTCCGGCACGTTCCGACGTGTTCTAAATATGACCATCGCATGTTAATCTACATATTTAATGGGAAATTCAACTGGGAACACATAAGTGTACTTTAAGTCGTTTTTTGTAAACTGTTTTTTTCTAAACCTTACAGCACGGCGGGATATAGTGGCCTGCCCTGACGGATGAAACGGGAAATTATGAATAGCAAGTGTGCTCAGAGGAGGAAGCTATCAAATATGCAATAGACATTAGGGACCTAACAGACAAACATATTTTATCCTTTCCAAAAATTCCATCGCCAAAAGGTTGCACGTTTGAAATGTAATGTAGGGATTTGACAATTTAAGTTCGGATGAGTTTGACTTTTGCCTGCTAGCGGCGTTCTTTGACCTTGCCTCTGTTTTTAATTATTCTTCACACCTGGGGTAAGGAAGTCATTTGGCGAGCATGACGTATTTCTAATAGCCTAACATACGTGGTCTGCTTGAGATTTTCTTCTGTCACACACCTATTGAAATTGAGATGGTTGTATTAAAATGGTGACCTCCATTTTTGCCCTGACAGTGAATGGAATTCTCGATCGCACTACGGAAAGATTACACACAGTCCATGATCCACCCGAGGTGAAGCTCTTCTTAAATTAGAAGTTGTAAATTAGAAATTTCGAATATGAAACTACAGTGTGTTTTACAAATACACGCAGTCACTTCATACTCGAATCCACCTTCCCCCTTTTCTGTTAATCGAGGAACGGAGTAGTGTTATCCTTGAAAAGAAACGAACGTTGAACATTTTTTGACAATCCGTGCAAAGGTGTGGCGCTAACGTATAAAATTGGAAAATAACTACTAAAATGCATCTGAAAGACTGGTTTTTATGATGTAAAATACATTGCTAGATTTTTTTATGCTCGAAGGTAACGTGTAGTTTCCCTCTTATCAAGATTTTGTGACATCTAAATCTATTGGATGCATCTCTGGAATGTAATTCAATTAATCAGAAGCACATTTAAGGAATTTTGTGACGTTGACGTGTTCTTATTAATAGTATATAAACGTCATCTTCCCATGTAAATTATATATAGAGAGGAGACACGGGATGAAAGGTATTTACGAAGGGATAGGAATACAGATCTTTATGTCAAAATGTGGAAGCTCGAATACTTTTCTTGATAGTCTATGTATTGTGTAATAGTGAGTAATAAGTCTAAATAAATATTGTGATGCTCATTCAATTCATGTTTTTTTACCTGCAAATATATCATCTGGGAGATCTGTTAAAGAATTGAATCCCATTCTAAGTATCTCAAGTGATTTAAGACCACTAAAAACATCTTCGTGTAGATCAAATAGCTGCGCCGAATCCATGGTCAGTTGGGTAAGGTTTCTCAGTCCTCTAAACAGCCCGCGAGGGAAAATTCCTATTTGATTTCCTGCTATATTCAGATCTTTGAGTGAAACGAGACCATGGAAAATGTCATTTGGAGGTTCACCGAATGCATTATTTTGTAACCGGAGTATTTCTAAAGACAACAGTTGTTTGAATATGTCTCTCGGTAATGCTACGAGGCCAGCTTCTTCAAGATCGAGTCTCTTTAACTTAACGAGGCACCTGAAGACGTCCGGGAAAACAGTTTTTATTCCATTAATCCCAATACTCAGATTTTCAAGATTTACAAGGTCATCGAATACTCCCTTCGGTTCGAATTTCCTGTTTTCCAAAAGTGTTAGCTTGTTTCTACTCAAGTCAAGCATTTTTATCTCGTTTAAACCCCAGAACACTCCAGAAGGCAGATACTCCAGGTTATTCCCACTCAAGTCCAAAACCTCCAGCTTCTGTAGTCCGATAAATGTGGAACTGCTCATATCTGCGATACTATTGTTTTGTAAAAGTACTTTCTTCAAATTCTGTGAGCCGACGAAGGCCTTGGACGGCAGAAACTTTATAGCGTTATGGGAGAGGTCGATTTCCGTAAGATGCGTCATGCGGGCCAGCTGTTCGAAAGCGAAGTTCATGAATCTGCAGTGTTGCATCCGGAGAACGCGCAGCTTGGTGAGGTGGTTCAACAAAAATTGCGGCAGGCGACGTAAGCTGGTGTGGCTGAGATCCAACGTCCGCAGCTCCCGGATGCCCTGCAGCGCGTACGACGGCAGCGGGTGCGGCTTGAGCCCGCGCAACAGCAGCTCGCGCAGCTCCGGCGTCGTGGCGAAGGCGGACGCGGGCAGCGTGTCGATCCGCGTGTACGAGAGGTCGATCTTGCGCAGCGTGCGCAGCGCCGCCACCGCCGCGTCGGGCATCGCCAGCAGCGGGTTGCCGCGCAGGTCCAGCGAGCGCAGGTCGCGCAGCGCCGCCAGGGGCGCCGGGCTCAGGTCGTGGAGGACGTTGCCCGACAGGTCCAGGTGCTGGAGCAGAGCTTGCTGCGCGAGCAGCTCGTCGGGCAGCGAGCGCAGCATGAGCCCGCTCAGCCCCAGGCTGCGCAGCTGCGTCAGGTTGGAGAAGAAGCTGCGCGACAGGTAGGCGAGGCCCGTGTTGGAGAGGTTGAGCAGCTGCAGCTGGCTGCACTCTGCCAGGTGGGCCGGGCGCCGAATGGGGTTGCCGGACGCGTCCAGGCGGAGGAGATGGCACGGGGACGGGAGGCAGCCAAGTGATCTCAGATGGTTGCCGGATACGTTCAGCTCCTGAGGACAAGAATCCGAACGTGACCAATGTGATGGGAAGAAATGGAGACGAGTGAGGGAGGGATGATATCACAGAGGCATAGGCAGAGAATGAGCGAAATTGACACAGGGTAAAAGAGACATCAAAGAGGAAGGGGAAAACTGTAGAGAGAGAGGGACGGAAAGAAAAAAATACAAAGAGCGAAAGAAGAAAAGAAGCGAGTGAGTCACCTTCCTGATGGTTGATAGATATGACTAGTTTTGGAAACGACATTCTTCACTAATTTGGCAAAGAATGAATGGAGAGAGAAGAAGAGAGAAGCCTTAGATGAAAAATACGAGAGAGAAAAATGATATTAAAAAAACGTTTAAAACCATTGAAATGAAACTAAGGTTGGGTTGTTAGAAATCTAAATTATTATGTACTTTCAAAGGGATGTAGAAAACTGGTATACATATTTTCAATATAGCTACCCAAGAATATCTACTCAAGAATAAAAACTATTTTTCACAGTGTTTCTACATCAATTCCTGATAGAGATTCAAGTAAATTTTCGATATCAAGTCTAAAACGTGAGAATGGTAGTGAATGTGAAATGTGAATAGAATTGATAGCTTTCGACTGTTGTTACATAGCCATATCGAATTCAGTCGCTGTCTGGAGGAGAATTCTAACAGTCGTCTGCTCTGATCGGAAGTTTTCCGTGGTTTCCCCGATTATATTCCTACCAAACGGGCCATTTTCCTCGCGCGATCTTTCCTTCCTCTTCCTTGTCCCATTCTTACCCTTATTTACACTCACCGACGCTTTCGTGCATTAGAATACCACTCATGCCGAGAGTCAGAGCTTAGAACTGGTCGCAGCTTAGAGCCGGGGCGGTGTCCCGCGGATGGGAGTTACCTGGTTTGGGGAAACACCTTTACCTGACGGTAGGTCAGCGTCGAATCTCACTATCCAGGGGGGAAAGATCACTGCCAACTCTCGAGGAAAACTCACGCATTACACATATTTACACCAATTATCTTAGCAGTTGACGCGCCCAGAAATATTAGACAATCAATCAATGCTTCAGCTACACCCGACAATGCTCACCTTTATGGAAGGAGGTAACTTCGGCTCGTGCCACGCGTCTCGAATCCTGTTGTGGGACACGTCCAGCGCCTCGATGCTCGGACTGATGTGCTTCGCTCGGGGCAACGTGTCCAGGAAGTTCCAACTCAGTACGACCTCCCTCACGCTCTCGGCCAGGCCCTGAGGGAGGTGGGTCAGGTTGTTGTGGGAGAGGTCGATAGTCGACACGTCTCCTTCACACACCATGTCCGCTTCCTCAAAGGACGTTTTCTCGCGGTGCACGCAGTTTAGTGTCGTGTTCTGGCACACGCATGGGCCAGGGCTCTTCCAGGCGCACGCCGAAACGATGCACATCACCACGAACACTAATTCATTTCTGTACGACATACCTATTGGCACGAATAGTTACGCATCAAACAATGCTGATGATTTTAGTATCTTCGGCTGTATAGTAATTATAAAATTTGTTGACGTAGCCAAAAATTTGCAAAAGTATCCTTTGATGGGAATTGAAAAAGAAGACGTCATATAGCTGAATCTGGACTGCACGAAAGTGAACAAGGTGACAGGATGTTGAGTCATGATACATCCGAAACCGTTTACCCACTAATTTCCTGTCAGGGATCTAACAAGCTCGGTTTTGTGGCATTTATCCTTGGTGTAGTCTTATGCTGGTGCGCTCGTTCTGATGTTCATCGTTACTGTTCTGAGTTACAGTGTATGTATACTCGTAAGTGTGTAATCCATAATATTAAGTGTGGTAAATTAAATTTCTAGTTTGGAGAACTTAATGAGTTATTGCTTTTGATAACGTATGTAAGAAATAAATTAGCTTTTTAACTTATATGTAGCTTAACTCTGATTCCATTTTATGATCGACATCGCATTCCGAATATAGTCACTTAAATAATTTCTCATATATTATGAGTACATCGTTTAAATTTTCCAAAAAATAAATTAAATTTTCAGAAATATGGGTTCATTATTTTTAATTAAATTTTGTTGGATAATGTATAACATTTGTATAAAATTTCAAAAATTCACTTTTTTGGCTTCTTACTACTAAAATATTGAAGATAGAGATATTTCCCCTTCATGAAATATTTTCCTTCAATAGAATTTGAAATAAGGTCATGTCATAAGGTCAACAATTTTTCAAAAATTTGAATATTTTTGGCGCAATTTTGCATAAAATGTAAGAAATTTTTAATTTTTGTTTAAACATTTTTTTCTCAACAACGGCTCCATTGTTTTTCATGAAATTTTGTTAGTCTAAAGAATGTTTAAGATAATGGTTTAGGTCTCATTTTGGTTAATAACGTTAATTTTTCAAAAGTTGAACAAAATTGAAACTTTTTGCGTCGTCTTCAAACAACTACAATTATGAAGATACACTTTTTCTTAATGAAATGAGTTCATCAAAAACAGATCTTTAAATAACGTCATGTTAAACTTTGAAAAAAAATAGTATTTTTGAGTAACTTGGCGTCAAACATTGACGCCCGCTCCTTATTTCATGCACTTCGTGAACGCAATTTTCGAGTGTGTTAAAGCAGTTGGATGCTACGTAAGTTAGAATGTGTATATTATTTTATATTTCTTTGAACGTGTCTTTTTCGAGATTTTGTTATAAGAGGTAAAATTAATTTTAAATAAAAGAAAGTATTTAAAAACAATTTTAAATTACTTCCTTTGAGTTAAATATTCAAAGGAATAGATGATTTCTCTTTGCTCAGTAAGATGGAATAAAAAGTGATGCATATTAAAAATGAGTGATTTTAATGAATATAAAAATATATATTTTATTTTTTAAATTTATTTTCATTTGATTGCTTGTGATATCAACAATGCTACTTGGAAAAATGTGATTTTCCCGTTAATATAAACGAATAATTTTATTTACGCCTACAATACCTATCGCCCACCGTTGGTTCATTTATGTACGTCAATACACGGAGTCAATTCAATGGCTGAAAGCTGTTTTCGTTTAAGCATTTGAATGTAAAAAATTTACGTATTTTTCATTGCTAGAATTATGTCAAATGATAGTTGAAGTGTAAGACGAGTGAAGGAATTGTCATATTATAATATTACATTGAAATTTACAATATCGCGAGAAAGTACGTGCTGATGTAGCACCACTAGTTCTGATTTGGTATCTGGTATGCAATTTCAAATTAACTTCTCCTCATAGCTTGTCACACACAGTTTTTAACTGTTTTTTACGCAAATTAAGAAATAAAAACTAGTTCTGATTCTAAGTTAAGCAACATTTCACCTTAACACTTTCTACCTTCTTACGTAGGAAGGAGAAAATATTCAAAGTGTAAATCGAGAAGAGGCAATTTCTCAAAGGAAACCTCGTATTGTGAGTCGTTCATATCGAGAACCTGAATTTATCTCATTTCTATACGTATTGAATATTATGAAATATAAATTACATTTTGTAGTACTTTGTGTATTTATCATCCAAGTTTTGTGGGTCCGGGATACGGTGAGTCCATAAAAAATTATTTACGGTGAAAAATCTGTTCGTCTATGGGAAACACTAGAGGCTAAACGGTTCATACGATTTCTCCAAAATCGACGCCTGTTTGTTCGTCCGTCATTCCGTCTGTCTGTGAACAACGCTAGTGGCTAAACCGTTCAGCTTATTTTTCTAGTGCCCCGTTACGCCCTGAGGAAGGTCACAGAATGGGGACCGAAACGTTGGCACCTTTGCTATGGACGCGGCGTCACCCGGACAGCTAATTACATGCTGACTCCGGCTGCGTAAGACTACGCTCTCGTCTGTCTATCTGTCCGTCCGTCCGTGTGTGAACCGTGTGTGTCCGTCCGTCCGTGTGTTAGCTAGCGGCTAAACCGTTCAACCGATTTTTTCCTAAATGTTTATTCTACAATCAATCTGTCTGGTGTCAGGGCCCCTTGAATTTAAAACCGATATTTTAATTTTGGGGGCAAGTGGGGTACATTACATGTAACTCCTGGTATATTTTCCAATTTTTCCAAAAATTACTTCATACTTTTTTATTAGATTTTATGTTGGATACAGTGAAGAACATTTAAGAGAATGTTGAAGGTCTCATTTTCGTTGAAAACATTGTATTTTCGAAAGTTGCAAATATTCGGCGTCATCCTACAAATAGAATTATAAAGATAGATATTTTCCCTTAATGAAGTTAGTTTCTTAAAGATAGTTTTCAAAATAACATCACGTACAATATTTTTTTCGAAAATTTCAGCACTTTTCGCGCAATAAACATGAAAATACGGGTGACAAAGAACGTTTTCTTTTAGCACTACTAGTTTTGTCAAACGCCTGACATGTCTAAGAGACTGATATTGTTGAGGTAATGTGAAAGGCGCGCTAAATCTGGGAACCCAAATTCGAATCCGAGCGTGGAAAAAATTAATGATTTGAAACTTTTCAGGTAGTACAATAATATTGCGTATACGTTAAAAATAATGTGAGAACTTATGTGCTGTTAAGTACCGCTAGTTTACATTTCCATTTGATTGATTCTTTTCTTTCAATGACGCATCGTTAGATTTAGCCTGACAGTCACTAGTGGAGACCATAGTGCTAGTCTCGCAGTAGGGAACTTTGTTGATCATGGATAAGTCGCGCTAAAGCCTTACTATTTTTTAATAATTATGTTTGTTATATGATGACTTTTTTTAGTTTGTAGACATCTAATACTGTAAAACGTTTTTTTTTCAATTTCAATATAGTTGTGGATTTATTATGAGTAAAATTGTCTTTACGATACATAATTTTATATAGACTTCGAAATTGTAAGTAGGTCAATCCCCAATTTGATGTCAAGCTTAAAATTGAAACCGGGTGAGAAGTTCGGACACGTGCTTGTAAAAATACATAATGAATACAAATCGTTTTGATTTACAATGAGGAGATTCCCTTCAGGAAATTACGGTTCACAGACCATCCGTAACAGTTGCGTAAGTGGGACGTGTCCTACCTCGCTAGCAGGACGAATATGTTCCACATCACTGTTCATTTACTACGAATATCCTTTCCAAATTACATATAGATGGTACTTTCAGAACGTACAAATATTCTGTGGAGACAATAATAAAGAGTCTAGAATCTCGAGAAAACCCTTAATACACGTTTTATTGCCTTGTATAATAATTATCGTGATAGAAATGCATGGATGTGCGTGGCGAGCATTGTAATTAGTGTTTGCAAATTACCTGATCAATTGGGCGTGTCTTATTTGGGCCATACGACACATAAATAAGTCACAACTTGCAATAAAGAGAATTAACCTTGAGTTCAACGGCTGTAACTTGTGCGCCATCTTCTCAGTTAGTTGTCTAAAGCGCTTCAGATCAGTAAGAGCAATGCGGCGCTGCAGGACTTTGAATATAGGATTCAAAATAATTTGTGTAAATATAGATCAACACCAAAAAATTTAGGCCCCAGCCCTTTATCGACTTTCACATGTAGCCCAGAGACTCCACTGCTTTCTTTCCGGGTTTGAGAGAAGCTACTGTGTTGCGCCATGCGTGTCACTAAATTAGGGGTTCATTTATCGTATTAACTACATCTATGTTGCTTGCTTCAGCCTTAGGATCTATATCAGGGTGCGCGACATTCGAACAATGGAGTAATCCAGTGGCCGAGATCGTTAAGGCCATAGCGTTCTCGGACCGATGAATCGCGTGTTCGAGTCCCTTCTCCGGCATTGTTTTATTTGTGTTCGTCCTTTCACCTCTACAATCACTATATCGTGTCATCTTTACAATTACCAAATCGTTAACTACAACAGTGATTGCTAATAACTTAGATGTTGATGCGATCTTAAATAACCAAAAAAAGGAGGGGGTGGGGAAAAAAAGAAGAGTATTTCAGTGATCATAGGGAAACCAGACGGTTCCCAGTTGTTTATTCCAGCGAGCCTTTACGTGGCGTGTTTGCTCGCCCATCCGCTGCGCGCCGCTTCCATCCAGTCCCTGGGCGCGGAGGCGTTGGCGTCCGGGTGGCCGGAGCACGGCAGGTCCAAGCAGAAGTCCACGCTGGCCAACCCCTGCCGCAGCACCCCGCACGAGCAGAGAGTGATGCCCGAAATTCTGTGCAGAGCAAAGAACCCCGAAGGTGAAGTGGGCGCAGATGCTTTGCTTCGAAATTTCAAAACATTTATTCATTTGTTCATTCATTCATTCGTGTATAAAGTGCGTATTGGATGCATCAACGCATTGAGTATATTCATTAAATTGCATGTATTCATTATATGTGCTGCTCTACAGTTCGGCCATACTACTCCCTTCTGAGGTCAGGGCAACAGCGCTTGGGGAAATCACGGAAGTTAAGCAACTCGAGACACAATTTCTGGATGGGTGACCGTCCGGGAACACCGGTTACTAAAGAACCACGAAGAAATAAAAGGCGATGATTGACTGCGACGATACGAGACAAAAGACAAAACGGAGGAGTACTCCAAATATACATGAACGCTCAATGTCAAAAGCGAAATTCAGCTGCTATCTGAATGTGTATTCTAACGGCCAGCTGTTCTGATCGGTAGTTCCCCGTGGTTTCACTGATCAACACTTGGTGAATACCGGTGTACTTCCCTAACAAACGGGAGAAGGACTGCGCTCACTACTTCCTCTTTGTTGTGTTACCTTCATTCCTTACTTACACATTCTTACACTCACATGCACCACACTACCACACATGTCGGGAGACACTTGGAATCTTAGAGCTTGTTCCGGCTGAGGTGGTGCCTGGCTGGTGGGAGAAACCTTTTGGGGGAAATTGGTCAAGAGAACGTGTGGCTCGGCGCCGGATCTTACTATTCAGCGGGGGGAAATGATCGGCGCTACAACTCCCGTGATAAATACATGCACTACACATACAGGACTAACGACGTAAATAGTTGACACACACGGAATCACTAACACCGGGTCGATAATATTTTCTTCACATGACATCTGATTTGTGTATCTAGTGCATTTTTTATACTGAATTCAGATATGTATTCAGAATCTTCCATAAGGCTTAGTTTTTTTGAGACAGCTACTTTTTAAAATCTGATTTTAGCATTCTCTGTGATGGAACATTTACCTTATATGTAGCGATTTTTTCAAGCTGTATTTAAAGACATATGTAATATCGTGTTGAAGCTCCAATAGGCAACACTTTGCAAGTTCATTCATGTTTTGGCATGCTCAGACCTTTATTGGGAGTAATTGAATTTTTTAAAAGCAGATGGATTCTTGTAATTAAAATAAAAATTTCCAAAACGTCAGTGATTCTGAATTGAAAGAAGGGTTTTTTGTAGGACCTCAATTTGGGCCACTACTGTCTGATAAACATTTTGAAGGAATGTTAAATCCACTAAAAACGAGGCATGGCAGTCTTTCAAAACCATATGTTGCAATTTCCTTGGAAACCATATGGCAGAAAACTATCGTGACATAGCGGCTGATCGTCTCATTTCTTATAAAGCTATGGGATATAAAATATCTTTGAAAATTAACCTCTTGGACTCTCTCTTAGGGCTTCTTCCCGGATATTGTTGGTACTGTCAGCGATTTGCATTGTAAGCGTTTTCATCATTAAATTTCTACAATGGAAAACAGGTACCAAGCAAGTGGAGTTCTGATATTCGGCCTACGACTGTTGAACCAAGTAGAGAGATATTCCAGAAACGAAATAGGACCGAAAATCACTATCAACCACTTTCTAGGCTAGTGAGAACAAATGGTAATCCATTTGGAGTTAGGTAGCTAGTTACTGATTTTATAAAAAAAATATAAAAAATTCAAATGAATATCACACACAACTCCTGCGTAATGGAGACAAAATGAAACAGTATTTGAACTCAGAATGAAATATACTTCTAGAAACGTGTTCTTGTAAAAGACAAAAAGTTTATTTTTGTATATTGATTTTATATAAAAAAAATTTAAAAAATTCGAATGAATATCAAACAAAACTCCTGTGTGCTGGAGAAAAATTGAAACAGTATTTAAATTCAGAATGCAAAATTCTTCTAGAAACTTGTTTTCATTCTTGTGAAATACAAAAATTTTATTTTTGTATACTGATTTTATAAAAAAATCAATTTAATATCACACAAAACTCCTGTGAGATGGGTAAAAACTGAAACTGTATTTGAATTCAGAATGAAAAATACTTCTAGAAACTTGTTTTCATTCTTGTGAAAGACAAAAAGTTTATATTTGTATACTGATATTATAAAAAAAATATAAAAAAATCAAATGAATCTCCACAAATCTCCAGCGGGATGGAGAAAAAATGAAACAGTATTTAAATTTAGAATGAAAAATATTTTCAGAAACTTCTTTTATTCTTGTGAAAGACAAAGTATTTATTTTTGTAGACTGATTTTCTAAAAAAAATATCAAAAAATCAAATGAATATCACACAAAACGTCTGTGTGCTGGAGAAAAAATGAAAGAGTATTTGAATTCAGAATGCAATTTTTTTTCTAGAAACTATTCTTTTGAAAGACAAAATGTTTGTTGGTATAATCAACCAATCAATGCCCTAAAGTGGCTGAAGTAGACGGGAGGGTTCGGCACCTGAGGACGGAGGCGTCGACGGCCGGCTGGTCTAGCGCCCAGCGGAAGGCGGCCGCGCGCGCCAGGCGGTTCCTGCTGAGGTCCAGGTGGCGCGGGCGGCTGGCGCGGGGCTCCAGCCACGAGCGCAGCGCCGCCTCGCTCGCCTCCGCGATGGCGTTGCCCGCGAGGCAGGCCCGCTCCAGGCGCGGCCACGCGTGCTCGTTGTTACTGAGCCTGCCGCCGCAGCCGGTTGCTGTGTGAGGTAGAGCTACGCGCGCCGCGCAGTCGCCCAGGCGACGCCGCGCACTCGACGAGGCGGTGTGGTCCAGGAAGAGGCTCTGCAGGGGAAGCAGCCCTGCGCACAGCATCTTGCTACTCAGTTAATCCAATGTAACAGGGAGGTCTGTTGTGAAACCGATGCAACGCGACCAGTGTTGTTTGTAGTTCAGAAAAGAATGGAAGTCATCCGTGTCATAGAATCGCGGTAGGTCTAATACTCAGTTAATACATGTAACAGGTGGTCTCATTGTGAACCTTAGCAACGTGACAGTGTTTTGTGTCCAGGAAGAGGCTACTGAGGGAAATAACAGTCCTGTGCACAACGTCGCGTTAGAAGGTCAAATACTCAGTAAATCCAATGTAACAGGTCGTCTATTGTGAAAGGTATTCAACGTCACAGTGTTTTTTGTGTTCCAAGGAGAGGCACTGCAGGGAAGTCAGCATCGCGGTAGGTCCAATAATCAGTAAATCATGCAAAAATGCAATGTAACAGATACTCTATTGTGAAACGGATGCAACGTGACAGAGTTGTTTGTTTTCCGAGAAAAAGTTCAAGGAACTCCATCCTGTTCACAGCAAGGTGTATAGTATTAGGTCGTTATGTTTACAGGCAGAAGGTCTACTTAGTAGATCCAGAGTAACAGGAGGTCTATAGCGAAACGGATATAATGTGACGGTTGTGGTCCAAGAACGGGCTCTTGTAGGAACTGAGTTCTGCACACAGCATTGTGTATGGTATCAGGTCAGGTTGTGATTACGGACACAAGGTCGAATACTCAGTATATCCAATGTAACAGGAGAGATATCTGAATCGGATATAATGTGAAAGTTGATTGTGGTCCAAGAACAGGCTCTTCAAAGAAATCAGTCCTGTTAGCTGAAAGTCGTATTGCATCAGGCCGTCAAGTGTACGGTCAGAAGGGTTAATACCGATTAGGTTCAATGTAACAGAACGGACTGCATTTAACTGAATAGATCGTATTATAGAATATTATTATCAAACAGTTAGGATTTTGGGGGAACATGACAAAAGCTGCCGGAATTTACGACCACAGCAGGAGTACTGTGAGTACATTCCACCGACGGCATCCGGGCGGAAGAGAGCTTTAAGACCAAAGTAGAAGATACTTTCGTAAGCTTATGAACATTTATACAAAAGTATTTAATGAGTTCAAACACTAAAAAATGTAAGTCAGCAGAATAAATGTTAATTGTTTATTATCAAACAATGTGAAAAGGCTGATAGTTTGTAGAAGTTGTCATCAAATTTTTAATAACCAATTAATACAGCAGAACTTCCAGGAATTGCGTCTCTGTACAGAGTCGCACGAACACATATAATAGTAAAATAAGAAAGTAAAGTATTATACGTCGAACGAATGTTTGTAAAGTCAATGCAATATTTAAAATAAAATTAATTAATATTATAATAATTATAGTATTAACCGGGCAACCTAAATAATTAATTTTAAAAAATCGTAAACCATCACAAATGGTTACCCAACCTGGTGCAGAATAAAATAAAAAAATATTTAGTGGAAGTTAATTAGTTAAATAGATAAATCATCATATATACTTAATCCAATTCCTAAAGAAATAAAGAAAGTGGTTAATTGCTCACCTGCAAAGACTTCTTTGCCGATTTCTGTCAAGTTGTTGCTGCCAGCAATTAAGCACTCCAGTGCTGGAACGAGTTTGAAGGCTCCGTCGCTCAGCTTTTGTAGGTCGTTATTCCGTATATCGAGCGTCTGGAGGTTTCCAAGTCCGGCGAGAGCTGCACCAGAGAGCTCTGTCAGCTGGTTGGAGTCGAGCCGCAGCTCTTTCAGGGCAGTGAGCCCCTCAAAAGCCCCTGCGAAAACGCAATAACTGCTAGTGAGTACACCTCGGTGACTGTGATTCACAAAATAACGAGGAATATATCAATACATAAACATAAAATATAAATAACAACTTATTAGTAAGCATATCGCTCTGCGAGGCGCTTTATCAGACTTCAACACATTTTAACGCGCTTCCCTACACTTGTCTAAATTGCAACACTATTTAAGGTAGCAATGATAAATTCATTTTACGAATGACTGAAGCGGGAAAAAAATGGGGTAAATCGCCGATGAAATGACCGCCCGGAGAGGAACCCACGTTATTAGTGCGAATGATGTGCGGGGGTGAATTGTCAAGTTTTCGTAGGAAGTTTTAAAATTACATATTGAAAACAGAAATATTTATTGATTATATACATCCCAACCTGCGGTACTCTATATTTTGTATATATTGCAAAATAGACGCATGATTAATTTAACAGTCATATTTAAATGCCATTTTGGTACTCAGAGGACAACAATGGAATGCAGGGTCTTTGTCGGTTCCCAGAATAAATTTCAGTATAATTGAAGATTTTATATATATATATATATATATATATATATATATATATATATATACTATATTTTTGTACTTTTTGTTCCTTTCCATAGGGGCAGAAATGGTGACATCCCCTCTTTTTTCTTTCTTAATTTTTAGAACTGGTTCAATATTATTTGTACTGGTATGTTCATTAATAACAGTGGTCTTTACAACGACAAATACTAAAATTAAATTTTCTGTAAAACTTTGAATATTGAGAATGGCCCTTTTTGTATCAAGCCACAGATATTATCCTTACCTGCAGGCAACGAAGACAGCTTGTTCATTCCAAGATCCAGATGACTTAGCTGCTCCAATACGGAGAAGCAGCTTTGCGAGAGTTCTTGAATACCCATTTTTCTCAGTGAGAGACGCTGTAGGTTCTGAAGACCATCAAACACTTTGTTGTTTTGCAACAAAGTTGGCATGTCATTATCTCTCAAGGATAAATCATTGAGATTGACCAAAGGTAGGAAGAACCCCCGAGGCAATGATTGGAGTTTCGTACGATCCATTTTTAAGTTACGAAGATTTGTTAGCCCATTTAATGAGTCCGGTTCTAACATCGACAGAGGATTGTTTGAAATATCAAGTTTTTCAAGTTTGATGAACGAGGAAAACGATTTTGAGGGAATGGATGTAAAGCGATTTCTAGATATGTGGAATACTACTAATTCTTTCAAGCCTTGAACGTGCTCTAACGGGAAAGTGGCGAGATTACAGTCTTCCATGTAGAGGAACTTCAAACTTGTGAGTTGCAAGAATATTTGTTTAGGTAAAGTTGCAAAATTATTTTCTCCAATACCGAGATACTCCAGATTGTTGAGACCTGAAAATACATCGTCGGGTAGCGAGTTTAATTTATTACCGGACATTTTTAGAGTTTTCAGTTTGGGGAACCGGGAAAACTCCCGGGGATTCAACTCTAGCTCGGCGGTTTTCGATATGTCCAACTCCTGCAGCTCGGGGTGATCGCCCAGCTGGCCGGCGCGCAGCCTGAGTTGCCAGTTGCTGGCCAGCGAGAGCGTCTGCAGGCGCGTCAGCGGCGCCAAGAGGGCGTCGGGCAGCGCGGAGAAGCCATTGAAGCCTAAGTTGAGCCGGCGGAGGGCGGGCGTGGCGTCGAAGAGACCGGCCGGCAGGGCGCGGAGGCGCGCTGTTCCCAGGTCGAGGGCGCGCAGGTGGGCGAGGCCGGCGAGCGCGTCCGCCAGCAGAGCGTGCAGGCGGTTGCCGTACAGGCGCAGCTCCTCGAGTGCAGCGCAAGCGCGCAGGCCCGAGAGGTCGCTGACGGCGTTGACGGAGACGTCGAGGCGGCGGAGCGCGCACGGGGAGGGCAGGAAGCGCAGGGAGGTCAGGCGGTTCCTCGGCACCAGCAGCACCTGCGCATGCGCACAAATGGAGGGCGTGGAGACACCGGTCACTTCAAGGTTCCCGCTTGTCGGTAATGTTAGTACCTCGATTTTGATGCAAATATGTCTATTCATAAATGTTAATATCTCGATAGTCTGACTATTCATAAATGTTAATATTTCGATTTCAATTTAATTATGTTTGTTCCAAAATGTTAATATCTTATTTTGAAGAGAGTATGGTTGTCTGAAAAGGTTAAAATCTCGATTATGACGGAAGTAAAGCTATTCTTGAGTGTAAATATCTCGATTTTGATGAAAACATGGCTATTCAAAAATATTAATATCTCTATTTTGATAAAACAATGATTTTTAAAAAATGTTAATATTTCGATTTTGATGAAAGTATGGTTATTTAAAAAAGTTAATAACTCGATTTTGACGAAAGAATGGCTATGCATGAATGTTAATATCTCGATTTTGATGAAAGCATGGCTATTCAAAAATGTTAATATACCGATTTTGATGAAAGAGTAGTCTACCTTGTTACTATAGGTGTCGTGTAGATGTTTATGAAGGACTTGCAGCAATAACAAGATGAAAAACCCTTCGATCAATATAAATATAATACTCGTATCAATAATTATGTTGTTACTGCCCCAACATATAAAATAAACTCTGCATACAAAAACATTGACCCAATAAACTTTTTAAATATCGTTTTTAGCAACCTAAATACATCGAAGAATGTACTTAATTTTTTTTTACATTTGTGTTCTAATCTAAGTCTTAAGAAACGAATGATGGTTGATAATAGTTTACCCCGGATTATTAAAATACGAGTTTCACGCTATAAAGCAGATCTTAGGTTAAGAATAAAATAGTATTTTACAATACCACGTATCTAAGTGAGGTTTTAATTACGAGACTCGCTAAAAAATCTAAGAGATGATTAACTTGCCGAGCGATTAGGCCTTAGAATCCGCGAATATCATGATGTAACATCTTCGTTGTATTCACTACAAATATTGTTTTGCGCGATTTCAAGAGTAGTAATGAATACATAATGTTAGTAATGCTATGTGTGGTTGCCAATCTTCTTTAAACAATGATGATACGGTGATGTAAGCACTTGGACTTACTGGGCCTTCAACCTGTACCTCCTACTCGAGGTTCAAGAATGTGAAATTCCTGAGGCCATTCGACTCCTTATTGGGAGGCACATTCCACCACTTGCTGACGTACTCGTTCCTCTTCGTAGACTTACCCCAACAATGAGAAATTATTGAATGCATTCGGTTCATGTTTGACGCGCTATTTCCTCCACGTAAACTTACATTCAACGATGAGAAATCTCATTGTTGATGCCCTCATTCCAGCTGTTGGACTGACCTTTAAGGATGCGAAGTTCCCGAGCCCGGCTGATTCGTTGCCGATGCTGTTCTCCGAGAGGTCAAGCTCTGTGAGTCGCGCGGCGAGCTGCGCGGAGCTCGGGAACGCAGTGAGTTTGTTTCTTGCCAGGTTGACGCTCACAACGTCCTCGCCCAAGCGCTCTGGGAAGACGGTGAACTCGTTGGAGGAGAGATCGACGGAGGTGACCGGCCCATCGCAGCGGTCGACGGCGTCCAGCGCCGACTTATGGCGGGACGAACAGTCCAAAGTGGCGTTGACGCACGCGCAAGGAACTGACGCTGCACTTGCGGACACGGGGCAGTCGATGGCGAAGGCGAGGGTGAAGATGATTGTGAACGATCTCTAGAAAGAAAACGGGACTCAGAATGAAGGAAGTTGTGTTGCGGATCCCAGATATCCCTCCCTTTTTTCTGAAGACGGTATTTTAATTTGGCTTTAAAATAGAACTGAGACCGCGATTCTCATCAAAAACTCTTTCTCTTACTTAACCCTATCATTTCAAAAATATGGCTCAGATACCCACCATTTATTGTTCGTATTTTTGTATATTTCAATTTTTAAGAAAATCATTGATACGGTTTTGGTTGCATATGAAACAATGTTTCTCACGTTTTGTTAAAATTTAAGTTATTTTAGCATATTTCGTTGTGAGTGAAAATATTCGATATTTTCACTGGAAAACTGAAAATGCAATGTAAATTTCTGGTGATATTTAGAGTTTTAAGTCTTAATATTATTTAGTGTAAAACATTCCTATGTTGTGAACATTCACGTCCATCAGTATTTATTTGACATATAACATACTTTGCCATTAGTATTATATGCAAATATTATTGCGAAAATGTTTTTATAATTATTGCAGAACTTGAAAATGTTACGTTTTTTTCGTATTGTGGGAGCATGTATTAATTTATGATTCAAGGGAGTCCCCTTTCACCCGTGTTGGGAAGTGTAGTTGTTCCCTGTCCAGGGCAAATCCTGCATGAAGTCACCAGGATTTTAATTCTGGTAGCCGCAGCCGAAATGTGAAAAATGGCCGTTTCCGTAGGAGAACAGCTCTTTTTGACTCTTATTATGTTTTTTTAACCTAATTGAAAGGTAATACTTTTTTTCTTATCTTACATTCTAAATGTTATACAGTGGAATCATTGAATATTTGGAATGACATTGAATTTGTTTAATACATTTTTTCTGGTAGATTAGAACACTAAAATGTATGTACAGTAACTGCGTTTTTTATTCTTATAATAATTTGTTGAGAAAAACTCATCAGTAGTTGATTATTCTAATACATCAATATTTGTAATCATTACATAAACAGACTGATTTCAACTTACCATAATTCTTCCACCCATGGACATATTAATGCACACAACAGCTTCGAATTTACATCGAAACTTGTGTAAAATTGTTTCTATTTGACTTGTCACTATAAATTTATCCCGCGAATCGTCTTCAACGTTCCATCAGTTTGTCCACACCTGCTATTAAATACGGTTATTAAATACGACAACCTTCAGCTCTCTCATTAAATTGTATGACTCCGGAAATGTCACCGGATACAGGTTCGTGACGGCTTAAAACCAAGCAAAAAATGAGCGAAGCAAAACTTCCGTCAATGAAGAAAAATCCCAAGTGCAATCATTTGCGGGATACAAAGAGATTTTCTAAATCAAAGTTTGAAAAAAATATAAAGTGCATGTATGTTGTAAAGTAAACGGTGGAAATGCATAGGTTTAGTTTTTAAAATAAACACAAAACATCGTACAACAGCTGGACTTTGCTCAACATCCTTACTCCGCGCTCATAATGGCAGTTCTGTACAGGTAGCGTCATGTTCCCGAGTTTGATTGTTCGAAGGCAGTATACAAAATGCAGTTTCTCCAGCGAATGTTGGGCCTTCATTGGAGCAGGTAATTTCGTAATTGGGTTAGACGGAGCACATTGGAGATCTGAGAGCAAAAGACAGACGTTGAATGCAACCGAGTTTACAAACTTCTCTTTGGAGAATCCAAATTATTGTTTAATTCGAAACCAAAATATCGGACTGCCGGTCCAAATGAGATCTACACCAACACAAATTTGAGTCTCTATTAGGTATCGCAGATACCAACAATCCGTTAAATAAAAAATACTTTTTATTCGCACTTTTTTTTGGAATCGACTCTGATTACTTTTCAGAATTCTCTTGTGAGTTGCACATAATTCGCGTGGACAGTTTTTTCATAGGGTATGTTTTAATTTCACATAGAATTGAACCTGATTCAAAATATCTCATTATCAGAGCCCGGAAGATACGTAATATGACTCGGCAAAATATGTAATAAAAAATATCATAATGTGTAACAGATGTAGAGAACTTGTAAAATACGTAATATTAAATTAGTAGAACATTTGCAAACCAAATAACACAGTTTGCAATTACATTAACAACATTTTATTTAACCTTTATTAAAAATAAATATTTTTTTTGTTATTTAAGGTCGTATTAACTACTAAGTCATTAACGACCACTATTGCGTGTAACGGTATGGTAACTATGAGACTGACACGATGTGATGATGATGGGGCCGGAAAGGACGAACACAGTACAACCATGTCCGAGGTGGACGTCGAACCCGCGATCCTTCGGTCCGAGATCTCTACGGCACATCTCCCTTAGTGATCTCGGCCTTCCGGACAGGCAAAAATAAATATTGTTGGCTTACTGAGTTATCGTTTTTAGGAGAACTTTTTTGACAGCAAAAATAGTCATCATTTAAAAGTGGAATCTGAATGATCGGCGAATATGATCGATTCTACTCCTAAAAGTAATATTCTTAACGCTCAGGCGCATTTATCGCAACATATGTCATGCAAACGGAAGTTAAGTCAAACTGTCAGTGACCATCTAACCGAGACTTCAGGTGGGGTACCTCGTTTCGTCAGCACGAAATACTGAATTTGTGTAAGAAACTAGTGGTGTTAAAGAGCACGTGCTTTTTCACCCGAATTTCACGCAGAATTACGCTAAAAGTACTCAAATTTTCGAAAAATTGTTCATGACTAATTCAAAATCTATCTTTAAGGAACATATTTAATATGGGGTAAAATCTTCAAAATCGTAGTTGTTGGAAATCGTCAAAAAGATTTCAATTTTTGCAGAGAATTAATTAGAAATTGTTATATCTAATATATGTGGGTGTTTATTATGATCTGCGGAGTCATGACTGGGTTCTACTGGTATACTTAACTGAAGTTTGAGGTCTGTAGTTATTTTGCTAAGTTGGTGGTCTGCGGTTTTGGTATATCTGCATCCCCAATTACTATTTGTAGCGTTTAGATCTCAAATCAGAAGAGTTGGGGAGATCATCTGGAAGAGCGAAGAAATATTAGTATCGGGAATTTTTATTTTCGGAGGTTTGTATGCACTTATTAGTGTTAGTAATCTATTACTTATAGGTAATTTAATGGCTGTAGTTTCAAGACCTAGGATGTGGAAAAGATTATTTTGTGTATGGTATGGAGTTTTCTATTATAATTAGTACACCACCTCCGTTTGCATTTGATCTGTCGACTCTGACTGCATCATAGCCTGTTATGAGTTGTCTGCGCGTAATGTGCTTCAGTTAAGCATGCTATTTTGTATTAGCCATATCTTTGTACGTGTGGAACTGTTTCTTGGTTTCAATGAGGTATTTAATGGCTGTACTGAAGTGTACTATTGATTTAAACATTAATTTAATTCTGTTTCCATTATCTGTTGTAATTGGTTTGTGAGTTTGTTTATAATCTCTTTAAATTCCAAGATATTATGGATGATATTTACAAGAATAGGAGAAATTCTTAGATTTTCGTCTTCTTGGGGCGAAGTGACATTGGCAAACTGAAATCTTTTTTCTTGATCTGATAGTTTCCCTAGCTCGTCAAATCTGTTTTCCACTGGCATATTATATTGAGTTGATTCTGAAAGGGTTGGTTTCTTATTGGGGGAAGGTATATTTCTCCTGAGTTATGAGTTCTTTAGCATTTTAATATTTAATAACGACTCACTGTTATTGTTGGGAATGTCTGCTTGGCCGCTAGCTGCGTCTATTGCTGAGCAGACGTTACCAACCTGGAAGTTTCCGGCCCGGTGAGGTGATGCGAGCTGCACCTTGAACATCTCCAAATTGCCCGTTCTGCATATTTGAGACAAACTGTAGGTTTGAACAGCTTCGATGGGCATCGAATACGAGATTATGTTGTTGTTCAATCTCTGGGCTGCTGGTGGTTCTGTCAATTGCACTTTTGCTGCCGTAAGAGTTGCCATGACTCCTGCAATGCTGTGACGTAGTCACAGCTGGCTGAAGGGGGCTCACCGTTAATTGTAACTGATAAGCGACTGTTGGTTTATGCCGCACATGCTTGCTGATTATAATTCACTTTACTACACAACGAGTATTTCATTGTTACTTAGGACTTTCACTAGGTAACTGCACTGACTAGACCGGAGCGAGCGATATCGCCACGGCTGTTCGGCGCTGAATGTTTGTCACTGATACGAACTTCTTTCGATCTATGAAATAAATATTTCTCATTACATTTCACATCACTCAACACGTAATGGGGGTAATGGTGTGGCAGGCATCATATAGAATAATAAATGTAAACTTAAAATCTACCTATAAACGATAGGAACTAGAATGAAGGATTTCAGTTAGAGTGGGCACGTGATAATTTTATGAAAGGACATTTTCATTTTTGTTTATTTATATGTTATCTTTACTAAACATATTGAAACTGTTTAAAAGAGGCTAGTCGAACACATTAAATTTTCCTTTAACATTCGGATATGTTATTAAATCTCAAGTCGAGAGACCTCAGTTTGTGACAATATATTTTTTCCAGTTTAGGCAATTGATGAACTTGATTTTGATAGGTCTATCTTCTGAAGACATGGAAAATCTGTCAACAGAATCGTAAGACATCTTATGTAATGCATAAATTGTTTTCCTCATTATACGTCGTTACGGTGTGTTACGCAAAACGATAAATTGAGGGTCTTATTTCGTAAATGTTGTCGTTAAAATGTATGCTGATAATAATGTATAAGTTTAAAGAAATGATTGTCTTACCTCACAAAAGAAAATAAATAAATTAAATAATTTACTATTTAAAAACACTGAACCAACAGTATAAAAAGAGTGAATGACCTTCTTTTATCCTAATGTTAGCTTTCATAATCTTTAGGGTTTCAAGACTTCATTCTTACGATTACAAAGGCACACAAAAAAGTTGTCAGACTCAAAGACTGACACATGATAGACTTGAACAAAAAAATATTCTAATGCTCAAAGAATGTATCTCAAGTTATGGGAACGTGCTGAATTCGAATTTATAGCCAGAATTGCGGCCACACCCACCAGTTTATTGGTTTATCGCGAAGAAAGTGAATACTATATTAATATATTGTAGCATTATACACTACAGAAGCCAAAAGTTGTCGCACGTTACTTCTCCCGCACCGCTACTCGGCCACATAGAGAAATATCCGGTTTCGGAGAAAATCACAGGTACTTGTTAGGGACTTCTGTTATTCACAGTCGCACAGATGAGTCGATAGACATGCAAACGTTTAAACAACAACCTTTCTTACTATCAGCGGCGCACTAAAACGGATATTTCCGTTAAATTTTGGCTTGTTGCTAAACCTGTTGCACTAGAGCTACGCCAATCACAGGAGTATTTTCGAAACTAATACTTGATGGATCTGTCAAAGAGATGAATATATTAAAGCGGAGAGGCTTTGACATATTCCTGTTAATATTTTTCACAGTTTATGTATTTATACAGTAGCACAGTCGTGTCAAATGCCCTATGACGACATGTTGATCAGCGACTCTAGCGATCCGCGCGGTTAATCAAGGAATATTATACCGCTTACAATTCGTAATGCAGTATCGTGAAGTTAAAGCTAACCAAAACTTAAATTTTCATATATATTTTAATTTTCTTATGCTTATAACTACAACATATGAAGAAGAACAATATTTAAGGAAAGACATGTTTTAAATCTAATGAATGTTGAAAGTGAACAGTGGAATCATAAGGAAGCTCATGTATGCTTGTTTGCGTCAAACGTAAACACATTTGTCCAAATATGCAACACTACCACGAGCACAGCAGAGCGATGTTGGTCCCGATAGCTTCAGCCACTCAGGGCAACCACGCTCCTCCGTCAGCAGTTTGATTCTGTCGCGCTTCTGAAAATGGGGGCAAATGGACAAAATAAGTGAAAGAGGAAAGGTAAAAAGGAGTGAATGATTTTTTTTCTATAATGTAATATTTCAATGGTAACGCATTCAATGATGAGAGGAAGTTTAATCGCGTTCATTCATAAAAATTTGTACATGAAAGTCGCAAAATTTCAAGAGCGAAAAAAAAGACACTAGTATTATAATACTTTTCTTATTTTACATACTTATGTTTTTATAGTTAATATTCATCTTTAATGAAAAAATTGTCATTAAAAATAACAAATGTATTTGATGAGTCTGAAAGAAGCAAATTGCATTTAAGGAGAAAGCAGTTCAAAGTTATGTTGTTGTTTATAGATATTCTTTTTTTTATTACGTGTGATTGTCCATCAATATAAAAATGGTAATTCTTTGGTTGTACATCTCTAGTCGTAAGGCTAGTGTGTGGTATTGCCTCCTACATTCCCTATTAGATTAATAATAGGCACCTTTATTCAACGTAACTTTATTTTGATAACAGGCTCTCGAAGGCTTTACCTTCATCATCTGTCAAGCGAATTCGCGAGACAGAAAAGATAACGAATCTATCTTTACCCCTGGTCACGGGTATTGCTACAATGATGATGATGCAATGTCAACGAAAGCCATCTGTGGAATAAAAGATTAAAATAAAAAATAATGTATATTACTTCGCACGGGAAAATTGCTGCAACTAGTCTGGCACCAAACTTATGGGTTTTAATTTTTGTAATTTTTTCTTCTTTTTTACATCCCACTGATAGTCCACTCACGGAGAAAAGATAATTCCTCTATGGACCAATACTGTGAAGAGAATAGCTTCTCGACTAAGGAATATTTCAAAGCCTTCTATTTTCCCCTTTGGTTTCGCATTTTTTTTACAATTTTTTTTGTCCCTTATTTTTCTTCTTTGCAACCACTACACAACTTAATTTTTTCTTCAAAATTGTTTCTTCTTGTTTTCTAACGCATTGATAGTCCCACCATAGAGGAAAGACACTTTATCTATGGACAAACAAAAGAAATACAAGTTCCAGAGCGAAAGGAGATTTGAAATTCCCGCACAGAATCAGGTTGTTGTTTTTAAAGTTCCCTTTTTTCTTTCTTTTTATTTCTTCATTTTCTTCTTTTATTTATTATTTTTCATTCTTCTTTTATTTATTATTTTTCATTTATTCTTTTTCATTCTTCTTTTATTTCTTTTTCATTCTTCTTTTATTTAGTCCTTTCCATTCTTCTTTTAGTTAGTCTTTTTACTTTATTTCTTTCTTCTTTTTCATTATTCTTTTATTTATTAGTAGAGCTGGGACTTTTAGAGGCTAAATTAACGAAAAATATTTTTATAAGCTTAAAAAATGAAAAGTAGGTGTTAAAACGACGAAAATATTAATTTATTATCAATATGAAAATTAACAACCAAGAACGAAAATAGTCTCCAAGTAAAACGTTACGTCATTCTCTTTACCGCTCTGCATATTTCGTCTGTGCAATCTAAAAAGTTTGGGAACTACTAGGGTACTGACTCTACGTTTTCTCTCTGAGTGTCATTGCCTGAATCGTGTATGGTGTTAGACACGACCCTCTGACATTTTGACAGGTAGTAAGCCAGACTCACTCCACCCAATCGCGGAAGACCCTCACAGTAACACGTGATGTTATGACGGAGAGGGGGACACTCAACCACTGCGTACCACACTGGCTAGACTTTCATCATACACTCCAAAACTCCAAAGTATTAAACTTGAAAATACTTAAAATATTCAATCAAGATTAGGGAAATATGTAATGATATTAGTATAGACGAAAATATTTACTATTATGCAACTTATATATTTATTTTAGGTGATATGTAATTTCGCACATGGAAACTTTGGAGAGCTACTTCAATTTACACTAAACTCTCAAGTTCAAAATAAAGGGGGGAATGTATTTACCTAAGGTCTGTGTCACGCGTTGCTTTGACGTTGCGTCAAGCGTTGCGTTGACGAGTGTCGTAATTTAATTCCGTATCGTACTTAGCTGAACGGTCAAAGCGCACGCATGCCGTTTCGCGTTAGTCACAGAGTTCATCTATGACGTGCATTACTTAATGCGTGTCAACGCGACGCTTGTGTGACACAGGCCTAAAAGTCCGAGCCCTATTTATTATTTTTCCTTCCTTCTTTTATATTATTTTTCTTTCTTCTTTTTTCTTTTATGTCTTTGGAGATTCTAGCAATCTTCTGGTTATGAGCGGAGCGTAATGTTCACTTGTTTTAAGTCAACCCCCTACACTAAGCGGTACCAATCTAACAAGAAGTAAAAGGGCAACAAAGCTCGTAGAGATGGAAATGCATAAAGTAAATGAAATTATTCGTTTCAGAAGTGGCACACAAACCAACTTGTATGTGTAAACTCTAGTTACAGGCTCTACGAAGTGAAAGAAAAGGGTTCACGTCCACGTGAACGACGTTATTTTGTTGAAAACAGACGTATACAGCAATGGCGAGCGCAAAATAAACAAATTAAGAAAATATTTTTTAGTGTGCCAATCACTATGAACAGTCTCTCTTCATGACTTTCCATTGACTTTATGGCCGTTCGAGCAGTTCGAGCAGTGCCTCCTTACGTGGAATGGGCACTGCATTTCAGACGGAACTAGGGTGACCATCCAGCCAACAGCTGTGTGTACGTCGAGGTAATTGCCGATAGCTGCATTATATAGAATCTTGGCATCCTCAGAACGCAAATATGCACAAAAAAATGAAAAAGTATAACCAGAAAAGATAGAAATTGGACACCAACGCAACGTGGAGAAATAGCGAGTAAATTCCACGGTTGGTGTCAGTGGCGGATCCAAAGGGCCCAAAGCCTAGAGATTTTGTTTGTCTCCTTCATTTGGCAAAATTGATTTAAATATTTATGTTAGGATTATGTAATTGTTTAAAAAGTACTGTATAGTGTCATTAATATACTAAAAATAATACACAATATCAAGACCAATATGATTATTATTTAACAAAAATCTACAAACCCCCCACCCACAATGATCGGCTGGATCCGCCCCTGGTCGATATACTACATATTTTAAAGTAGTAAACAACTGAACGCCGCGCTCCGTTCATAACCAGCATCTCGCTAGAGTCCACCCCACGCACTGTTGCGAGTGGCCTCACGGGCGGGCGCGCGCGGGGCGTCGCCAGCCTGCCCTGGCCGCCTGCATCCAGTCGCGGGGCGTGCCGGGGGCGTCGGCGTCGGGGTCGCCGGGGCACGGCAGGTCGACGCACAGCAGCACGGCGGCGTCGCCCCGCGCCAGCGCCCCGCACGCGCAGTCGCCCGCGCGCAGCAGCGTCGCGTTGACGCCCTCGGCGCCGGGGCCGTCCAGCGCCCAGCGCAGTGACGCCGCCTCCGCCAGCGCGTTGGCGCTCAGGTCCAGCGTGCGCGGCACCGCCCGCGCCTCCGCCTCCGCCCCCGACGCGTCCAGCCACGAGCGCAGCACGCCCTCCGCCACCGACGTCACGTTGTTGAACCACAGCGTCACCTGCCGGAACCAGAGCGCACGATTTGTTTTTCTCAGGTAGCAAATGAATTTAACCTTGGGCGTAATGCTGTGCACCCTCGTCGAATTAAATCCAAATTCCCAAATTATGAATTTCGTCCACCATTCATACATGATAAAGTAAAGTCAAATAGTAGGTCTAATACTAAAATATGTAAATATAAAATAAAAACTACATCAAGCAACTTTCAAATTAAACACAAATTCTAACAAACGAAGCAGCGATGTAAAGCTCAAAAAGTCAAGGCCGTTGCCTAATAATGAAAATTCGTTGTGTTTTACGCAACACGTCTCTTGAGCATTGAGCGTCTATACATTGGATTGATTGATTGATTGTTTAGTTATTCAAGACAACTCAACTACTAGCCATTTCCGTAAGTGTAGTGCATGTTTTTGTTCGGGAGGGGGCGGTGATCTTCCCCCGCTGAATGGCGAGATCCAGCGCCTCCCTACCTTCCGCTAGCGGCGTTTTCTCCCACCAGGTATCTCCCACCAGCGGAGCACCGACCCAGCCGGGACAAGCTTTTAGCTTCTGACGGGTCTCCCAGCATGTGTGGTAGTGTAGTGCGTGTTAGTGTAAGTGTATGGAAGAGGAAGGTGAGATCGCGTCCGGTTCGTGGTTCGTTTGTTAGTGTACTGTTCCAGCATTCGTCTGGTATTGATCGGAGAAACTACGGAAAACTACCGACCAGAGCAGCCGACCGCTAGAATTCTCCTCCAGACAGACACTGAATTCGACCTAGGTAACAAGCTGCAATTTTGATGATGGCGGGAATTTTCCTATTCTTATTTTTCAAATTTTCAGGTGGAAATTATCGCAACTGATGCAGTGGCCACTACTACTGTATTTATTCTAAATGTAAATCCTCTGGTAGCCGCCGGATCTGGCCATCGAAGAGAAATATTACCCCGCCCCCCTTCCGCGATAAAAACCATGCACTTACGGGAGTGCTGACCTCAACAGTTGACACGCCCTGAAACACTAGTGAATCAAAGAAAGCGAGCGAACTTCGTAAGGGCGCTCGTGGTACCTGTGAGAGCCGGGGCCACAAGTGCGCGTCGTACTTGAAGAACGTGTTCACGCGGTTCCGCTGCACGTGGAGCGACTCCAGCGCCGGGAGGTCGGCCAGCACGTCGCCCGGCAGCTCCGCCAGCTGGTTGTTGTTCAGCTCCAACGTCGTCAGAGAGAAGAGGCCTAAAACGCAGACGAGTCACTTTGAAGTAATTGCACATGGAAATGTTTTAAACTGAAGCATAGTGAAAAGTACTCAAGTTAACAATACGCTTGGGTTTTTAAAATACTTTAGTTTTGTTGTCTTGATCTGCCAAATCAATATTACTAGTGGTAAAACAATTATTAATCGATACTACAAGAATATGATGGAGGTAGGTTAATAACAAAAATGTCTATGAATTACTTTTACGGGGTTTGCTTTAAATGCGTAATTATAAGAATATTATTAGTTATGTCTGCAACACAGTTTCTTCATCCTAATCTCCGTATCTCTCCTGTAAACTTTTATTTTCGTGCCTATCTATTGGCGTACTACTCTTCTCGTTCCTTTCCGTTGAAATCTCTGATCTTGTGCAAATTGGAAAAATTCAATGTTGTTTCGCGTCTTCACGCAACTATTTATGATTGAAGTCTGTTTTATCATTGAAGTCTGTTCTTAAAGACAAATTTTCTAAATAAATGCATGCACAAATTTTCGAAAACATAAATAGTTTTCACGTAATTGCCCCTAATATAAGCAACTTCTACAGGATTATTTTCCAAAAAGGGATGATTTTTTCCTGATTTTTACTCAAATAGAGCACACTTATCAAAATACTCCTAAAAATTACACTTACATAAGTACATACGTATAAAAATGGCGAAGATCGTATTTTTGGTAAACTCTCTGTTTTTTTGAAAATTGTTAAAATTTTTTCCTTTATGAAACTGCTTTAAAAATTAGTAGAATTAAAAATGAGTAGATTTCTAGAATAAATCCAAATATTTATCAAATATTTCTTAATCGTTTGCATTTCATGTTTAATATAATTTGAAGACTCTTTGTAATAATTATTGCATGTCTACTTCTGTCTCAAAAGAAACGAGTACAGTAGAGATGCAACAAAGTATTATGTACATACACGCAGGGGTTATTTTAAATTGCCAGGAAAATATAAATGTCTTACGCATATGTTTGGCCAAAAATGACTGAAAAAGAACTCTTTCATACTGTGTAAGTACATATCTACCATAAATAGATAAATAATTATTTAAAATATCTCAACTTATATTTGTTCTATTCTCTTCTGTAAATTCATTTTTCTAGTTGATATTGTAGAGAACAATTGTTTCTTAGGTAAATACATTACGGATAAGATTTTGCAAGTAGTTTCTGCTTACTGGAATATGAGTGTCATACCTGAAAACAATCCTTTGGGGAGTTCGGTCAGCTGGTTGAAGGAGAGGTAGAGCCCATCGAGTGATGCCAAGTCCTTGAAGAGGCCAGGTTTCAACGCTTTTAGTTTATTCCGTGTTAGTGATAAGGCTTGGAGGTCTGTGAGTCCTTTAAACAAGCCCTCAGGGATATCAGTTAGCTCATTGTCTGACAACCACAGAGACTGGAGAGTCTTCATGTCCGCGAACACGTCTGGCGGCAAATGAGATAATCGATTGCGGTAGAAACCGAGCGATCGAACAGAATGCAGACCTGCAAATGTGCCTGGTTCTATAGTAGTCATCTCATTGCGAGCTAACAACAGTGTTTTCAAATTATACAGCCCACCAAAAACTCCAACAGGAAGAGACGTCAATTCATTGTCCTGCAGATCGAGATGTTCGAGATTGGAAAGTTTGTAAAATATTCTTTTATTGAGCGTTTTCAACTTGTTGCTACTCAAAACCAGAAGAGTAAGATTAGACAAGCCAGAAAACACACCTTCGGGAAGTTCTTCCAATTTGTTTACTCCTAGATTTAGCACCCGCAATTTTGTCAGCCCCCCAAATGTATCAGAGTTCAAAGAAGACAGCTCGTTGCCAACAATGTCGAGCTCCTCTAGATCAGTCAAAGTAGAAAAAGCTACAGAAGGTAGTGAAGTGAGATTATTATATGATATGTCTAAATTTTTAAGATTTTGTAGGTGAGCTAAGTCATCCCACGGGATATTCGTTAAACCACATTCTCTCATTTTAAGATTTTGAATCTTCGAAAGTTTTGTTAACAACCCCTCAGGTACTGAGTAAAACTCATTGAAACTTATATCTAACTCAATTAAGTCCTTTTGCCGATCAAAAGCATCAGCAGGAAGGGAATGAAACTGATAGTACACCAGCTTCAGCGACTTGAGACGGTCAAGTCCTGCCAGAGCCGCTGTTGGAAACCTAACGTGCCCAATGTTGGACATGTCGAGCGTCTCCAGCATAATAAGTCCCCCTAAGATTTTGGTGGGGACGTAGGAGAACTGGTTGCCCTGCAGGTTGAGCGACTTGAGTCGCAGCAGCGTGGAGAACTCGGTCTGCGGCAGATAGGTGAGGTCGTTGCCGTTGAGGTCCAGGTGCTCCAGGTTGGGCAGGTTCTGGAAGAGCTGCTGGGGCACGGAGCGCATGTGCAGCATGCCCAGGCCCAGGTGGCGGATCTTCCAGAGGCCGGCGAAGGCGTCGCCGGTGAGCGGGCGCAGCTCGTTGCCGCTCACGTCCAGCCACTCCAGCTCCGCGCAGCGCCGCACCGGCTCCAGGCTGCGCACGGAGTTGAAGGACGCGTCCAGCCGGCGCAGCGCGCACGGCGACGGCAGGAAGGCCAGGGACGTCAGGCGGTTCTTGCTCACGTCCAGCACCTGCAGAGTGGATACGCGTGCAAACAAGTGAATCGCTAGGTGCAAAACATATCATGTCCATTTTTTTTAAAACAAATTTTCAGATATGTTGATCACTTGATTGAATGATTGTTTTAGTGATTCCGGGGAGTCAACGAACATGGTCATTAGTCATTAGCCATAAGTGTAGTGCATGTTTTTCCTCGGGACGTGGAGGGGATCATTCTATCGCTGTAGGACAAGATCCGGTGCCAACCTACAGTCAGCTAGCGGTGTTTTCCCTAACCAAGTATCTCCCACCAGCGAGGCACCGTCCCAGTCAGGACAAGCTTTAAGCTCCCGACCGGTTTCCCGGCATGTGTGCTTGTGTAGTGCTTGTTAGTGTAAGTTTGTGTGTAAGGGACAGGAGAAGGAAAAGGTAGAAAAGGTCGCGCGCAGTCCGTGGCCAGTTTTGGAGGGTACTGCTCCTGAATTTGCCCAGTGTTGATCGGAGAACTCACGGAAAACTACCGATCAGAGCAGCCGGCCGCTAAAATTATCCTCCAGACGGCGATTGACTTCGACCTAGCTGACAAGCCAGTGTCGAAAATACTGCCCCCGGCGGATCTCGAACCTAGGACCTCCCGGTCAGGGGGACTGCAGTGACATCAGTTGATGACCATAGCCATCTCTCCCGGTTTGATCGCTTAATACAATACGTACTAGCTTCGTGAGATTTTCACGATGTGGAAAAAACAGTTGTACACCACTCGAACTATTGAACTCCGCATCTAGCAGAATTGCATTTAATCTACACATGAAGATGTGACTGATCCCGGAACGAGACGTCATTGAAACAGTACACGTGACTGTCGTTTTACTTCCCATCACACTTATTACTTCACGATGAAGTTCAACACACTCTCAAAACTAGACAAACAGGCTTCGGTGGCTCAGAACATCAATTGATTTCACTGCCGTGCTTCTGAACGCGAGATCCTAGAGTTCGAGCTCAGGCGGTGGTAGGATTTTCGACACTAGTTAGTTTGAATTCAACCTCTGTGTGGAGAACAATTGTAGGGGCTGGCTGCTCTGACTGTTAAACATCCGGAGCAATTGTTCAAAAATGTTGCATGAACTGTTTAGACAAGTTGAAGGGGGATTACGACCTTTAAATAGTACTCCAGATTTGGATATTAAATAAAAGAACGCTGGTTTTCCGTTGTTTCTCCGACCAACACCAGGCGAATGACACAGCAATACCCTTACGAACGGACCACAGACTGCGCGCGAGCTTTTCTTCCTCTTCTTTGTCCTATCGTCACTCCTTACATACACACATATTCTTACATGCACTACTCTACCACACATTCAGGGAGACCAGGTAGCTGAGAGCTTATCCCGCATGGGGCGGAGTTCCGCTAGAGGGTGATACCTGTTAGGGAAACCATGCACGTCGGCGTGTAGGTTTGCGGCAGATCTAATGCAGTGGGGGAGGATCACCGCTACCCCCGCGATAAAACCATGCACTACACATATTCGCACACTGTGGACGCGGTCGAAATCACTAATCAACCAATCAATCAATAAAAATAAACCAATTTATAGCAACCTAGAAAAAAAGTGTCTCTCTACTCAAAGTAGATGGAATCTGTACAGAAAATAATTTGCATGCTTCAATTTTCCTGCATTAATTACGTAAAGTCTGGTCTGTTCGTTTTCTGTACAGACCACAAATGTTGCAAAAAGAGACCGTGTAAGGCGGGCTTTAGAGTGCTCGCAGCTCGGCTCGGCTCGGCTGTGTTCGGCTGTGTTCGGCTGTGTTCGGCTGTGTTCGGCTGTGTTCGGCTGTGTTCGGCTGTGCTCGGCTGTGCTCGGCTGTGCTCGGCTGTGCTCGGCTGTGCTCGGCTGTGCTCGGCTGCTGCTTGCGCTGGGCCGGCTCGTCTGGCTGCAGGCGCGGCTCGGCTCGGCCTCGGCTTCGCTCGGCGCGGGGCCTCACCTCCAAGGCGAGAGGCGCTCGAGCTTCCTGCGTCAGTCGGCGATGCCATGTCTGCGAACGTCGAGGTAGCGCGTGTGCGCCGCGGCCACGCGGCGGGCGCGGCAGGCGCGTCAGGCGGTTCGAGGTGAGGTCACCTCCACCACGGAGCGGTGCAGGCGGCTGGCCAGCGCCGCAGCGAGCGTTGAACGACAGGTCGATCTTGCGTGAGCGGGCCCGGGGGGCACGTGTCACCCGCCTCCAGGCCGCTGCTTCTGCGCCAGAGTAGTTCCAGCGCACCGGTCCCATGCATTGCACGGCGGCGAGCGAGCGCCGCCCGCTGTCCACGCCAGGGAGCGCCACCAGCGCACCGGGTGAGCGCCACGTACATGTTGACTGCCCGAATAAAAGGCCATCCATAGTGCAATCGTAAAATATAGCATAACGCATAGACATAAACATTAACGTAAGTAGTAACTGAAGTATCACAATGACGAACATTAAAGCTAAGCAAAAATAAGAGTATTCTATAGCTGTGAAGGCATTCTATTTACTATTGTCGGATGTGAATATCGATTTTAGTATCGACTGTGCTTCCGATGGTCGTATGCGTTAGGTTCCTTCTATCGAACTTTGCTTCTTTTTCGATTCTCGATTTTGAGTACACGTACTGGGGATTGGTTCCAGTTCTTATGTCTTACTTAAGCATAAGCACAGAAGTTTGAGCTTGCATTTCTTTTAAGTACCGCGTACGTGTTTATACTTATTCGGACGCATTTGGAATGAGTATCGTTTGATGGACGTGATCCTAACTTCATATGTCAGTGAATAGCTATGTTCGTGTTTGCTTTTGCTGAATGGCGGCTCCAGGGAAAAAACAAACTCAAGAGCGTAAACAATCTACTTATTCATAAGCCGGAAGAGACTTATTACTAAGCTGTCCCTTACCGGCTTATGAATGAGCGGGAAGCGGTTCTGTAGAACAAAAAGGCTAACCCATAGTTTTTGTTGAAATGGGAGTAAAAATGGCCCGTCCTTTAATTCAGATTTTTTCGAAAATTATGTAAAGTCACTGTTATTAACTCATATTCTTTTGCCCACCATTATACTTTAGTACCTTTTTCGTAGCAAAAGTA
>BOPP01000023.1:2958271-3006505 GCA_017312745.1 Gryllus bimaculatus | reverse complement strand
CAAGCCCCATCCCCCGCCCCGCCACGTACTCTTCGCCTCAGCCCCTCCGCCACGCCCCTGGCGGCACGGCATGAACCCTGCGCCACGCCCTTGCACGAATTTCGCCACTCGCTGTGAGGAAGTCACGAACAGCCGCGAAAAGGAAGCGCAACGCTCACGTGATGCAATACAGACAGACAGGATGAAATTCCTAGACCAATGCTTTTGTGGTGATATTACTCTTATGTATTTGTAATTTGCAGTGAATTAAATGAAGTATTAGACACTAATACTGTGCGTGCAAGCCGTTTTCTGTTTTATAATACTTATTTTTTTGCCATACTTTTAGAGAACTTTTCACATAATTATAAAACTTTAGTGCCGTAAGATCAAATATCTTTGAATTTTCGTGCCGAGTCTTGTTTTGTCGTTATCTTCATTTGAGTAGATCTAGTTTTCTTATGACTATTGCCCAAATCGTCTTTGACGGATTTATCGTCGGACTTTCTTCCTACCAGTGTAAAATTAACATCTTTATCATGGATTATCATGGATTTATATCATGTTGCCCGGTTATTCATAAACATTTCATGAGAAAGAAAATGCAGTATTCTGAACAGTAATGTAAAAGTTATCAAATCACTGGAGTGGAGTTCGATCATGATGTAATCTGCAACTATATTTTGAGATTATCAGTCATCCAAAGGGCGAGAATCGTCGGTTTACGAGCTAAACATCGAGACACACAAGAAGAAATTAAAAATAATAGTTATTTACGAACTAAACTAAGCCTTACCACGCCCAGTAAATTTTCGTCGGCGATTCTCACGTTTTCTTGATTTGTGTATGTTATAGAGCCGAGAAGAGTGCGGCTTTAGTTATTTCGTCAGCAATACAAACAAATAAAATCAATAGCGCGTTTAAGTTGTTTCTATTGGAAGGGAGAGAATATTTCTTGTTATCAAATGTTGCCATTATCGCTTGTTGCTTCCATTTTCATAATTTAACCAAGTAGATTAAACGAGAATAGTTGTGTTTTCTGGAGCTCAAGAACTGAAGCATATTTTTATTTTCCCTCGTATGCCTCTTTCGGTTTCTTTACTACTTTTTGATATTAAACAAATGTTGCAGAAGGGATCAGTTCAAATCAGTTTATTTTTAAAAAAGTCTTGATATATTGTAAACGCAAAATGTAACCAGAGAAATTCCGAATCCGGGGATATTACGTGCATTTGTAAAGAAATTTAAATATTTTTGTAGAAAATAAATTTGTCGTGTAAAAAATGTTAAAATCTTAAGTCATGAGAACTTCAACATTCATTATATTTTACCTTGGAACTAATACTTTCTCATTCACCGCCCCATATTTTTTTCTATTTAGTAGAACGTATCAGTGGGATTGCTTCTTAACAGGTGAATATTAAGTACGGCGAAACATCAAAATAAAAATAAGCAAATAAATAAATATAAATAAATGAAAAATAAATAAATATAAATTCATTGGAAACATCATTATTCATATCGAATAGAATGACAAGAGACTGCTCTGAAAGAGTGATGGCTTACGGGCCTCGCAGGCGTCTACGCCAGCGCTGCCCCCGCGATGCGACGCGACGTTGCGTGAGCGAAGCTGCTGCATTGTACATCGCGTCAGAGGTCACGTGGGCGAGGGCTTCTCAGCGTGGAATTGCCAAGTGGCCACTGAAGAGCAAGGTTGACAAGCAGAAAGGTTTGCTGCCTGCCGGGCGTTTAACTTTGCAACCTCGTGGTTCAACTCACGCTTGTGTTTGGCCGAGTTGGGAAAAAGCATTTAAAACATGGGGTTTCCAGGGAACATTGCGGAATCAAACACTTCGAAGTAGATAAAAAAAATCATTGTGAAATGTTTTAACGATTATAAACAAGCTTGATAAATAATTTCTAATCTTCAGGTTATTATTACAAATCTGTGAGTCAATTTGTTGTATAAGGAGACGTAGTTGTGTGGTATGCGTGTATCGATCATATTTGACTTCAAGACAAAAATACAAATATAGGAACGACCTACTGGAATAGGAAAATACAGGTTGGCCATATGTGATGCCTTGGAGACTGCCGACCTGAGAACAAGCACAGAAATTCTTAATTTTCCGCTAGAATATTCTAGAATAAAAATATTTTACATTAATTAATATTTTATGATTATCAATAACACTTTTCTGAGTAGATAGCTGATCAGTTATTCATAATTTTTAAGTAACAATTATTTAATAAAAATATCAATGATTATTCTCTCTGGGCTTGAGCTAACTACATGCGTTCATCATGGAGTGTTTTATCTCATGATTCAATTCATTTCAATTATTCTTTAATTATTCCATTGATTCACACAAAAATAGCAACAGTTTATATTTTCCCTGAAAAGCTCAAATATCGTTTTATTTTATAAAGCCCTTACTACGAACACAATACGAAGCGGTGACATTTAAATGACATTTTACTCTTAAAAGAACGTTTGCGTGCGATAGTTCTTTCTCCTTAGAAATCAGTTCATTTCAACACGGAACGAGTAAAAGCTAGCGGGAAAAAGTGGTCTATCGCCCAGAATAAAATATGACTTAGCTCTCTAACAACATATAATCAGAGCTAAGTAAAATACTGTCCAACGAAAAACAGCAATGACTGATATTTGCTTTCTCTCATTTTAAAAAGCTCGCATTGTTCACTGAATTGAAATAGTTCTGCGAGGAAAGAATTTTACACGCAAGGACATTTAGATAGCGTGAAAAATAGGTCGAGTCCAGAAGTGTGGAGATAGCCTATCAGAACTGCAGCTGTGTCGTCGTTTCTTGCGCTAGTCTGCATTGCGTGGAACCATTTGCATTCACGCTGCACACGGTCGCCAGAACGAGTGCGTTCTTTGCATTTTGTCCTTATTGCTTTTTACATTTCCCCTTTAACATATACCAAGTTAGCACGTGGTGCGAAAAAAGTGGGTAGTGACCCAGAAAGGAAAAAATACGCTTTCTCAATCGCCTTCAAGCAACTATTAATTTGAGGAAAGAATATAGTTTTATTCTTTTCTTATTGATATAATAAAATTATTTTTTTGATTCATCCAATTTCGATCCAAGTGCGAAGTCATCGTTGCCATGTTTCACAAACATAAGTGGAGCCATTTATTTCAAAGAAAAGTGTTTTATTCTATATAACGTGAATATAACTTGTGAAACAAGATCATGACTTTTTCTAGTAAAAATAGTATATTTTCTAACAATATACAGTATTTCCCCATTTAAGTAGTAAATGACAATGTTGAAAAGGAGTTATTCATCACGTCGTTGATTCGACGTTCAATAATAAAAAGTATTAAACTTCTTCAAAAAGTATGAAAAATGTACCCTCCAAAAATTAAATGTTTTTATTATTTTTTAAATCATCACAGACATTGTCTTCTGTTGTGTCATGATTTTTTGAGAAATTGACTTAGACTTCGAAAGGTAGCAACAGAATTATTACTGACGGAATATGACAATGAAAATTTCCTTCAGATGTGTTATTAATTTGGAGCTAATATTTGTTGTTTAAACGATTCAACATTAACAACAATTAAGTATTATTTAACCTTCACCATGCGAATACAGAAGCACATGACATGTGATTTAAAAAAGATAATAAACTGTTTACTTTTTGAAGAGTATATTTTCAAACTTTTGTGAAAGTATAGTTCTACATATTAAATATTATTTATAGACTGATCAGAAAATGATTTCAAAATGATTAATAATGTTCAACATCATATCCCGACAGAAATAATTATTTTGCTTTCTTTCGAAGCCAAAGTCAGTTTTTCACAGTTTTTCAAATTTCAAGTGAAGTATCTATCAAAAAGAAAAGGTTGATTTGCAGAAATGTATCTTCATCTTAATCTGGTGATCAGCGGAATATTGTAACCATTTGGAGAAAATGTATCAATTAAGGTGCTAATTACGAGGGTTTTCAATATTTTATAAATATGAGGGATGTAATATGGCAATCAGTGATGGCCGAGACGTATCTTTGTATTATCATGCAACTCTCACTCACAATTCTAAGACGACTGTAATCCTGTATTCATCTACTTCCTCATATTTGATCTAAATAAATAATGGGGGCATATTTGTGATGGCTTTGTAAAATGAAAACTATATTGCAAAAAAAAGTAATGTTGTATCAGCTGTGCTAAAGAATCACAAACGTGTATAATTCTCTCTTCATTAAATCTTCATTAAACTGAACTAAACAAAACACACATAGTTTATTTTATAGAATTTTTAATAGCCATTTTATAAAAAAATTGACATTTTGTGCATTATTAACGACCAATAATATGCTTACTAAAACTTACCTGAATGCCATTCTACAACATCCGAAGCAGTATTCTTTAGCTTTGAAATCTATTTTCTTTGCACTCATTAGCAAACAAATTTCTCAATTGAACAAATGTCACAATAAACAGTGAAATGAATTTTGTTTCTGATTTTTCAACCGTCGCGTCAATTTATTGATTCTAACATGAAGAAACTTGTTTTTGGATGACCCTCGAGTTCATAAGTAATAATTTGCAAAAACAGTTGCAGATTATAAAGTACATTTGTAAGTTGAATTAATAGAATAAACAACATTAACATACGAATTTGGATTGTCCTTAGTTCCCAGGTATGCCGAAGCAATACCCTAACAAACGGGCAACGGACCCTGAGCGATCTTTCATTTCCCTTCCTCGTCCTATCCTCACCCCTTATATACGATTACACATACATGCACTACACTACCACGCACGCCGGGAGACCGATAGGGGTCTTAGAGCTTATCTCGGCTAGCAGGTGCTCCACTGGTGGAAGGTACTTATACGTGGAGAACACTCCGCTAGCCGATAGGAAGGTCGGCGCCTAATCTCATCACTTACACTTACGGGACTAATAGCCTTAGTTGACGCGCCCGGAATCTCTAATCAATCAATCACCAGACGAATGCCTGAGCTGTACCCTACCAAACAGGCCACAGATCGCGCGCGATCTTTCCTTTTTCTTCTTCCTTGTCTAATATTCTTCCATTTCTTACACACACACACACACACACACACACACCCTTACGTGCACTAGACATGTCAAGAGAGCTTAGAGACTAATGACTTCAGCAGTTGACGGCGCAGGACCTTAGCAGTAGAGGCGCCCGAAATCGCTAATCAATCAGTCGACTGTATAAAGTGTGAATGCGAGTGTGTGTGTGTGTGTGTGTGTGTGTGAGTGCGCGTGTGCAAACAGGGACCAGACGTAGTCCATCCTGAGGGCCGGGGACCCCAAGCGCGCCGCCATGAAGAAGGTGGACTTCGCAGGGGGCATCAGCTACCACAACGAGCAGCTCGAGCCCATGGTGATGACACTAGAAGCGACGCAACATCGGTGCTCCTACAAAAATATCGGTATTTGAAACATCGATGCATTGAAACCGATGTTGTTGTTTTTTGAAACGATATTTTTTGATACAGTAGGCTTCCGTGGCCGGAGTCAGTTCTAGGGGAATTAATTATCCACGAACCAAACATCGAAAACATAAGAACAAGTAGCACACGTAAGCTTCCGGGGCTCGGTTCCGTAAATTCTTGGCTATCCGGGAGACGTCGTGTCGTTGGCTGAGAGGCCATCTAATCTGAGTTGGCCTCTCAGCCAACGACGCGGCGTCTCCCGGATAGCCAATAATTTATAAGAACAAGTAGCACAAAACATCTACGTTGACTAGGCTTACCGCGAGACGCACCGTCCTAGGCACAGGTGCGAAAGTGTCGGCCGCCTTTCTGCGACCTTCCTCCCGGTAAATTGGCATTGGCATAAAAAACATGTTTACTTTTTAAAATTAGTTGCATCTTGAATGCAACACGTCCATTTAGCCAACACTTATCTTTAGTATTTTGGAGAAATATATTTTTAAACTTACTTGTGGTGTCTCGTAACGTCACGTCAGTTGATGCCTTTTATCCCTTCGGCCAGGGTCTCGGCGTCATTACTAACCGGGGTTTCCAGACAGCCGCTCATCCGGGAATCCGTGATGTGTCGAATTGCTTCTGTGACTTCACGCAGCGTGATTAAGCAAGCACACGGATCATCATTTGAAACATTTGCCAGAAGCACGTTGAAGATCTTCAACACGTATGGAAGATGGTCTTAGTAGTGAGGATGGCCTTGACTCCCCAGCTTATTTCGGGCGAACGGAATCGACACAACCAAAAATACCAATACTGATAAATCGCAAAGTAAAATATTTACTTTACGACCATATATATTTTCTCCCCCCTTAAAACTCAATGACTGTAATGTGTCACGGACAAAAACTAGTATTCCAATCTACGTGTTCTCTTAGATAAAAAAAACAACTAACGTGGTCATCACGTATTCAAACAACACCTAATAAAACTTTCACAACACATTCAAAATTATATCCGCCAATAAATTTCAAATCTTCCTTTAAAATATAATATGGTACACTAATATACAAAAAAAGATTCAACCGTCTCTGGCTTATGCCTGCCCAATTTAGTGCAACACTGCCCTAACATATTTGAAAAAGTTACAATAGGTAATAAATTTCTGCTCAGAATTATTAAAGCTCATTTGTTTATTTCAAACACACAAACACACACATTCATAGAGAATTACAAATTTCACATCTTGATCGATATATCAACCAAATTCTAAACCAAAACTTCTCCAATCTCTCATCGTCACCTTGCACAAATACATTAAATTACATACGTGAAACAAAATTAGTGTCATATACGTTCAAGTCATTCAAAGGGTATGCTTCACCCACCATGAATATTCAATAATCTCAAAAATAAAATTTGTATTGTAAATAATATTAAATTAACTGAACGACAAGCAAAGTTAAAAGCAAAGTTATTTACGTTCAGTTCTTGACATCTAATGAATGAAGGTTACTAGTCCGGCGACTGTAGGATCGTCCCAAAATGTTATAAAAGTATATAGAAACTTCCTGTAAAAGATTAATGTTGTATAGGAAGAAAAAAGGTTTGAAACTAATGAAGCTCAAATAGCACATACTTTCTCCCCCGAATTTTCACGCGAAATTACGCAAAAAGTACTAAAATATTCGAAAAATTGTACATGCCAAATCTATCTTGAAGGAACAAATTTCATTAACGGAAAAATCACTATTTTTTATATTTTAATTGTAGAAAGACTCCAAACAAATTTTGAACTTTTCCAATTTTTGTTAAATGAGGAATTACAAACAAAATGAGACCTGCGACTTTCACTTAAACGACCTTCATACTACCCAACACAAGATTTAATCAAAAACGATGGAGCCATTTTTTCGGAATTGCCACGGGCTTCATGTGAAGACCCCAAAATTAAATTATCGGTTTCAAATTAAAGTAGCCGCGACATCTGACAGATCAATTTTGTTTTATTTACTCAATGCAGTGGAAAGCTACCTTAATTAGTTATATGGCATAATCAAAGAAAGATATAGTGAAAGTGTAGTGTAGTAAAGTGAAAGAGTGGGTGGGGAACTAATTTAGATGTTTAAAGAGCTAACTTAAAAAATCCACATTGCGTTTCTATTTAAAAGAGAAATTGTATAACTGATTAATTTTATGTATATGTGTACTCTGCATGTTTACTAGATGTAACTAAGTGTATGTTCTTCATATAAATGTAGGCATGTATACTATGTAGGGCAAGTGTGTGTTCGTGTTGTGTGAACGTGAGAGTGAGCATTCTTGTATGAGAATGTATATGTATGAGTTGAAGTGTATGTGTATATGTGAGTATATGTATATGTATATGTATATATGTATATGTGTGTATATATGTGTTATAGATGTATACAGGTCTGTGTATATTTATATAATGTGTGCATATGGTTGAAACGATTGTATTATAAATTATTTTTATATTAATTGTTTTTGGATTGTAAATGTACATATATTGTAAAACTGTAGGGTTATGGCTACCATCTGGCAATCAGACAATTGTAGCCATAAATAAATCTTATTATTATTATTTATTATTTATAACCATTAATAATTATTGTAACCATAATCAAATATTATTATTTATTATTTATATGTATTGGATGTAGGTTTCGTTTGATCCGGAGTTTGAGGGGCACTGTTCCTTTGGTAAAATGAAACGGTTCACTATTGGTCGTGATTCACAAAATTATAGTTGCGCGGTTCACTTCAATCACTAGAGAATAATTTTGGCATTGATTAATTTTGTTAAGTCAAAGCATAAATATATACACAATATGACTATGAATCAATAACATATGAAGCTATACATTTTGCTTTTCGAAATATTTTTTCTTTATGACAACACATTTTCATTTTCAATTCACATATGAAAGTACACATCACAGCACTCTTTCAAAACACAAAATAAGATTTTACCTTGCTGGTTGAACATGAATACATATACAGACTTGATTTACTTATTTAACATCCTTCTAATAACATATTTGTTACTATGACAATAACATGATTTACTTCATAAATTGATGAGTAATATTCCAAATAATTTGTTGGTGTCGATTTGCGTGTTACTTTGCATTTCAAGTTGTCTTTTAATAGTTTTGTGTGTCTACCGAGATGGAAGGTATGAATTGAGGATTTATTTATGATTTGCGCCGGGAGGGAAGTTTGAATGTTAACCTGTGGTGTCAGAAAGTGGGTTTGCTTGCGTCTCACGTAAATAAAGTATGCAAGAATGATAAAGTATGCAAGAATACTGAGAGAAAGGATAGAACAGATAGTTATGATGGATTTGTAGAGTCAAGAGACGAGAGGTCATAGGGTGAAAATGTCCGTGTGAAAGGATTTTTCGTTTGAGAGGAATCTTATTAATTTACTGAACTTCAATTCATAAAAAGTAAAGAGAGAGTACACTAATTTTACTACTATAGTGTTTTTAATTCTATTAAAATTCTATAATTTCAGTGATTATGTCAGTTGAATTGTTTTCTTTTTTCTAATCAAATACTGCTATCTTTAACATATAGTATTTGTTTCAAAAAATAGACGGGTTGATTTTATATTATTAAAATAGGAGGTAGCCCCCCAATAATAAAAGTTTTAGTAGAAAGTGTTAGTGAAATATACACCGGATTCTAGAAGGTATAAAAAATATATTAAGTAGATGAGTTGCTTTTCTTGGTAATAAAACAGTGACTTGGAATCGTAATGAAAGTTTAAGTAGCTTGTGATTGTGAAACATAAATTATATTTATTGCGAAAACTTAATTAACATTAAAACACGCAAATAGTAAACAAGCATTCAGTTCAGTCAGTCGATTCCCCTCTAGTGAACTGAATCAGAGAACCAAAGGAACCATGCCACCCTAAATAGACATGACAAACGATTTTGGTATTATTTCTGAAATATGATTAATAGTTGTGCAGTTTTAATGAAACAGTGGATTTTTAAGTGCGAAAAATGTAGTGATAATGAATGCTTTTCAGTGGAAGTAATGAGTGGAATTTATTCACTAAACTAACATCACCGCGTAAAGTCAACAAATTTTAAAACTAGCTGCAAAAATGATATATTTTAGCGGACCATGTTGCTAACACACTCTCTTGCGACAATCATATTATCCAAAACGCAGATATTATGGAATTTATTCTTCGTAAATAATGACATTTTTGCGTAGTCATAGCAAGTAAAATACAGAGCAGAATTGATCGTGAAATTTTCGAAGGACATGCATTTGAGTGAAGCCCTTTAATGCGCCTCGTAAATGCGATTTTGGTATTCGCTATATAATATAATACTACGGCCAAATGCTCTCACGGCACTTGCAATACGTACACAGCTCAAACTGAGACGATTTTCTCATCGTCACATACAAATTATACTAAACCAATCCGGAGCCGAGTAGTTAAAAGCGGTCTAGCTCACTTAACAGCCAAAAGGCTTACAAAAAGAGTACAGTTCTTAAATAGCAAAAAAATATTATCAATATTAATAATATTTCACTTAACTAAATAACAAAAATGCATCAGTTAAACAAACTAATACACGTGAAGATAAAAGATAATATATTTCAATAAATCAAAATCTCTTCGCGTACAGCAGAGAGCATTGCTATTCACGTTGATAGATCGTCCATGTTTGAGTTAATGCAAGTGAACAGATCTTCAGAGGTTATGCCCCCGAGTTCCTGCCGCCTATCCGCGTACTGCGAAGAGCACGCATTTGTCGTGCGAAATCCGTCGTGTCGTTGATAGTGCAGTGAAGACAGGATCATCAGAGTTTTTGCCCCCCGATTCATGCCGCCTTATCCCGCGGTACTGCGAAGCACTGCATTTCTTGGTAGAATCGTCGTCTGTCGTTGAGTAGTGCAGTGAAACAGGATCATCAGAGGGTTGCCCCCGATTCCCCTGCCGCCTTATCCCGACGTACTGCGGAGAGCACTGCATTTTGCGTTGGGAGATCGGTCGTGTCGTTGAGTAGTGCAGTGAAGAAGATTCATCAGCAAGGTTGCCCCCGAGTTCCTGCCACCTATCCCGCGTACTGCGGAGAGCATGCATTGTCGTGTAATCGTCGTGTCTTGAGTAGTGCAGTGAAGACAGGATCATAGAGGTTTTCCGCCGATTCCTTGCGCCCCTTATCCCGCGTACTGCGGAGAGCACTGCATTTGTCGTTGTAGATCGTCGTGTGCTGAGTAGCGCGTGACAGTATCGTCAGAGTTTTGCACCCGAGTCCTGCCCCCTATCCCGCACTGCGGAAGCACTGCATTTGTCGTTGGTAGATTCTTCGTGTCGTTGAGTAGTGCCAGTGAGACAGGATCATCAGAGCGTTTGCCCCCGAGTCCTGCCGCCTTATCCCGCGTACTGCGCGAAGAGGCACTGCATTTGTCGTTGTAGATCGTCAGTGTCGTTTTTGAGTTAGTGGCAGTAAGACAGGATCATCAGAGTTTTGCCTCTGAGTCCTGCCGCCTTATCCCCGTACTGCGGAGAGCACTGCATGTCGTTGTAGTCGTCGTTACTGAGTAGCGCATGAGACAGGATCTCAGAGTAATTTGCCCCCGATTCCGAACCGCCTTATCCCGCGTACTGCGGAGAGCACTGCATTCTTGCGTGGTAGTCGTCGTGTCGTTGAGTATGCAGTGAAGGACAGGGAATCACAGAGGTTTTGCCCCCGAGTTCCGCCGCCTGTAAATCCCGCGTTACTGCGGACGAGCAACTGCATTATGTCGTTGGTAGATCGTCGTGTCGTTGAGTAGTGCAGTGAGACAGGATCGTCAGACGTTTTGCCTCTGAAGTCCTGCCGCGTTATGCGGCGAACAGCGGAGCGGAGTGTATTGGTCGTTTTTGGTGTGAGGTAGTTTGTCCGCGGCGGAATGGTCCAGCTGCTCTGAAAGGAGAATAAGATATCAAATTAGCGACTTGACTACTCTACATTTGCTGTTAAGTGAAATATTGTGCCCAATAAGGGAATAATCTGACATTAGTTTTCAAAATATATGTGTTACTTCCAATAACTAAAATTGTGTCGAAAATAGCCCTTCGAGAGAGTATGGTATTGTTTTAATTATTTGCGTCTACTGATGTAACGAAAATTTTAAATTCTTTGAAGACAATAGTGCCGAAATGTATGATGAATCATTCAATTGGTAATCCGAAATATGGTTGAGTTTTAAATAATTATTATATGGCGGGTAATAAGATTTCGAAAATGAGGGAATGCATGAAGCAGTTTTAAAGGAAGTTGTGTCTTCACCTGGCAATTTTCAATTTGATGTAATTATATGTTTGAAAAATATAATACTGCAGTTTATTCAAAATGGAACACTGAAACTTTTTGGAAACGATTGACGTAAGAAACAAATGAACACTTACGTCTGCTCATTACTCGAAAAGCGTTAATTGGTTATGAATATTGATATCAAAAACGTACTCGTCCGCGGGCAGGGGCATGACATATTTACGGAAAAGTGGCTACCGTAAAATTTCCATTGTAATCTATTTGCAACACGTGTTTGCGGGACAGAATAAAAGGCATCTTGAGCAATACTCTCTAACTCGAGTTGGATAAATGGCCTTTTGCCTCTTGGGGCACATATCTGAATCGCGACTCCCGTACATCTCTTCCACCTACTACATGTATAGGTGTAAACCAGGACGTTATAAGTGACATTCTATAAGTTCTGAGAAATCTGTTTACTGAAGTCAATATAACTGTAAAGCCTTGATGCTTTGTTTCACCATTGGAACCACGGAATTTTAATTTATTGAAATCATGACATTTCACTGTCACTGAAATATAGCCGAAAATAAACATGTTTCTTCAGAATATACACAATGTCATTTATACCGTTCTGGTTTTCACCCATTCATATAATCTTCCCTCACTCCCTTTCCTCCGTCTTATTTTAGTAGTGAAAAGGTGCGTTAATTTGGAACATGATCTCTTCTTTGAGTAGGCTTCCCTCCCCCCTTCAACCCAACAAATACCTAAAACACCACAGTGCTCCACGTAGCGCGCCGCCTTAGGAATCATCTGAAGTCAGTCAACTCTGCGGGTGTCACGTCTCATTATTTCACTTAAAGATTTTTTAAATATGTTTTTAAGATGCTCGCTAAATAACTATGCATTAAGTAACCCCATAGGATTTGACAATATCTGCATGCTGACGTCGTATGCTGAACATTGTAATAGCTAAATTGAAAACGCAGGCCTAATACTACAACAGATATGAAAAAGAAAAAAAGTATTGACTTAAAGTTCGAACTAAATAGTGGGGTCGTAAGTAAATAGAAAACCAAGCAAGGCTCTGATTGTCCAAGTTAAAAACGCAAAAAATGAACCTAGAAAAATGCAAACTAAATTGTTTTAAACACAAAACAAATCACATTGGTCATTGTGCCAAAACAAATAAATGAATTTTATAAGAATTAAATGGACAATTGTATTTATAAAATATAGGCCGTAAAACAAACATTGAAACTAGTAAAACCACGCAAAAATATAATGAATACAAAATAGAGCATAATATATGAATTTCGAATGTCTAGTATGGATTGATGAAGCAAATGTTTAAACATACAATGAATGGTAGAACTAGAAGTGAGAGAAGAAAGGAAACGTAAAGGAAACACAAATAAAAAGAAATTTGGGCGGAGAGGAAGACAAAAAAGTACTTTCAATTGATTTATTTTTCAAAATTAGCAGCAGGATTTATTAGCAAGAGAAGAAGGATATATAATACAAAAAAGGAACAATTACGAAGTAAAATACCTTGGTGCCATGCCTTTTCAGCTTAAAAAGCTAGATCTATCGATCCTTCCAGATTCTGAACGTATCTCCCTACACTCATCACCTAGCAGCGAGTACCATTATCACTCACAGAGCATTGTTAACTACCGCCAATTTCTCATCAAGGGCTGTGTCATTTTTTCGCATCGTTGTCATGTAAATTTAATTTACCTCTGAATAGTATGTTAGGAATTTTATGAGTAGATATTTCGTAATAAAATATGTGGATAAATTCCGATTTACAGATGTTCTTCTAGTACCTTTTTAAAAGCAAGAACATGAATTTACGTCAAAGTCACCAGGTTATGTTCTTCACACGTTCTCTCAATTCTTTTTTTCTTCACAAAAACCTTGCGTAAAAAAGCTCCATGCCAAAGTGCATTGCTCATTTTCGGATCAATCAAAATCTATGATCACTTTTTTTAAAGTGGCGATTAATTAAATCAACTGATTCTTTACGTAATTGATTAAGTCAACAATTTTTTATCAAATTGTTCTTTAATTGTCTTTTTTATCTACCACCTTTTCAATTAATACAATTATCCTAATTAATTAATTAGCTAGAGACATGCACAATATTAGTTTACAACAATTTTTGAAGATTTGAAACACGAAGTAGATTTTCGTTCAGGAAATAAATTCAACTCGGAGTTTATTTGAAAAAAAATGAAAAGGTGATCAAACTTAAAAATACAAATTACGTAATACAATATATATTAATGTAAACGTTCACCGCACTCAGAGAAGCTAATAAACCTGAGTGTAGACATGGCAAACGACAAATTCACAACATGTAACTAAAGTTATTTTTTTTTCCATTCTATTTAACATTTAAAGGGTGTCGTGCAAGAACCTAACTAGCCCAAATTTGAGATTTTAAGGGGACATCAAAACTTGTAGAGTATACTTGCAAAGTAATGAATTTATGATTGCCCCCTCTGCTTTGTATCCTTAAATGTGTTAGGCACTTGCCGAAAGGAAATGTCTCAGCAGATAGCACTCGTTGTAGGAAATAACTTGACGAAATATCTCAAAATATGGAATTTTTGTCTTGTTTGGTTCTTGAAAGAAACCCTTCCTTTCCTTTTATGAATATTAAAGATATACAAATACTTTTCAATATGACAAATAAAAGCTCATAACAGCGATCCGAAGAGCTAAGGCATAATTCAAAATGTCCACGTAACATGAAAATGTTGAGTACCTATTCATTTTGGGGAAAGTGCTCGCAACCTCTCACCTCCCAATTTCCACCACTTTTTTCAAGGAACTTCCAAACCGTTCTTATAAATATCAGATTATCTCAGATAAATTATAATTGCTGAGACCTACTACATGCGCAAGCAATTAATTTTTAAATTGTTAACTGATTTATTTCCAAATTTATATTAATATAATTTTCTCAAAAATATCCGCGAAACCTGGTGTTTATGTTCATTTGACCTAGTATGATAGTTTGTACTTACATACCAGACTTGTTCCTCGTGAATTATATTCATGAAACCAACGTGAAGGACGTATATTTTAAATAGTATTGTACGTGTAACTACAGAAACTCCCGAAGAAGATTCAAATACCTTGTCGTCGCCACTCTTCGCCTTAATAACTGATGCCAATGTGATCTTTGGCCGACAACCTCTGAAGCTCCACTGCCTCTTTACCCAATTACTCGGCGACGTGCACACATTATTAGAGACCAACAATACATGATTTTTTATATTGTTAATAACCATTGCTCTACTTTTATCGAGGTCTAGTCATTTTTGTTTACTTTTTATAAGCGAACTTGTGATTTCTTGTGATTGAATAGTGTGATAAAAATTGTGCGAATTGATATTCGCAACTTTGCAAATTTTCAAAAAATCAAAGAGTCCAACGAAACAAACTTCTTTCTTTCGAAACTGAAACGCCATTCTTTTAAACGGTCCTTGTCCTATCCGTGGAAAAAACAATGATGAAAACATTTGGAGTGTTGTATTGAGAAAATAGTTTTCTTTGCATTAATTTCAAGCACAAAATATGCAAAACCTACTTTTTTTGAGACTTTTAAACATTTTAAAAAAAATAAAAAAAAATTGCGTGACCCTTACTAAAGATTTAATTTTTAGAAAAGATTTTTAAGACAAAAACCTTGAGTTTCAGTTTTGTAATTTTAAAATCTTAAATTTTTGCAATTTTAGAAATAACGAGTTGGTTGGAAATGAGACTAGCGCAAGATTTTTCAAATTCCGTCACAGCAACGGAAAATCTGTTCAAAGAAAATCTTTTCGGAGAGGAAGCTCCGCTGATAGACTTGGGTAATAATTTTAATGAAAGTGTCTGTCTTTATAATTATTATAAAATTGAATTGTTTTTTGACTGGAGTACATTCAGAGATTTACATGATGACACCAAAATAAGTTAGCCTTTGGCCTTCTAGTCCTTTAGCATGAAAGACCAATTAGCAGTCCAGTCAAATAGGATAAAAAAGGGAAAGTTTTGGTGTAGTTTTTAAACTTGGTTCCTGTGTTGTTTTTTGGGAGGGGGGTTGCTGAATAGAAATATCAAGTTTGCGAACAGTAATTTTGCCCGAATTTTTAGTTAATAAAGTGCCGAAATTACGACGGATATTTTTCAAAAAAATTCAAAATTCATCTATTTTGCTGAAATAATGGTTGTTATGAAATAAAAGAAGATAGAATTACGTACATTTAATCTCTTAACAGTGGGTACGTACTGTATATTGAAGGAACAAGATCTTAAGCTGTACCCGTTGCCTATCTGTGGTTGAGATAACAACATTATATTCAAATAGCGCGGGCTAGAGGTTGGAAACCCGTATTGATATACTTTCTGAGACATTTGAATTGTGGTGTCCGTGTCGACCGACGCGGTAGAGAGCGTGATGGGAACGAGAGGATACGGTTAGATGCAGGAGATGAGTTAGAGAGGAGATGGTTTGATGGTGACGTACGCAAGACGTGTTGTGAGGAGATTAGCGAGTACAAGACGTGGCAGTTCAGGTAGAATTTGAATTCATTTATTGATGATTGCGTTAAACAAAGAATTTTCAAAACCGACAAAGTTTATGAAAGTAGTGATGATATTTCGCGACTTGCATGAACAGTAAAAATAACAGACAGCAAACTGGGTGCTGACGGTACGAGCTAGAAGAACTTTATGGTGATTGGGCCGAGCTACTTATGGTATTGGAACGAGTATTTTTGGATTGCGAGCAACGCACCACGGGCGGGCGGCGCCGCTAGCTACGCCTCAGGCCTTGGATCTGCGACCACAACCAGCGCGTCAGAGCGCTCAGGTATTTTACGGCCACTTTTCGACTCACTAGACTGGAAGCTGCCACAACGAGCGGTCTGAGAGGCCGTGATTCGACGTGACATCACGGTGAAGGAGGACTACGATTCGCAAGATTACGATAAGTACTCCCTCGGACGACTATTTTGTTATAACATGGCACGAATGGGTTTAATCGGACGTAAATGAAATGCTGGACTTGGTTAAATGTGTTTGAAAATTCGGAGTGTTAATTAGATATTTGGAGGGAATTCGTGCCAAAAGGAGGAGGAGATTGAGGGAATGGAACTTTATTATGTGCTCGTGGGTGGAAGGAATAGAACTTAATCTCTTTCTAACCGAAGTGTCTTATGAAGGAACAAATCCGTGATTATGAATGAAACTATAAGCGGGTGTAAAACAATATTTATTTCGAGGATTTTAGAATCATGCTAGAGAGCACAACATTGTGGTTTTTTTTATTCTGAAACGGTTTCCCGTAGTTTATGGTGGTGAGAGATCGCACTGATTTAAGTGTTTTCATGTTTAATGTATTTGATCATTTTGGAGGGGAGTATTGTGTGACTTTACATTGAATCTTAATGTTAAATTATGTGAAACAGTAAATCTTTTCCCATCTACCAATGTTATTCATATTTCTATTTGTGACTTTGAAAATAACGTTACAAACTGTGCTTGATGCTTCCCTCCTTTTTTATTATTGTCAAAGTGTTACAAAGATTGTATAAATGTATGTGAATTTGTTAATTTTTCTCAAGAGAGAAGACATTTTGCTATAGTGATTTTGTTATGCAATGCAATTTTTGTTTCTGGTGTGTTTAAGAATAAATGCACTTTAGTTTGGACATTTTCTGGATACGTACTTCCTTTGCTTAGAGGAGAAAGAAAGATCCACTATACTAAAAAAAATATTTTCACAATTTTTTACTGCTGATTATGAACATATCACCGTTGTGAATCCCTAATAATAAAATAAAATAAAATTAGGACAAAGGTTTCAAAGCTTGTTTATTTTAACTTGTTGGCATTATCATTATTCTCAGAGCTGTTCATTTTCCTCCGATGTGAATTTGATCTTCTGAACCATTCTTTTTTTTATAGTTCTCAAATACTCGTCACACCAAGAGGAAGTCTTTAAATGTGTTAAGAAATCAGTTTCCATGTAAAAAGGATTAACAGTGAAATTCATATCATATTGTACACCATTGTGTGCGTTTTAAAATGTACAATACATATTACTGCTGATTATTTGTAGCCTTAAGTGAGTCTTAAAATGTATGATCGCATTGTAGGAACCACTTATTATTGTTTGTTTGGCGGGCTTACAAATTTTACATGACGCTTTCACTTTTGCACCTAATTCTTCAATAAGAGTGAAACATGTTCAATGTAGAAGAACACATTTTGATCATTCATCAATTTCCACACTCATATTTTAAGACTAGTTTACACGCCGCAATTACAAGCTTTTTAATCAGTGCGCACAACCACGATCTTCTAGACAAGTGGTGATGCGTAATGAGACAATATAATAAAATGTATGTAAAGTAGTCTCCAAAATCCGATAATTGCTGTCTGTAAGTGTCTCCGGAAATACATTTTCTTCGACTAACCAACATTTTGAGTTGTCAAAAACGTTATTTTTAATACTGCTGCAGGAATGAAAAATTGGCTCGAAATATACAAAATTCATGTTATTGACATTAGTGCTTTCTAGGTTTGTCTATAGATTTAAATTGAAATTTTCAACGGCGGATTAATAAAGAGTATTTTTGTATGTTTGAAAATACAAAATATCACCACAAAGCATTGTCTATACAAATACAAAATGTACGTTCAAATATGTATTTTTGATTTAAAAAAACAACAAAAATTTCAAAAGGATCACAAATACGTACTTATTGTATTTTCGATACTGCCGACTGGGAGTAATGCAGGTAAAATAATTCATTGTCAAAGGCTTATTTTAGCAGTATTGACACGTACGTGTTGTGTTGTAGATTATATTGACAAAGGCTGACTCAAACATTTCCGATAATTCTGTTTCTCCAATCTTCAGTGTGAGCGATATGACAGTTGAAGAAAATGACGAGTTATTTGGTAGTTGTGGTGAATCGGAGAGCGAACGGAAGCGAGTGACGGAAGCGAGAAAGACAGTGATCTGCGTCCATGAGGTTCTGCAGTGCTTCCAGGACCCCGGAAATCGCATTGTGCTCCAGTTCAGGTCGGTTTATGGCTAATTTGTAGTTTCATGAAGACAGTAATTTTTTCTCTCGTATAAAATGTCAAGATGTCTTTATTTTATTTCAGTAAGAATTTGGATGACCTGTTTCAACATGTATCTGATGAAACAAACGAGCGTTAAACAATTCTTTGATACATATCAGCATCAAAATCCAAGGTCGCGTACTTGATACTGATCTTCAACAATCCCTGAAGAGATGAAACTGTTTATTGGCCTTCTCATATTTGCAAGGGATTGACAAAAAATAATCAAGCTACAAATATTATTTCAGTCGGAAATAATGGTGGAAAACTTTCCGATTAACAGGTTAATACCAGTAAGCCATTTTCCTCCGATTAACTGTTATCCGTGAGTGCACCGCCAAATTCAGTGGAACAAGCATCAACCAAACTCGCTGAGCCACCTGAGGCGAGGCGGAGCCGAGTCGTTTGCTGGAGCAAGGGGGGGGGGCGCCGGCCACTTGAGCCTTGTGTTCCCGATAACCTCTCGTTAAGAGGCGGCGAGGCGACAAGGTGTTGGAGATAGCGGCTCCGGCCCAGCCCGGCAGCAGGACCGGAATTCGGTTTCACCGCACTTAACACTGAAACATCCATGGCAGCGAACCAAACGAAACGAATCTTTTAGCTGTTTAATAGCTAGTAATTTCCTGACCCGCGAGTGAAACACCTTGGACAGTTCTGTATATTATTGCGCAGACATTTTATGAAGGATAAGAAATTCACTTTTTATTAGGCAAACGCTTCTCTAAAATACTTGGTACACATTCTACATGATGACACGAGCAGTGGCACATACATAGAAGAGAATTGACAACGCGGCAGGGTCGGTAATTCTGGTCAACTTGTTCCCTTTTAGTTAATCTTTCTTTAACGGCCTGACGACTTTGAATTGAGCCAAAGAACTAACATTTGAAATGCATGAGGTCACGTCAAGTGACACGACTTTCAGCTGGAGGTCAGTGTCGGTCGAATGGAATGCCCAACTCCTTAACTACTGAGGGATTACATTACAAAAGTGCACTCTAGTAAAGAAAAATGTAGATTTCTGCTGTGTGTTATGAAGTAATATGATGTATAAGTATTCATTTTAAGAATTATTCGTTTCAAGTTTGTTTCACAAAATCATATACATATTTTTGTAGTACTAGGCGTGCTACTGACTGCAAAATTCAATCAGAAACAATGAGCAACCTTTTGGAAAGGACGTTTCCTAGAAATTAAGATCAGGGGTTTGATTTTGCTACCCACCACAATTCATTCGTATGGATTGTTAGCTGCATGTGTTCAAGATAGATAAAGCCATAACTACTGTATAGATTTCCACAATTTTTAAAAACCTAAAATAATGGGCTTTACAAGAAGTAGAAGTACTATTTTTACAAGAAGTGGGAATTACAAGAAGGGAAGTGCCGTAAAATAATCTAAATTAACAATGAATATAAGTCAAAAACAGCATTCTTCATTATTATTTTAATAAATATAATTGTTTCTCATAAACAGTCCATTGCCTAATTTTAAACAGAATGATTTCATTAGATATTCATAATTAGCAAAGCAATATTAATTTATGATTTGATATTGCAAACTTACTTAATATATACGTATAACTGATATTGAAACATAGTATTCACTGATTATTTATTGTTGATATCACATAATTGATTTTAAGTTAATCACATTTGACTCTACATTTAACAGTACACTAACACAACCAGAATATAAAAATATAGTTAATTCTGTTACAGCCCTTAGTTTCAATATGCCACGCAAAAATAAGATTAATTTCATCGTAGAACTGAAAAATATAATTACAAACATCCTCGAAAAAAGGTCTCCTGACTTGTCAATATCCCAAATGAAATTCTCAAAATCTTGCCCGTATCTAAAATTGCTTACACAAACTTTATCTACAACTTAGAATTAAGAACCAGTTATTACCCTGCACGTTGGAAAACCTAAAAAAATATTTGCAATCTCAAATACCAAACGCAATCCCATTATACTAATCCCCAAATATACAGCTCACCTCTCCAATAATTTCTACTCTAACATTAACTCAAGGGCTTACGCTACCCACTACAGCCTTACCTCAGCAAACTAAATACCAAAACGAATCAAACCTAGATTCCCGTTCGATGTATCTATAAACATATTTGCCGACAACTGTTAACTGCAACTATTGTAAGGATAGCATTGTGAGCCAAGAGACTCACATGAAAAATTGTTTCCTGACCTGTGAATATACTATTATAAAAACAATGTTTTTTAATGGTGAATGTGGAGAAGAGGAGGAGGGTTGACGGGCAGGCGCACGTGCGGAATGACGAAGGTCGTTCAGACGGGTGGCCAAGCAGATGTGAGAACAGGTATATGTGAGGACGGACTGACTTGAGGACGGGCTGACGAGAGGAGGGCAGACGTGGGGACGGGCTGACGCGGGCGGCGGCGAGCGAGAAGTACGGGCTGTAGCGAGGACGGGCTGGACGCGAGGAAGGGCTCGACGCGAGAGGGCTGACGCGAGGACGGTGACGCGGAGACGGGCTAGACGCGAGGACGGGCTGACGCGAGACGGGCTGACGCGAGACGGGACTGGCGGACAGGGGCGAGCGCGGACGGGCGCTGACGCGAGGACTGGCTGACGCGATGGACGGAACTGGTACGCGAGAGGCTGACGCACTGGCTGCGCGAGGAGTGCGAGCGTGCTGACGGAGGCAGGGGCGGCTAGTGACGCGATGACGGCTGACGCGGAGGACGGGACGCGAGGGCTGAACGCGAGGACGGAGCGGGCGCTGACGCGAGGACGGGCTACGACGGTGACGCGAGCGCGACGCGACGGCTGACGCGAGGACGCGGCTACGCGAGACGGCTATCGCGGGACGGGACGGGAGGAGAATAGGATGGGAGCGACGAAAGAACGGATAGGGGGGACGTAAGGCTGAGCAGGCGGATGGTCTCGCCAAGACAGGAATGGGGGGCGGGGTGCGGGAGCAACAGCCCGGGGCAAGACGGCGGGGGGACAGCGGCCGAGGCTCGGGCGCGTGCGGTGGACAATTTTAAATCTGGTGGAGGCGGTGGCGGAGGCGGTGCTAATCGGATTGCGATGCGCAGGGGAAGGGCGTAGGGTGAGCGGCGGTCTCCCCCTCGTGGCCGCCCACAGAGCGCGCTTCCGGTCCTGGCTTTGCGAATGCGCGCGCGGCTTTTTCACTGTGGCACGGAGCTCATGCGGTTCGCAGCGGGGGACAGTTTTGGAGAGGTCGTTTCCAGTAATACCTTAAGTGCAGGGCTCACCGCAATATAAGAGGATAATCCTTGTACGTGTATATTAGTTCTCCACATTTATACGGATACTTTGTAAACTACATTGTTCTTAACAACTTTATAATGCTCAATTCAGAGTTAAAAACCATAACAACCGGTATTTTGTTTGGATTGCATGAACGCCTCATTCCTAGCTTCAAAGCAAGTAGTGATCGATGGAATAAGGTGGGGATGATTCTGGTGGGTGTCATATAAAGTAATTCGAAATTACAAACCAATTAACTTTGCTTTTAGTTAATCACAGAACATAGCATTCAGTTATTCGCAGATTCTTACAGGAAACTGCTATGTCCCTACGATTTTGTTACTGTAGTGTTACTGTAGATTTTTATCTCATCTAGAAAATGCCACTTCATTTTGTTTGTGTTTTCAACGTCAGTTAATGAATTGTTTGACAGTTTTGTTTATTTAGAGAATATAACACAAAGATGTAAACGTTCTCGAGTTAGTCTTTAGTATTCTTTTTTACAGCGTTTTTTTAATATTTGTGATGTATTAGTGTTAATCTAATGAGCCCTGATCAGCAAAACTGCTGCTGAAGAAAACAGGAGAAAATTGTTTTCCAAAACGTACCAAACATACTGCTCAAAAAAATTAACAAACCACTCTCGAATAACAAATCAATAAATAAATATATTGTTTACGGGCGTACAATATAACAGTTATTTAAATACTACGAATATTAAAAAAGAAGCTTAACGCAAAACGCGAATAAGTTTTAGTGGCGAGCAACCACTTCGTTGGACCTTTACTATCGCATGACGTCAACTGAATCGTAAACTGTGGGGCAATGATTAAGAAAATTGAGTAGGTACGCACAATGTGCTTACAATGTAGAATAACGTCTTTGCATTTTTCTGCCTAATACGACACTTGTGTTGTTTTTCAGAGATCATGGATATATAACAAAATCATAGACACCTCCCACGTGACCGAAGTTCTCTTTGAATTTCTGTGCTGAAAATTAATAATATTGATGATACAGTTTTTTTAGCTTTGTATTTGTTTCAAACATTTTGTATCACCCTCTCGACGTCGCAATTTTAATTTTTAACTGGAATGTTTTTCTTAAGTGCTTACGTTTTTTATTATTTTTTTTATTTTAAGCAACCTTTGTGTTACTGTTACGTAAAATCTCGGTTCTACTAGTCAGGAAATCGATATTTATTTGTTTTTCATTTGTTTGCACTGACCGAACTTTATTTCTTTAACTTCTTTGATACATTTGTTGTTTTTTATTTATTTCTATTCCCGAATATTAAAACCCACAATTTGTGTCAATGTTCAGGTTACGGCTATGAACGCGGGTTGAACACACTTTTTACCACGCGGCATTCGTTTACTTACGTTCTAAAGAAATAAATTAAAATACTTTCTCTTCCAAAGAGACGTTCGTTGAGTCCTCTCCGGTGACCTCATCCACTGCCATAAACACACACTGCGGAGTCATTGTGAATCACGCGAGAGACGGAAGCAGAGGAGAATTGGACAGTAAAACCAAATCGACTCCACTGCAACGGGGCGGCCGTCTCTTTGAACTGATTCCGGCCAATTTTCAGATACCAACCGAACAAAGACGAACACGTCCTGAGAATATTTGAGGAAGCTGACCTAACATCGCCACGTCGTCCGATCGGGACCAGCGTGCATTTTCGAAGAAGAAAGACACGGGCGCGCCCGATTGAAAGGAACCGATTCTTCGAATCGATTCGCAGTCATAGAGGCTTTGTTCCGGTCGCGCTAATGAGCAGCGAAGCACGGGCGGCGCGAGGCGCGGCGGTGCGGAGGGGCGTGGAAGAATGCGGAGTGGAGTGGATAGTGGAGTGGGGCAGGGCGAGGCACTGTCACTGCCACGAAAAATGCGGGGGAGAAGAGCGGCGGGCGGGCGAGTGCGCGTGGCTCGCCGAGTGCCCGTTCGCTCGCCAGCCGCCGAGGCGGCGCCGTGCCGTCTCCCTTCCTTGGGTGCTTGCTCGCCGTTTCGCGTGCCTGAGCGCCCGTCTTCCCGGTTGTTCACTCGGTTGGCCACTCGCTTGGCTAGTCGCTTGCCCAGTCGCTTGTCCGATTACTTGCCCACTCGCTTCTCTACTCGCTTGCTCACTCGCTTGCTCACTCGCTGACTCACTCGCTTGACCAATCGCTTGCCCGTTCACTTGCCCACTGGATTGTCTACTCACTTGCTCTCTCGCTTGCTCACTCGCTTGCTTACTCGCTTACCCACTTTCTTGCCCACTCGCTTGCCCGCTCGCTTACTCACTGTCTTGTCCACTAGCTTGTCGACTCACGTACCCACTCGCTTGTCCACTCGCTTGCTCACTCTCTTGCCCACTCGCTCACTCTCTTGCCCACTCGCTCACTCTCTTGCCTACTCGCTCACTCTCTTGCCCACTCGCTCACTCTCTTGCCCACTCGCTCACTCTCTTGCCCACTCGCTCGCTCGCTCGCTCACCCTCTCGCTCACTCACTCCCTACTCGCTTTTCTTTACGCTTGCTCTCCGATTGTCCAGATTTTCACCCACACGCTCACCAGTTTGCCCTAACGCTCTCCCTCTTGCTCTACGGAGCGAGTATCAAAAACTTCGACGCATATTTTTTGTCTCTGCAAACTTACTATGCAATGGACACAAAAGAACGAGAATTCTAGAGTTACGACAGAAATCGTCGATATTTCGACAGAAAATCTCATATCGTGGGACGATGGTTTCGAGAAAGATGATAAATCTTGGTCCTGAGTGTGGAGTGCATCCTTCTAAACCATTGAAAAGTAAAAACGCACTTTTGGGGTGTTCTTAATACTCAAGTATTAAGAACACCCCAAAAGAGGCAAAACGTCTGTCAATCGGACCGTTTTTCTGTAGTCAGTGCTAGCCGCTAAACTGTTCAGATGACACTCTCAAATTGATACTGACGCGAGTCCATACTAGTTTGAATCGGATATGTTGATTGGGGGGGGGGAGGGTTACTTTACACGAAGCCTTAACATTTTCGAACTTTTCTCAAATGTAGTCCAATTTATTTTTCTTAAACTGCGTTCACTCATAACGCAAATGTCGCATAAAACGGGCACACGTCTCATTTTGTTGAAATCTCTCATTGATTGCAAATGTTCAAAATGTTTTGCATTTTCCTACAAACTACAACATTAAATATATTTTTTTCCTTATCAAACTCTGTTCTTGAAAAAAAGTGGTTGATATAATATATATGAAATTTTTAAACCATTAACTTCTCAAAAAAGCTTACGTACACTTCTCAAAAAAGGCCCCTTTTTTCTATATGTCTTCGCGAAGATCTTTAAACGCTTATAACATATAGTGTAGGTTCTATTTTCGACGAACTCTCTGGATTTTTGAATATTAGAAACAATTAAGATTGCAAAAGTACAATTCTGATTATGAGTTCCCTTCATATACTTCTCACAAAATTTCTGGCTAAAGTTAATTCTATTTTTTTAGAAAATCTTGAATACGACTCCAAATTTTTTCTTTACTTTTTTTTTAGGATATAGAAAATGACGCTGAAAACGTTTTATAGGCCCCATTTTCGGCGAAATCTTTGAAGATAAAGATTATTTTCCGTAATGAAATCTATTCTATATAACTGCATCTTGAAATAATGTAAATGAAAATTTCTGAAATTTTGAAAGTTTCAAATGGAATTGTTTAACAAATTTTAAAGCGTCGAAGAGGTTGTTTCACTCTGAGGTTGGTGGTATAGAGGTTAGGTGCCTTACGTGTTAAATCTAAGGACCTGAGATTGAATACCATCACAGGAATATTTTGGTGTTTTTTTGCTTGGAGACACATTTGCAAAGTAATGTAATATTATCATTATCCGTAACCGTTACATATAATGCGAGAAAGTTCGTGATATTGCAACACCATTAATTTCTATTATTTGTGTTAACGGTCGTGTGCTTCGGGAAATAAAATTGAACGTTGTATTCAATGCGTGGTCCGTTACAAATCACTCCTCTAGATTCGACTCTTGAGAGTACTATATTCTGTATGAACGCGTTATTCGAAAGCGCAAGGAACCGAAAGACCGAATCTCCTCCCCCTCCTCGCCTTCCCGTCAGCGCCTCCGCTTCTCAGCACCAGAAGGAACAAGGCATTTCCTGTCGCCACCGCCACCGTCACCACCCCCTCCGGCATGTTAATGGCGGCTGAGGGGCGCAACAGAGATTAGCGGTTGTTAATCTACGCAGCTCGTTTGTCGGTTGTTGCGAAAGAACGCATCTCCTCCCGGGGAGGCAGATGTTTACAAACCCATCCGGCAAAAGGCAACTAAAATTGAAAAGCTACTGTAAGCTGTTGGTCAGTTATAGTGGCGAATCCACAGGGGCATGGGGGTCATGAACCCTAGAGTTTTCATTTTTTACCTTGCTTTATTTGACAAAATAGATTTAAAATCTATTAGAGTTAATGTAAAAAATAATGTTGCATAGTATCATATACAGTGCAAAAATTATATAATAACAAAAGTGTTTATTATTTAACAAAAATCTATGATGCCCCTACCTACATTATCGACTGGATCCGCATCTGCTAAGTCACAACATCCATATTTCTTGCAGCAGTCTCAGGAGCTTTGCATTGCCCGTGAAAAGTGATGTCCTAGACCCAAGAATCTGTTACGAGTGGTTGATCAGAATATGTGTGTGTGATGGATGTGATGTATTATTTATTTCAGAGTGTAACAAGTTTTCGCTTTCCTGCAACATTACCATTTAGTATAGTTAGACTTTCGGTCACGTTGAAGATAACAGATTGTGTTCAAGAGGTATGTAACCAGATGCTGTTATTTACATTTTTCCTTCGAAGAGGTGCCGATCTCCTTTGAACAACAGTATCAACAGTATATTCGATTTGTTCACGTCTTCAAAAGACTTTTCAATACTGACATTTACGTTTATTCTTTCTTTCTTCGCCTTGTGTACCTGGAGAGAATTATTTCCTTGCTTCACCTCTCCAAATTGTTTTAACTTCCGTAATCGCCGGTTTTAGTTGCAACTGCCAACTCAATGAAACTTTTCAGTAGCAACGATATTCATTTCATGGTCTATTATATTCCCGAGAGTGACAAGTTGTAAATATTTCGAATGACATTTCATGACAAATTATTCGAAAGAGACGAAACTATAGAAAAAATATTACTCTCGTTTACATTGCAAAAAAAGAAACTCAGACAATTATGGTTAATGGATCAACAGCAGATGGACAGGTGAAAGTAAAAGACCTTTTCCCGTTCTCATAGTCGTTTTCAGACTATGAGAGAGTTTTTTGAGACTTAAGAGAATTTTATTTTTTTCTTCTTTAATTTACAAGGCTGGGCATAAACTTCATCACTATCTTAAAACATAAGCTAAAAACTATGATACTTCGACAGGGTTACCCACTTGGGTCCCCTAGCCGGGTTTTAGTTCAGAGATATTTGTGAAGATATATGAAATGGGAGTTTATTTTGTATTCTGGCAGGATACGAGATGTTTTTTTGAGTCTACATGCTGATAATGAAGGGAGATGTGCTATTTTTTGGTAGTCGTTAGTTGGTAAATAGGTTTTGTATATCAATTCTCTTCAAAGATTTTTAAATTATGGACCATTTTCTTTTTTATTCGAACATTAGTGGGCCGCATGTCTTAATAACAAAATATGGATAATATATGGACACAAACTGTAAAAACTGAAACGAACTGTCCGTCTACTGACTGAACGTGGCTCTGGCTCATCGACCAGTTCACTTTCCACTCTTGGTGACTATATGCCACGTGTGGTACTAGTATAGCGAGTATACTGGTGACTGTTTTGTAAGGCAACTTCCTAATGCCCTCCCTAAAAATTCGTAGAAAAATATTGTCAAATAATAATTTTACTTTCAATTAATGTAGTCTGTTTGCAGGCCGTTAAAAGTAAGAAGTCGCATACCAATGTCATTTAGGTACATATAACAAACAAACAAACAATACTTGAGAGACATATTTTGAATAATATTTGTACTTACTATCCTTTGCGCACGAACGTAGATGGCGACGTCTCTTTTTATTTCTATATTAAGAAGTAGTTCAACATTTACTTTGGTGCTACAATTGCACAACTACTCTTTATATTCACAAACACTAAAATAAGATTTTAACGTGATTAGCAATAGAATTTTCTCTAAAACAGCGCCGGAATTTCCACAAAGTGATAACGGATGGCGACATTTTTAAATTTTTTTTGAAAACATCCGATAAGCTTTGAGAGACAAAACCTTCACTCGGAGGTAAAAAAAAAGTTCTAAAAATAAACGTTCTAAATAATAAAATATTAACTCGTTCCCTGAGGAAAGGTAGAGGACAAATTTACACCATCGTTAACAACCCCCATTGATGAAGCAACTGTCAATGAGGAAGGGCATCGAGCTTGATGTTCTGTCAAAAATGACAGCAGGGGAACATTAGCCACCGTAAATGCGTGTTAGGGTGCTGCCTTCCCGATGCCCTACACAACACTTCTCCTGCCGTTACGGAGGGCATCTTGTTAGTTAAATTCATTTCGATGACGATGGCTACTACTGCCGTGAAGCTGAAACCATGGCCCCCGTGTTGAGAGTGGTATGTTCTCTTCTCCACGTGAGAAGAACACATAGAGAAGAAATTAATCCACAGGCCCGTGTTGAAGACCAGTGGTGGATTAATTGATTGGTGTTTCTCGGCACGTCAAATGCTAAGGATATTAGTACCAGAAGTGTGGTTCATTTTTATCGTGGGAGATTTCCCCGTTGTATGGCGAGAACTACAGGTCGGCCTGCGAGATTTTCCTAGCCAGGTACCTCCCACCTGCAGCGCACCGCCCTAGTCGGGGCAAGCTCTAAGCTCCCGGTATGTGTGATAGTGAAGTGTATGAGGGGTGAGGATAGGACAAAGGAGTAGGAAGGAAATATTATGCACGGTCCGTGGCCCGTTTGTTACAGTACTACCCCAGCATTCATCTGGTGGTAATTGGAGAAACGGCAGGAAACTACCGATCAGAGCAGCCGACCGCTAGAATTCTTCTTCAGACAACGACTGAATTCGACATAGCTATGTAGCTAATCTCGAAAATCCTGCCACCGTCGGGACTCAAACCTTAGGTCCTCCCGTTCAGACGCACTGCAGTACCATCGATTGGGACACCCAAGCCGGTGCCTAAGGCGTAGCCGCCGCTTCCAAGGCGGGTGTGCGAATGCCGCCGGTCGGCGGGCGCGCGACCGCAGCGCGGCCTTGCCCCTGCGATGCGGCGCGCGCTGCGCGATGTCGGGAGTGATAATGGTTTACGTGCCGCGCCGACCTAAAGCGAAAGGACAGCGCTCCGGGAGGCGCACCCTGTCATTTACGCCCGCGCCGCTTTCATAAAGTGCGCTTCCAAGCCGCTAATTATGCTTTCGGCGGTGGACGAGGGCTCGTAGTGTATGAAACGGGAGTTTACGCTCGGTCTCGTATGGGCTCGGTGTAGTACATCGTGAGAAACTTGAACTGAACTGGAGAAAACATTGTGTGTGTGTACTCTGGGATTACTCAAATGCCTTCACAAGTGCGGTTATGTTGACATAATTGTAGGTCACAGATGTGCTAATGATTACACGGAGTACGTTGGGTTTTATCGGGGCGTATTTTGCCTAAGACGTATTTCTTCAATTGTGCTCGCTTGTGAACGTGAACATCTGTATCATAGGATAGTAAAATAATAAAAATTATAGAAGAGATGAATTATCGAATCATTTTGTCGTAAAGAGCGAACTAATTCGACTAAAATACTAATACACATATACCATGCTTTGGATTGGCGAGAAGATATATTCCCGCTGCGGGTTATTCATATATTTGAGGACTTAAATTCATAGGATCGTAACGCTCACATAAAAAAAACTTTCTGTTTGACCAGCTGACCCTCGGACTCTGTGGAAGATACATTCTGTGCGATACGTATTGTATGCAATTGTTTACATAAAGGATTCCATAACTTAGTGGATTCCTTGTGAAAAGCCTCCTCGAGTGAACGCAAATTATGTTTGATAAAAACCTTTGGTAGTTTTCACTTTTCACGGACACAAATTGGGTCTTTTTTTGAAAAAGAATCTGGTTTTAGAACATCTGCACTTTTCTTACAAGAGAAGGAGATTAAATTGCCGATAATTTGCAGCATCATATTTGATGGCATCGTTTTTCATTATCTAGTTTTAGAATAGGAGTCTATTGCCTCTTCTCTAATGCCTGTTCCCACTTGCAAGTGAAATAGGTCAAATCTCTCTCGATAAATTGTAATACAGAGAATGAATGAGAATGCGCTAACCGTGTACCGTTGATTTCAGAGAATTGGACAAGGAATGAAAACCCATAAATCCAATTACGTACAATTGTGAACGTAAACTATCTAGATCACTTGAGAATAAAATAAAATGTACAGTGAAAATTTTGTTCAACAAGTAAAAAAATGTTTGAAGTCGTATTGTTGCAATCGTGAAATACATATAAGTTATAATTTATTTTCAATGTTAATATTATAAACTTTCCGAATTTGACATGACTTCTAGAAAGACAGGATTCGTTAATCGATTAATACATCAGTACTTCCCGAAATTATTCAGAGCAAGTTGTATACGAAATTTCGATATTAATATTGATTCTTAATCGCATATAATATTAAAAATAATACAATATTTCGTCACTGAGGTGGAGTATCATAGGAACAATGATAATTGTCTTCTCTATGAAAATTCAACTCCAACATCCGATAAGACATTTACTACCTCACTATAAAAATTACCGTAGGAAAAATTACGAATATAATATAAATATATTATCCGGAGTTAGACTTTCCTTCTCGTTTAAACTACGTAGTGAATAAGCTGAGAAATATACATCATGGATGACTTCACTTAATCTTTGAACTTAATAGTGAGTAAGCAACGACTGAATGCGATGGCGATTTCCTCCACCGTGGTACTAAGTTCTTCAGGGCGACAGTCAACAAACCAATTGACAAATGAATCAGCTTTGAGTGGAAGGTCAAACATCTAATTATTCGAGAAATTTCGGCATGAGTAATAGTTTCTGTACGAGAACAAATGAATCTCGGAATCTCGGCGAGCAGGATGAAACATAAGACAAAGCCTCAGTAAGAAATTTTCAGCAACAAGGGCAGGTGAATGGCGGATTCTTTGAATTGCCACTGAGACAAATACTACGAAGCCAATTATCTCTTGCATCTTTCCCGTGCGGGCGGACTGCGCGGCTGGCAGGACCCGCCTGTTTGTTGAGTGGGTTGATGACGTCAGTTTGTGGTTTCATTGTTTGTCTGGGCCAAATACGCTAATTCAATTATTCTTGTCCAATTAAAATTCCGCGGAGGTCGCTTGCGACGTTTCGGCTCCCGGTCTTCCTTAAAGAGCTGGATCACGTTTGCCAACCGTACACCACGGCAGTCGGTTTCCCAACACGATCTTGAATGTGAAATTCTAGCAGAAACCCACGAACCGTAGGATTAGCTGATATTGTACTTCCCTGCGCCACTTTTCAGGTATATGGACCAGGATTATCGTCAGTTTATCATCGGTTCTACCATTTCCCAGGACTGAAATGAAAGTAAAATTATACACTGCGATTTAAATTTTCTATAAATTGAATACACAATCCAATTTTGAATTGATTAATATCTTCATGTATTTGCTTTTTTCTGAATACCTCTATGATTTTATTCACATAAAAAAATTTGCTTTGAGGGTAATAGCATTCGGAATTACTATGATACGACATAAAACCTCTATAAGGGAAGACTCTTAATGTTTTCTATGAAAACGATCTAGAAAAGTTTTTCTATTGTATATTGGAATGAAATTTATAAAACCCATGACTTAGCATTCTCGTTTCGTAGGTTTTTTTTTGTTTTTCATACTTGTTTTATAGTTTTGATTGGAATTTTCTTGTTATTTTTGCAAAAAGACCCTCACTTTTGGACCAACTGTCCACGAGCTTGCAAACGCGATAAGCGTCTGGTAACTCTGACACATTGATCACGTTTTACGCTCACATTAGTAGCACGATTAGCTAACAACTCATACCATTTCCCCTCTCTTATCGAGTTTTGAAAGGGATATATCTATCATATCACTACGTTTTACGATGAATTACAATTGATTCCAAATACTGTTAGCAAGGTGTTTGGCATTTGACTTGTTTTATTCCATCGCCTCCGTCAACGATGGCAAAAATGTCGGTTCGTCAGCTGCAAGTTCTAAAAAAGGCAATTCTGAAATAAATAGTAATTCTTCCGATTAATTCTATAATTCTCCAGATTACCAATTGAAACATGAAACTCAAATAAAGACAGCAAAGCAGGAAAACATACACAAACAAATATCTAGGGAAATGTATTATAACACATATACGTACATAATACATGTGTTATTTGAATAAAATAATAATTTTGTGATATGATGTTCCAATCCAATAAAATGCAGTACTAACAACAGTTTTTGTTATTTAAATATTCTATTACTCAAAGATTTATTGCCTTCATGTACCCAATAACATTATACAATTTTTAAGAATAATTAAATATATGAAACATTGAAACAAATCACGAAAAAAAGATTTGCACATCATTAACTTATATGGAACAGAGCTAGACATCATTAAAACCCACGTGAAGTAAAGTAAAAAGTTATTGGATACCAAACTTAAGTTTTCTTCGCAATGCTAATCATTACATGGATATTGGTGTAATGAATGCAATGTGGATTTTTTTCAGCTCATTTGTATTCAAGCATGAAATTAATAATTAATAAATAAAATGATGATTTAAAAATAAAAATAACTTCGTTTTTCGTCCGATATCTTCGACTGAGCTTAAGCTATCGTTGGGCTAAGCTTTTCGGATTCCACCACACCCATTTACCAGTTTTGAATAAATTAAACTAGTTGAAATAGGGCGACGGCGTTCGGCTGAGATTTCTACCACAACCATCTATGCTGTTCCTGCAACGTTGTGGTGTAATCTCATCGTAAATAACGACGTTCGCCTCTCTCCTGGCAATCGCTAGACACTGTCTACCGTCGACTTGTGCTGAGCAGAATGACCGAAGGCAGAGAGAACTGTTTCTCCTGCAAGGAAAGCACGTAATAGAGATTTGGAAGTATGTGGTATTATAGTGTAATGGTGCCTGGATTATGGGAGACACAAGTGTGTTCTCGTAGAGTATCTTGGGTCGAAACATTTGATTTTGCTTCATACGACAGATTTCGAGTTAAATGTTTTTAATGTGAAAACACTTTTTTTAAATTTCTTGCAACATGTGAACAACGCTCTGTCATTCCAGAGCAGCGTTGGGAAGACATCAATCCTTGGTGCAACAATCAAATGTTTAAAGCAGTGCGTGCCAGATAAAAAGCTCAGGTAGTATTTAAACACCTCGTGCTCTAGTCTTGCCCACACCTTTTATACATCTCACCCGTTTGGATATCATCACTGTTATCTAACATTTTGATCGAAAATTAGATGATTAACTTTTTGCAAAGGAGAGGGGGCAGTTACTTCTATTTCAGTAAATAATAATATGGCTTGTAGCAGCAAAAATGTTGCTGGACAAATCCACTCAAAATATTCCAAAACGCACCACGCACACGGTTGAAAGTCTCACCATTTAATATCCAACAATTATTTGCACACCAAGAATTTCAAAAGGGTTGCTTTTTCATGACTGAGCAATGAGAGTGAGGAATTCTCTCATTCTCAGCGTTCGCTCAAAGGATCAGGGAAACTGGACATAAAAAATTTATCGGGATGGGAATCATTGACTCAAAAATTGAAATACAATACTTGTTATAGGTCGTTTAGATTTACACAGCCCAAATGCTAATTAATACATTAAATACATTTGTTAAAATTAATAGTACTCTTTTTTTATGCTTGGTGTGGTCTCTGATTGTATAAAAATCCCATCAGAGCAGTCGGCCACTATAATTCTCCCCCAAACAACGCTTGAATTCTACGTGTTTGGTTTCTTGACCTCGTTGATTAATTGTAAGGACGTTTTCTCGAGTTAAGTCAATAATAAACGTCATTTAAAATGTCAACGTTTCGGCTTTTATTCAGCCTTCATCAGGGCTGTAACAAAGGGATTTTCCTTATTCACTTAGTACAATGAATTTAACGCTCATCTAATAATACCATACATCACAATTTTGAATAATTATGTAATCACCATTATACTCTGGATCTGTCGGACCTATCCACATTCTAACGGCACTTCCTTCTCACGTATTCCTTCCTGAACATCCCGCTCTTCTTTCATACACATAACTTTCACATAACACAAGCTGTGCCAAGAAGGAATATTCCTGTATTATGGCCTTAATGTAGGCAGAATAAAAGCCGAAACGTTGGCACTTTAAATGACGTTTATTTTAGACCTAAACTCAAGAAAATTTCCTTAGATCTGAATTCTATTTTGCTAGTGTTGAAAATCAAAATGTTTAATTTCATTCAACTTCTTGATGCATTGAAAATTAGTAATAATGATAATCCACTCTCAATAAATACCAGATGTGTTTATTGTATCAATTTGCATTTTTTTACGAAACACGGAATGTCAGATTTCATCATTATTTACACTCGATTGCCTGTCGCTGAGGAGCTTGTAGCCGGAGGGTGCTGCCCTCTGCCAGCGGCTGAGTGCCTTGTTTACACAGCACGGTCAAGCGCCGACTCCCCACTCGCTCCGCCGCCGCCTCGGCAGCCGCTGATTCACCGCCCAAAAAACAGTCTCCACTTCTCCAGGCTGATTGACGAACGCTGTAAACGAGCGGCGAGTCCGTTAAACACACGTACAGGGCCGATTTTGTATACTGCGGGCTCCGTGGCACGGTATTGTTAGAGGAGCCACCGGCGAGTGTGTGCTTTCAGTAATAGTAATAATAATAATAGTAATAATAATAATAATAATAATAATAATAATAATAATAATTAATGATGATGATGATGTTCAGCAAGATTTGTGTAGTTTTCCAGGTAATTCAAAAGACTGAGATGTGCTTGAAATTGCTTTGTTTGGTGCAGCCCATATATTGCGCAAAGTATTGTAGAGGCACCATTAGTTCTTAGATAGTAAAGCCGTACATATCGAACGTTCGCTGTCGTAAGAAGTTCATATATTTTAGATTCATCCTTAGATCCTTAAGGTAGTCATAGAGATATCCTACATCAGACATGCATAAGAGAAGTGTTTTAATTCTAAGCAGTTTACTGATACCTATGAATTCATTTCCTGTCTTGTATTTAATATGTGACCTAGATATGCTCAATATGTTCCATTAAACATAGTATTAGCAGTAACCATGAGTTATTAGAAACGTGAAATATAACATTCAGTTTAGTGTAATAACTTCAGTTGCGAAGATGCAGAATTCATTGCCGGGACATTATTTGCACACTTACAGTGACGTTCTGACATTAACTTTAAAGATGTAGTATACATTCCGCCTAAATTAATGAAATGCACATATTTTCGAGTATTCTTGAAACTAAGTTTGAATTCAACAATACTAGTTTTGATGTCCTTTTGAGCTGATATTAATTTTCAAATTGTTATATCCAGACACTTGTATCAATTACACTTGATGCAATGATTCATTAAAGAAAATTATTTTCTATATATTTTCATTCTTATTAACCAAGTTAAAGATGTAAATTTGGAGTACAGATTTGATTTTGATTTACGAGGAGAATCTGAAAAGTAAGTTTCTATAGGTGGTTCAAAAAAAGATTTCTTTGTTCACATTATATTTCAGCAAAAACAGTCCATGATGATGTCCTAAGTTTCCATATAACCACCAGCAGAATTCAAACACATGTCTTACCGTGGGATCATTTATCTCCCTGAATTTAGATGTTTGCCGCCTGGGATAGGTACTTGTGTTTGACAGACAACTGCATCTCTGTGCCACTGTCTTACGCGAAATGCTGGCCGGACAGGAATTTCCTGACGTGAAAGAAAAAATATCTTACATTTTTATTATTACTATATTATATCTTGTATAAGTATTATAGAGTAACATAGAATTCAGGATTTTTGTCACGGTATATTCTGGACCTGTATGTACTTGTCTTTTGAATATATTCTATAAAACTCCGAAATATTCGGAGACCCAATTCACAATAAATGTAAAATTGATGATGTGAAATGTAAAATGTTAAATTAAAATGATTTTGCAGGTTTGAATTGAGTATCTAATTAATGCACACTAAAATCAAAAACCTCGCTTTGTATTAAGTAAAATTATTGCAGTCAATATTGAAACTCGTTGAAACTATACGTTTTAAGTACATTAGTTACGTCACAAATTAAATGTATTATTTCATATTAATGACGGTTTAAATTTAAGTGGTCTTTATCGGGGTTATGATAATATTGTTTTACGTTATTTGCAATATAGAATTCGAAATTGAATAGAACTTCATATTATAACTGAACCCATCTAAAAAAAATATTAAAAATCGAGAAAGTAATACGTAACATCATTACATCACGCGGTAGTAATTGGCGTACAAGTTTGTTATTTATTAGTTTTGGCTTATATATTTTGGAAGTATAATTATAGTTGTTCTTTTTCGTCCTTTTCTAAGTCGGTTCAATTTTGAAAGAAAATTATTATTGTTAGAAGAGGCGTAGAGCGAGATGGCACTCGAACGCTCGCGCGCCGCGAGTTAAAGAAGTCGAAAATAACTTCGTTTTCGAAATATGTTTTCAGGAACGGAACGTGCCGTTCAAGCGAAGTATATTAGGAAGCTAATTAAACTTGAGCAAGCAAGGCAACGACAGAGAAGTTTCGGAAGATTCCTTCGGATTGACATTTTAATTGGCTAATTCCGGGTCCGAGGACACATAAAAAGCGTAAAGGGGCCCTGTAAGAGCAGGTGGGGTGGGGGAGAGGCCGCTAGGGAATGCCCTTTTCGGGAGTCATTATCCTAGATTGGGGAACGAGAGGGCCCCGCCGCCCCGCGATGGGTTTTGGTGGAGTGGGCGTGGGCGGGGGGAGAGCGGAGGTGGGGCGGCGGATGACTGACGTGGGGGCGGGCCGGGGGTGGAGCTGCGAGAAGTAAACATGACGAAACAAACGAGCGCTTCTTCTGAGGATCTGATGACGCGCCGCCGCCGCCGGTGCCGTTGCCTCTTCGTGGCCGCCTCCGCTTCGGAATCCGTCTCCACCACCGCATCCTCGTTGCAGCCCCTCGGATCCTCTGCCATTTCCTCTGCTACCGCCTCCGCTCCTGCTGTTCCTCTTCTGTCTGGCAACGTCTTACGGGGGCGCCTACGGGTAACTGGGAAATAGCGGGTTTGATTCTGGAATAGTGGCAAATATTTGCTTCATGTGTTGAACATCAATGAGTTTGTGGCGGCGGAATGGAGTTCATAAGTCGACTGTTCAGATGTGAGTTTTCCGCGATATCGCCGATTTCTTCCTGGCTGGAGCAGCAAGGCTGACTCGTACGGGCGACGGACCGCCCTCATTATTCTCTTCCCATTCCCTTGTTCCAATGACCATGGTTGGCGACGCGCCCTAAAACTACCCCAGACATTTCCTGCTCACCACCAGTTCCCGCTTTTCCTCCCCACTCATCCACCCGCTTTCTTCATCTCCCCACATCCCTCCCACTTTTCCACCTCCGTTCCTACCCATCCCCCTACATTTTCTTTCCCTTTCAGTCTCTCCGTCTTTACCCTCCCCACCACCCTCTCCCCCAGGCCAGCGGATCGTCTCACGAAAAATAATAGAATTATCGCTGCAAAGTGCACCTCCGGAGAAATGATAGGTTAGGCGGGCGCCCGGGCCGCGGCCCGCCCGAGAGCCGGCAATTAACCCTGACCTTGTCCGAGCCCCCCACCCCCCACCCCGGCACGGGGAACGCCAGGCGTAATTGCACCGCCGCCGCCGTCGCTCGCCCTGCGCTCTATCGGCCGCCTGCCGAACCAACACGGTGGAGTGTTGGAATCCGTAGGAAGCGGTCGGTCAAAATCCGCAGCTAACATCCGTAGTTCAATTGTCGGTGAATAAATATGAACTCGAAAATACAATTTCGTCTCGGATCTGTTCGATAAGAAAGCTTTGAGCTATCAATTAATGATCGAATACCGAGATGTGACTTGTCGAACACTATAGTGTAGGGTAAAGAACACAGAATGAAAAACTTATCTATCTACAAATTTATGATAATGGAGATGAATGAGTGACGTATCACAGTGTCAAGCCTCTCCAAATTCAAATGTCGTCACTGCATTCAGGCAAAGATGAAAATATGTTTAATCACCATTCAGCTGCAATATTTTGGACCCCCTCTTAGTAAACGAATCCACTATTATTGTAGTGCCAAGACGATTTTTGATTATTGAATTCAATACAATATTAGCTAAATCAAGAATTTGATGCGAATTTTGTAGCAAAAATAAATCTAATATTTCAATTGGCATATTTTTTGGAGTCTATTGTAAATTTGTCTCAGTGATTGGTAATGAAAAAAGAAGGTAGAAATATCAAAAAATTCAAATTGCAGCCAGCGTTGTTTTAGCATAAACTTTTCCCTCTATAGTGAAGCATGAGTAGTAAGTATTTGATCAAGTTCGTAAATGAGAGGATAATATGATATAATATTTTGTAATTGTTGTTTCGTGTCTGCTGAAGGACGTACAGTTATTACAGAACTCATGATTCTGCAAACTAGACTAGAAGTTACTCTAAAATGTAACTATTATTCAAACTATTTCAAGGGACGTTTACAGTGAGGAATTGAATTCCCTTCACAAAGTGTTCCCAACTCACCGCTCATCTCAGGGCTGAATAGTGCTTATCTGACAGCAGAGCCACGTATTATAAACACGATTTCAAGCAATAAAACAATGTGTGTCATTGTAAATTAATTTTTTAATTTTTTTAGTAAAGTCTAGAATTATTCGGCAACTAAATCTTGAAGCACATGTGGATGCATCCATCTTTGAGAAAAAACAAGGTAGATTTCGGCATTTCATCATACACCATTTCCTTGTAAGAGACAATTTCATGACCAAATGAGTTAACGGAGGGCCGCTGTCTCTCCAGCGACTCCGATCAAAAGGTGCTTGGGTTTAAACCATGATGGTGACGGATTTTCATCACTTGCTATATACAGCTAGGTCGGATTCAGCCGCTGTCTGGAGGAGAGTTCTAGCGACCAGCTGCTCTAATCGTTAATTTCTCTAATCAACACCAGACGAATGCCGGAACAGTACAACTAACAAACTTGCCACGGGGCGCTTGCGATCTTTTCTTCCTCTTCCTTGCCCTATCCTTAACTCTTACTCGTACATACACGTAACTAACATGCACTACACTACCACACATGCCGGGTGAGCGGTCGGGAGCTAAGAGCTTGTCCCGGCTGGGGTGGAGTCTTGCTGAGGGGAGATATGTAGAGGAACAAATTACGTGCAAGCCGGCGTGTAGTTTGGCGCCGGATTTCACCATCTAGCGGGAGGACTTCCATATTACCACCACTCATTCGGGATGAAACATTCCCAAACCATACGAAATTAACATTCCCAGCATTTGAAGTGCCTTATTACACAAACCCATTTGACGAAAGTTTTTGTCCGCACACATTGAGAAACGGGTCCACCTCAAATCGTACAAAATCGTCTGTTTGCGCAACAGCGCAAAAAATCTTTCACAGGCGCGTGCCCGGACCGCCTGGCCGTCCCTACCCGTCTGTAGTGAACCCCTTCCACTCTTCGACTTCTCCTCACCAAGATATATTCCTCCATCTCCTTATTAACCTCAGTACTGCCTTTTCCCTCAGCCGCCAACTCCTTGGCCATCTTTTTCTTCTCATATACCATCTCTCCTTCTTTCTCGTTATCTCCATGTCCTCAATCTTCCTTTCTTTTCATCTAGCATCAAATCCGCTTCAGTTCTCCATCCTTACCATTATCTTCGTCTTTTTTCCCCTTCTCCACCTCCGCATCACCGTCTTTCTCTTTGGTTGTTAACATTGTCTCCATCACATTACTCTCCTCAGACTCATCCTCTTTGTCACCTCCTCGACCTCATCATCGCTGTCTTCGAACTACGGCACCAACTCCATCACCTCCTCCATCTTTACTCATCCGTTGCTGTTTCCTCTTATTTTTTTCGTCTATCACAATCTTCAGCTTCTTAGTGTCATCCGTCTCAACCTCTTTATCTTCCCCCTTGTCCATAACGACCCCCTTCCTCTCGTACTCTTCGTTTAACGTCTCTTTCTCCATCTTCTTCCTCTCCTCCGCTTTACTTTCCAAGAATATAACCGTGATACGCACCTCGTTTGCCCCTTCTGCAGCAATGACATATCCCATCGTTAAATCTAACGCCTTCATCGCCACACTCTTCTACCCATTTTCACCGACACCTCCACATACAACGCCTAACACTCCCACCTCTTGCATCGTCATTGTCTCTACTACCCACACGGCTTTCCCTCACCATTCCCACCACCTGCGGCATCAAAACTACCTCAGAGCCATCACCACCACGGTAACCTCAGCCACCGCAGTCCGCCAGCATGTGAACGGCGGCGTCATTTCCACGTAATATCCTCGCCGCACAAAACGCAAAGATATTGATTAAGTCTTTTTGCTCGATACCTGCGCTGCCACCACTTTGCGGACAAAACATTTTTTTGGATTAATGTCCATCGCAAAGCGGTTGAAGAACGGGGGGAGAGTTAAATGGTAAAATCATGAGGTAGAGTTGTTGTTTTTAACTTCTCTTTATTCTCAAAAACGAAAAATATTTCTGTATTCACGCGGGGGTGAAAAGTCCAAATTATGCGGCCCACGCCCGAAGTAAAATGCGTTTGTTGTTTTAATACCCCATTGTTCGTGGGCCTTTTATTATGCGGAGGGCCGAGCAGTTTAGTGGCCGAGCCTTAAATACTCGCGTCGGGAGAAACAATGTCGGCGCCAGTAAATCTTTCGCTTAAGTACGTTCCGATCGTGGTTTATGGCCGCATATCGGATCTTAAGAGTTCGCTTTGGGGAACAATGAATGCAGCGGCGGCGGGGGCGGCGGCGGCGGCGTTGGATCGGGCCATCCCGGGGCCTCGGGCGCGCGCCTCGCTCGTTCACACGGACGGATGGAGCGAGCGGGCGGGTAGGGGGCCGCAGTTCTCCGGTTTGACGGTTTCTTCGCAGAAGGAAGGCCATACACTAGTGTGAGTTACTGTGAACTCGTAAGAACTATTTTAATAGTGGGGTTCTACGTGAGTTATATTTCAAATTTGGTGCGTTTTGGAGTTTAAAAGAAACTAGTAAACACTTTTCTGCTGTGCAAAACTAGTAAAAACACATTGTCGGTGCACAATTGGCCAAAATATTTCTCAGTACAATATATTTCTCAGTGTAACTCCTTATATCTAAATAAATCTATCTCTAAAAAATATTATTTAGATTTTTTTATTATTGATTAATTACACAGGGAAATAGAAAAAAGAAAGCTCTCAGACCTAAGAACTTGACTCATGCTTCTCTATGTATGTTGACGTGCTAAATTCGAGTGTGAAGCCAGAATTGCCTTCCAGTTTTTCGCGATTTAAAAACTGGAAGGTGTTGAGACAAATCTAGCTTTGGATTCGGATTCAACGCGACGACATACATAGAGAAACATGTGTCAAGTGTTTAAGTATGATAACTTCTTTTTATTTTGTGTGCGTGTCGTATTTTCTTTGGGGCTGCGTCATCTGCTAGAGTTGTTATTGCAGGTGGTGTAGTGCGTGTTATATCCTGGGTGTTCCTCCCCCTGGATGAGAGAACTTCCCACCATCAATCACAGATATTTTTTCGATTGAACAGAAGATAAGTTTTATTAGTAAGAGAGGCGAACTTATAACCGTCGTGTGCATATTAATGCCATTTCCATTGTTTACATTATTATTTGATATACTCTTTTTCTTCATTCGATCTATTGTTTTCCTTTTCACTTTGATGTTATCAACCGTTCTATTTTCATAATTTGTTTTCAGCGATTCATATGCAATTTGTCTTTGTCTCAGTGGTGACAGTGTAGACCTATTTATTTTTTCAAAATATGTATACAATATGAATTTGTATACTTATTTACGCATAATTTTTCATTACGATTGCATAATGTTTCTATTAATTTCAAATGTATTAATTTCTGTGGCATGATACAATCTCAAAGAACCTTTGCCATGAATTTTTAGGAACATGAACATACTGATAGCGAAATATACCACATTTCGAGGCATGTATTTTCACTTCAAAGGATCATTACAAAAATCTGAAAGTTTTGAGAGATATTACCAAAGCTAGAAAATCTCTTTTTCATTTTCTCGATAACATGGGTGATAGCAAAATATTGGTATTGAAAATAATTCATCAGTAGTCCTAGCTAGGATTTTTCCAAGTCTTTATATTTATTTATTTCTTTAACGTCAAAAAACCGTTCAAACTGTGACGTACTAGGGGAAGAATTGTATTGATTATGGACCCAGACTTTAAGAGACAATCGTGTCCAATAAGTATTTTGATACTTAGCCGACTCAATGTATAAAATGATAAAACTACTTCACCACTCCATGTTCGTCATGTTTCCTAAACTTTATCAAAACTTTGTATTACCAATGATCAATTCACTACATGGTAAAATAGCAGTGTCAAAGAAGATGAGTACAGTGCCAAAGAAGAAGAGTACATCTCTAGGAAAGATACCAACGTAAACAGTAATTAATGAGTCACTAGAGTAATGAAAATATTATTTCAATCATTTCAAAACATTGAAAGTGACATGAAGTTTGATAACCCTCTCAATTTTCTCAATAACATTATGGATGTCAAAATGACATTTTAAGTTTACGTTTCCCTCAGCAACACTCTGCCTTGGATGTACCCTCTACCTCACAAACGGATGCCTGGCACACAGCGCGGGCAATTCATCGCCTTAAACACGATGTAAACGCATTTAATACTCCTCGCAGGAAGCGGTCGGGCGAGCGCTTGAGACAATGGTCCTCGACGTTAACGTTACGTCAACGCAGAGTTAGAATGCCTCGTAAAGAACGTCGGGCAGTTTGATTACTTTCTTCTGCAATTAATGCCCGCGTTCAGTCATGCCCGAGCCGCTTTTGGCTATCGGAGCGTTGAATATAACCGTGACGCTCGTCGAAGGTTGAAATGGTAATTCGATTGTAGTAGCGGGCGTTTAACGGTTAGAGTTTCGGCTTACTAATTTTCACAAGCCCCTGAACCCGTAATCACATTTCGGATTCTCTCGCTGTGGACATAACGCCGATCCTCCCGGGGCTTCCTCTCGGTTTCCAGGCAACCTGGAAGGGAGTAAGTGGATGCTTACAGAGCCAGTGCGGCTGGAGAGTCCTTCTGGACGTCTTCCACGTAATATTTGGTCTTTATCGCTTCGAGAGACATTTATATTACTACGGCTTCTCGTTGATTTACAATTCTCCAGAAATTCCTCGCCGCTGAATGTTCTTTAATCTTCCAATCATACATTCTGACAACTCGTTAGACCACCCCGGATAATGGACCGTTGGAACTAATGAAAACCGTTTGGTCTTCGACGGCCATGTGCCCGTTTGATGGTAATGTGATAGTCGGGCAAAATACACGATGAAAAAAAACAACAAAAAAAAACGTTCTCGACTTTTGATCGGTGATTCGGCAACATTCTCCCGCGAGGCACGAGTTGAGGTAAAACACTTCTCACAGAGGCGCGGTGGATCTGAATCAGTGCAGTTGGAAAGTAACGGTTCTACGTTCGTTCGCATCCTCTTGTTGCGCTGCCCGGCTGTCGACTTCACGAATCGCAACTCTCAAGTGCACTCGATCCGCACTGTAGATCAGGGATGTCCATGACCTAAGAGATGTTCAGGGTATCCACAATGCGTCTAAGTATTCAATAACTGATCGGTGGCTGAATTTAAAATTCGAAGTTTCCTCTCAAATAATAATGTTCGTCAGTAATTGATTTTTGCTCCATTGATTTAGTTTCAAGAGATTCTTTAACTTTAGAATATGTCTAAATTCTGGCGCTTTTATACAAAGAAATGAAGTTATTGTTTTCTTGCAATTACGAACAGATAAGATATTTGTTGATTAAAATAATGTTTTATTAAAAAATATAAAATAATACTACTTCTAAAGAATATACTGTTTTCTTATATTAACAATCTCACCAAACTGTATTAACAACGCAATAGACTTCACTTCTCAAATAGTTAATATTATATACTAAGTTATAGATGTATTGTTTCTACAGTTATAATCTTCAATAGGTTCAAGTCTCCTCACTAATACCAATTGACTGAAAATAATTTAAGTGGATTAACACTAGAAAGTCTCGAGTGTCAGCCCTGATAAAGACAGCCAGGTACACAGTATAATTCAAAGAACTAATACCCACGTGCCAGTTTAGAATTAAAAAAATATATATTTATTAATATTTCTCGATGCCTGGTATAGATTAATTAAATTTTAACTGTTTCATGCGGAAAATGTTATTTAAATTTTGCAAATTAGATTTTTAGGACGTCTTAGTCACGAGACCGGAGGTTTCGCTGTAAATTCTTGATCGATATATCTTTCCAGAGCCATTGGTATTTTTAAAAATATATTATTATTTTCGATGATTTTGTACGAGGGAATATCATTAACCCTTTATTGCATAATTCAAGTGTACCATAATAGTTTTAAGGTCATAAACGCATTCTAACGATTTAATTATGAAATATTTTTTTAAACGTGATTTACATCGTGTGTTCATGTCACCCCATGCATTGTTAGGCGGCAAACGCAATAAGATAACAAGTGAAAGTGATAGTAATCTAGTGGCGTCCTGTGTACATACATTTTTTCTGGTGTCACACTCTGTTTCCGTTTATCGGAAACGAAACGTTTTTAGGAAAATATTCAAACTCAAATACGAATGATATTGCTTCATACTTTTTTTATCGCATAAACTGAAAAGTAAAAACATTGATTTGAATTGTGAAATATAGTATATTTTGTTATGTAACTCAGGTATAACATCATGTATATATGGTACGCTAAAAATGTATCTTTCATCCAGTGATATTGTGATGTAGTTTTTACGTCGAAATTATTTTTTAAATTGAAATAAGTTTATTTTCAGAAGAGTTTATAAATACTCATCTGTAGACTGTAGGAGAATTTATCACAAATGGATATAATAAATCTTTTAAATTTATTTTATGACAATGAGGATGAATTATTATTGTCAGCAATTTTTGAAGATGAATGAATTACGTTCTCAAAATTGATGACCAGATGATGAGAAAAATTAAAAGTTCTCTTATTTCTCAAACTTTGGATGATACCTATACACATAAGATACCTGAATATATGGAGGAAATTTACGAAAAGGTAAAATCAATCATCACATAAAAAAGTTGTTTCCTTCAATTCCACAGTTAGAATTCCTTTAAAAATATTAAAATACTCTTATCGAAATTTAATAAAATATTTTTCATAAAATTATTCTATGTGTTTCAATATTGATGTTATTGATTAATTTTTTAATTATATATGTAATCAAGAAACAATGCGCACTGTAGCAGAATTTTAAACCTTACTGCATGATGTAATTCAGGAGTAACATAATTTGTTTTTGTGTTTTTGTAAATCAATATTTTCTTCTGATATTTTTACATTAACTAATATAAATAAATGTAGCAAAGAATAATTATTCCAAATAAAAATAAAAAATCATTCAATAAAGGCTTGCATTTTGAATCTTGTCTGAATAGCTCATTGATTAAAACATTAAGAGTGATTTAAGGCAGAGTATACTTTAAAGTAATATTTACAGGACGTTTAGTTCGATGATTTATGAATGAAAGTGAATAAATGGAATTATAGCCAAACACGATATTCTTCATTTTTTTATTTACTTCTTCTTACATTCAATAAACCTATTTATAACGTAGTGATTATACGTGATCTAACATTAAATTATACAGGTATTTCATTTATATATACTAATGAAAAATGGAAGCAGAATGGGAAAATTCCAGCTGTTTTATCATATTTAAAACATCGATATTTCCGTCGATGTTTTCATGGACAAGTAAAATCTTTTTGTTACGTAACTATATATCGATGTTTTGATATAATATGCCGCGTTCCACTAGGCGTGGTACCCCTGCTGCAGCCGCAGGCGCTGCTTCCGTAGCCTCTCGCAAAGCGGAACTGCCTCTCCGCTGCCCTGCTAACTCACGGGGCGCGCTCAAGGGCTTGGCTCCTCGAGCCGTCAGGTGCGACGCGTCGAGTGGCCCTCCGCAGCCGGCAGCGGCCAGCTGCGGGGGGAGAGGCGTACCGGCCCCCGCGCGTGGGAGGTCGTACTTCTGCCGACATGGTTTGTAGCAAGCGACGGTACGTAGAATTCGGTATATGGAATCTGACGAAATGTACTAGAATACGCTGAAATGTTGAATACTGTTGTACAATCGATATTAAGGTATATTGAGAACGTAAACATATACAATATACGGCAGCATTTTGAATACGACAGTGTATTGAATGCCCTGTGGAGAACAATGTAGGCCAATATCGGCCGCTAGGTTCTACTGAAAATAGACGCTGCCAGAACCTCAATGGCTGAGTGAGTAACTCGCTAGAAAATATCTGAACCTCGGACTGATTAATATTAATAATATATATTAAATCGTTCTTTTTTTCAAAATATTTTATTTTAACGCACTTTTTCGTTTGTCATCGCTCTCTCTGGACGGGAAGGTCCTTATTGAAAGGTTCAAGCAGTCAAAAAAAGTGTTCATTTTTATTCAGGGGAGAGGTTTGCGTTCAAAAATTCGTTTCTCATGTTAATGGGTTAATGGGTATTTGAAAAACTTAGAATTCTATCCGGAATCCTAAATATAAAGCTGAATGTGAAAATTTTGCCTCCCTGAACAATTTCATTTCATAGAGATGCGTCACGTTGGAAAATTAGCTCTTCAGTTGTCTCCATTATTTGGTCTGGGTTCGACGTCTTTCTTGATTCTCATCGTAGACTCCACTTCTCCCTGCACCTGCTAGTGAGAGACTCTTCTACTGCGCGCTGCCCTGGCAAGGGTCGAAGCAGGTGCTGCGGCTCACGGAAGCCACAATGGGCGATGACTTGTAAAAAGCGCTCGCACACAAAGGTATTGGTCTTTCGCTTGGCGAACTTCCGGATAATTCGAGTTGCACCGCATACCGCGAATCATAACTGTAATACCTCATTGATACTTTGAAGCATTGTGAAGAGATTTTTCTAAAATGTAATTTCCCGTTCGTTGAAAAATAATTTAAATAATTTCAAATGTACTAAAATGTATCTCTACTCTTTCCAAATGATGTACTTCTCGAAGTAATATATTATCCGTCTGTCCTGCCGTCCGACGGTCAGTCCGAACATCTGACTATCCGTTTCGAATTGAGCGAAGTGCGATTCTAAAAACAGTGCCGGTTCCATTTTGGTTAAACATTGAGTTTTAGAAAATTGCAAAATTTAAAAATTTTGTCAGCGTCTTCAACAACTATAGCGATGAATAGAGACGAACAAAATTTTTTCTTCAAAATAGACGTTTAAATAAAGGCATGTATTTTTTTTATAGTAGTAGATTTTGCTTTATTTTTAAGTTAAATAAAGGAAATTTTAAAGAAATACGTAAACAAGATTTTATCAAAAACGTCTCCAATTTATGTCTTAAATATTTTTCTCGAATAGAGAAAAAAGAATGTTTACAAAAATGGCACAGTCCAATTTTCATCCTCTATTTAAAAAAAAAATATTTGCAAAAGTTAGAAAATGTTCAGTCTTCCTGTAATCTTACCTTTTATTATTAGAAGCAGATGGACGTACAAGCAGACGGACGGACGTACAAGCAGACGGACCAGCAGACGCATGGACGTACAAGCAGACGGACCAGCAGATGCACGGACGGACAAGCAAACGGACGGACGTATGGACTGTCAGATGTATTTCCGTACGTCAGATTTTCGGGATCAAGGAACCACAGAACGTGGATTCTGACTACACAAA
>BOPP01000023.1:2935513-2949127 GCA_017312745.1 Gryllus bimaculatus | reverse complement strand
CTCACCCCCAGCCCCATCGCCGCCCCCGAAGCCTCTTGCTGCCCTCTCCGCCCTCGCCCCCTCCTTGTCTTCTCCTCTCCTTTCTCTCTACATGTTCATCCTGGTTTTCCACAACATTTGTCGCTTCATCGACCTACCAGGTTGTCTTCCTTTTGAGCTGTTATCCCTTGCAGTCTTCAGCATTTTTACTTCTTATATGTAATTGTTACTTCCTTCACAGTTTCTATTGCTAACTACAATAGAATACATCAGGAGCCCAACTTTTACCATTTAATAATACAAAAAGTTTGAGAGAGACGGGAATAGCGGTGTGAGTGCAGGAAACGGTCGTGAATTGGAGTGGCAAGGCAATGAGGGCGTGAAGATAATTCCTGATGATACGTCTCTACGTTCAATTTTGGGCATGCGTATAGCGCTTGCAATGGCACAAATAGCGCGTTATTTTCGGGCGTTCGTCTGTTTGCGGAAAGAAAGGACGCGCGCGATAACGCAAGGCTTCCTGCACGAGGCGTTTGATCGTGGTTTTCTCCATAGGTCAAAACAGTGTGCATTATGCCAAACAATTAGCGTGCCTTTCTAGCGCTATTTAACACTCATTTTGTTTGTTAGTTTTTTAGCCCAGAAATCTGCGTTGGAAGATATTGGTGGGGCCGCACTAAATCGCCAATATGGTGGCATTGACGGTAATCTTAGAGTTCCGCCAACGTCTAAACCCAAGGATTTCAACCCGACCTGCAATATTCAAAGGGACGGAAATTCAGAATGAAATTTGTTTGTTATATTTTTAACGTCGCATCAACTACTAGGTCATTAGCGATCACTATGCGTGTAACGGTATGATACTCGTAACTATGAGGATGACATGATATGTTGATGATAAGGGTGTGAAAGAACGAACACAATACAACTACGCCCGAGGCCTGACTCGAACCCGCGATCCTTCGTCGTCCTTCGGCGGGACTCGAACCCTCGACCATCTAGACCAGCTCAGAATGAATTGCACTACGGATTTAATACAGAATTACTTTTTCCCTGTCTTTTTTTCATTTTGTTCAGAGCTCAGGGAATAATGCAATATTCTTCATATATGACCAATTCACAACAAATGATATGTATTTTACACATAAGTATAATTATTATTTTGTAGTAAAAAGAACATTCCTGAAAATTCCTGATATATTAAGAATATTTGCACGACTTATTGGTGTAACACGCATTACTATGAAACGTTTTCATGTCTTTTCAATTTTCAATTTATATTTTTTCGTACATTTTCAGTTCTGACGATCGATATGCATAGAAAAGTACTTAAGACATTACTCCTAAATGTCTAGACATCAGAATCTCAATGACACAAATTCTAAGATATTGTTTCCCAATATCCAAATAGCGGAAGCCGAATCATATTGCTACATGTACAACATGTATAAATGTACAACAAAATGTAAATTTAAAATTGAAAAGACATGAAAAGTTATTTCACTGTAATGCGAGTTACACTAATTGGTCGTTCAACTATTCTTAATATATTAGGTAGTTTCAGGAATGTATTTTTTACTACAAAATAATAATTATACTTATGTGTAAAATACATATAATTTGCGGGATCTTTGGATGTCTTTGATCCGATGTCCCAACAACCCACTTCGAGCTCCGAACATACAGCCAAACAACTTTTCGCAATTGTACGCCTTTGGCGACTCGCCAGACATAAGGGTTAATTGTTTTCGTATTGAGTGAATACGGTGATTTAATATGTTATAAAATGTTTTCACCCACGCAATACAATCCTTCCATTTTATACTACTGCTAATAAGAAAACAACCAACAGCTCGGGATCTATTCGTACCACAAGAAGAAACAGGAAAACCCTAACAAAACGTGGGCACAGCGCTTAGTGAAGCTGTGCTTATATCTTCTGTGGCCCATGTACTGGCTTCCGAAGACGGCGAGTTCATAATCAATTTTCTTAACCCTTCTGATTTGGCAGCTATTTATTTTTTCCTGTCTTTTTTCTTCCACATTTTCTACCGCGTATCAAAAGCTTATTTAAATAGGACGAGTCAAAGTAAATTAAAGATTTTCTACTTCGAACATACAATTTTGTGTTGTTTATTGGGAGGGCAAGTGCCTCACGGATGTATGGTGTTAAGAAGTATAACTTCTCTCAAAACTCGTCTACATAGCAAGTAACTGAAAGGTTCCTTAAATTCAGGAAATGTAGACAGATAAAACTTATATTAATTCCCTCTGTTGATTTATTCTCTTGGAACAAATTATTTGCATGTGTTTTGGTGATTTCAAACTCCAATGGACCGTCATTGCATCACCAAGCATCTCAGCATTCTTTTAATTGGTTCGTTACGTCACACATCTAAAACCAGTAATTTGTTACACTTCTTTGGGGCATAATGTAAGTGATGCGTAATGTGCATTTCAACTATGCGCTTCGCAAGAGCTGCAATCAGCCAGTTAACGTATGCATAATGATCCTACTAAACATCAGAAAAAATATATTTATTTAACGTTTATAGAAACGTCTCTTTCGAATTACCCTTGCACTTTCTACTTTTCAACTTTTAACTGCCATTTCGTATCTGGTGAAAGAGTTTACCATATTACACCGCGTACGCTTAGAGTAGCTCTCACTTGAACCTTTGTTAAAATGCATTCGCCCTTTATTCCCTGCACGGCCAACGCGAAATACATCACGCCGCTGAATAATGTGGCATGTGTTCTGTTCTATGCTCGAGCTACCCTGAAAAAGGTATGAATACATTTGCGTTGTAGCGAAAACTCGGAACGTGTTACGTTCCGATATTCACGAGCGTTCTGAAGCCTTTGGAGGTAAAATAAGGACCGACGGTATACGACCTAGGGTTGAATTGTCTGAATGTCTGGTATAATTTTTTGATATTTTTGGTACATACCAATAATATAGAAGAATACACATAGGTCCGTCTTTCGGTTCTATAGATGATTAATGACTTTTTCTAAATCTGAAACGCAAAAGAGTGGATTACCTTGTCGAGCACCGACATAGAATCACTGGGAAATATGATTTACTAAAGTTAAATTTTATTAGTCGAAGGTAAAAAAGATTGTAGAAAGAAATGAAGTGGATATTTTTTCAGGAAGGGAGGGTTATCTTTATCGAGGTCGACTGTGTTCGGTATGCGGAAGAAAAAAATTGTCGGAGGTGTGAATGATTTGATATTTTATTGGTTTTATTCTAGATCGATGCTCTTTTGAATTTTGCTTTTATTACGTACTAGGCATAGAAAATATTGACAAATGATATTGGTGAAAGAGTCTGTTAAGTGATTCTCCATCAGGATTTATTCAGAACACGTTAAGAAAACAAATATCTGGTAGTGTCACAGATGCCAAGGTTTGGTTTCGTCCTTTAGGCATTGACCAAATGTCTTCGAATAAATTATGCACAGAACGAAATATTTTAGGAGTCTGGGTGATCCTCCAGAAGCCTCATTTCTGAAGTCAACATGGAACCGAGGCAGAAAATGGTGACATATATGTAAAGGTGTTACTTCCCCCCATATTTATCGAAAATATAAAGTGATAGCGGTTCCTTTAAATAAAACACATATATCCATTAATATGCATTATTAGCTTTAAAAATATTGTGTTAACAATACAAAATATAATGTATTTATATTATAACTTACCTTACGCTCCCCCATGGCAAAATATTACAGCCCCACATTGCAGCATCTGTAAAGACGCAGGAAGGTAGAGTAATTGCTAATCTCTCTTTTTACCTTCAAAATTAACTTAACATTACACAACCCAATTTACACACTCGTGTCGTGACCTACTTCACAAATTCTTCATACATTCTTTTACAAACATTTCTTTTCCTCTTTTCCAATGCCTCTTTGTCCAAAATTGGAGGCAGAAATAAGCATTAGCTACATATAATGGTACTTGAAAATAATATATCAGAAGGTATGGTCTTGACCGAGCAAAAGAATAAAAATGAAGCACAGAATGAGAGGTACGTTACAATCCGTAGATCGAGGAGTTGGGCAGCTTTTCAAGGGACCGAGGCATTTGAAGACGCAATCTTTCGATAGTGAGCCTTGCTGCCGTCGCTTGATTGAAGGGTTATGTAAAAAATGTTAAACAAACGGGTAGAGGTGGACCCGGACATTAACTGAAGTTACTGCGCTGCCTCTTAGCGGGAGGTCCCGAGTTCAAGTCCCGACGGTGGCAGGATTTCCGACACTAGCTAGCGAGGTCGAATTCAGTCGCTGTCTGGAGGAAAATTCTAGCGGATGGCAGCTCTGATCGGTAGTTTTCCGTGATTTTTTCGATAAACAACAGACGAATGCCTTAACAATTGGCCATGTACCGCGCGCAGTTTATCTTCATCTTCCTTATCATATTCTCACACCTTACTTACACACACACAGTTACGTGCACTAAACTACCGCTGTTCGGCCAACATGCAAAAAGCAGAAATTACACATACAAAAACATTTTATTTCATATGCTTCATGTGATGGGAAGAATCTGCTGGCTTTGCTCACGGCAGACACAGTAGGCGCGTCCACCGCCTAGGAGACTGCTCGCTTTCCGGTCTCTAATTCTGACGTGACGTCACGGACCTATGAAGAATACCTCGTGGATCTAATCACGTCCGGCTCGCAACGGTTCCAATGATTCATAACTGCCAGAAGTGCTCTAAGATTCCGTCTGGTCTCCCGACGTGTGTGGTGGTGTAGTGTGAGTAAGTGTTATGCGTGTGTGCGAGAAGGCAAGGAAGACACGCTCTTTTTGAGATGGCTACTGCATTCGCCCTCATACATGCTGCCTCGCTACATAGCTAGGGTCGAAAATCTTTCACCGTCGTGACTCGAATCATAGTGTCGCCACACAATCAGTATAGAGGAGAAATCTAGCGGCCGGCTGCTTTCATTGGTTTTTGATTTCCCCGATCAATACCAGGTAAATGCCATAGCAATACTTTGTCAAATGGGCCATGGGCCTCGCGTGATCTTTCCTTTCTCGTCCTTATTTCTTCTTTTCGTTATACACACACACACACTTACACTTACATACCACTTATATTGAGAGACCAGTAGGAGGTTAAGGACTTGTCCCTTCTGAGTCGGATTCTCGCCGGCGGAAATACCAGAAAACGGGAATCTCCGCAATCTGACAAGTAGGTTCGCTCTGGGAATCATGTTCAATTGGGGAAAAATCCTGCCTCTTGATGATAAATAACTTGTACTAGATTTATGGGACAAGTGATCACCATAGTTGACGCGTACGCAAATACTAATGTTTCAATCAAATCCACACAGGGAGACATAATTCGGTATTCTATGACTATCATTGTCTGGGACAGCTTGAGAACCAGCGCGTGGTTGAGGTTTTTTCTTTCCTTTGTTAAAGAAAACAGTAGTAGATTTAGTAAAAATAGATAACAAACACACATAATTACACTTTACAAATACCCCAAGCGAATCCATTTAGATCGTTCTTCGACAGACATTTCTAAACAGGCTGTTTGAGTTTCCAATTGTTCTCGGCGATGACCTGTTTCTCTCTCCCCGGAGCATCGACTCCGCTCCACTAAACCTCCACGGACGTCCCGCGGAGGCCGAAATCTGTCAAGAGCCGGAGCGAATCCCCACAAGCGTCGTCTGTCTGGACCGCACGGCGCGGCGCGGCGCGGTGCGGCGCCGTGGCGGGCGACGGGCGGCGCGGCGCCACTTGTTGCTCGGGCGGGCGGGCGGCGCGGCGCGGCCTAATCGCCCGCGAGGTGATCCATCTACCTGCGGGGACACCCCGCGGGGCCGCGCGGGGCGCCGCCGCCCCCCTCCGGGCCGCCGCCGCCCCGCCACCGCCGCCGCCGCGCGCTAAGGGAGACGAATGGCGCGGCCCGGCGGCAGGCACTGGCCCCAATTACGCGCGCCCCGACGCCGAGCACGGTGACGCGGACCGCTAACGGCCGGACTCGAACGTGGTGTTCCCCAAGGGTCACGTGGGGGACAGGTGGCGCGGAGGTGCCTCAAGGTGGAAACTTGCCCTCAGAGGGAAATATATGAGCGAACGTGATTTATTTGCCCCCGTTTACGAAGACTATTTCTTACCTGTGGGAATATATGACATGTTCACGGTAGTGTCCTATGGTTGTTGAACCTACCGTCGCTGCCGTCCAATCTCGAATTTATTCCCCAATAACAATATAGGCTAGAAATTGCATAAAGGATTGTCTATTTTTTAGAAAATTGTTATTATTATAGCTGTGGGAGTCAATGATAGAGTTCAGACGCGGTGTTGTCCAAAGGCGGAGACACGTGGCAGGAAGTTGACCCCTAGTTATCAATTTGCCCTCAAAGGAAAATATATGTGAGGACGTGATTTATTTGTCCCCGTTTACGAAGACTGTTTCTTACCTGTGGGAATATACGACATGTCGACGCTAGTGTCCTATAGTTGTTGAACCCACCGTCGCTGCCGTCCAATCTAGAATTTATTCCCCAATAACGATGTAGGCTAGAAATCTCTGAAAGGATTGTCTATTTTTTTAGAAAATTGTTATTATTTTAGCTGCGGGAGTCAATGACCGATTTTAAACGCGGTGTTCTCCAAGGGTTACGTGGAGACACGTGGCAGGAAGTTGACCCCAAGTTATAAATTTGCCTTCAAAGTAAAATGTTGAAAAAAGTATTTGGTGTAGTAATTTTGTCTCGTAAAATACGTTGTTGCGCCTTCCCTTTAGATTCAAATGCTTTACTCCAAGAAGGGTTTCCCAAGCACGGTGACACAGACCGCTAATGGCCGGGCACTAACGTGGTATTTCCCAATGCTCATGTGGGGACAGCTGGCGCTGTGATGCCTCAAGATAGGAACTTGCTCTCAAAGGGAAATATATATGAGAACGTGATTTATTCCCTGTGGAGTTATACATGTTGACGCGCTTGTGTTCTAGATTTGTTTTCAATTTACCGTCGCCGTAGTCCGATCTCGAATGGCGTTCCCCAATAACGATACGGGCTAGAAGCTCCTGGAAGTCTTGTCAATTTTATGAAAACTTTTTTATTATTTTTTCAGCTGTGAGAGAGAATATCTTCGGTGAAATGCGGTGTTCCCCAAGGGTAACTCGGGCGGTCAGGTGGCAGGGTATTGTCCCCAAGTTATAAATTTGCCTTCATAGCAAAATAAACGGAAAAAAGGAATTGCCTTCGTGGTCAAATACGTTTTCGCACACGCCCATAGTATCCCCACACCAATGCGAAATGTTCATCAAGTGTCTCGCGGAAACCCGTCAGAAATACAGGGTGGCAAGGCAGAGACACAAGGTGAGGCTGTTGTAGTAAATATGTTTGTGATAAAATGTGTTTGCAGTCAAACGGTACATAGTGTTACTCGACCTTTTTAACAGCCTGAATTCGAACGGCTTTTACCCCAAAGATCTACCAGAAAAAAGGATCGAAGAGATGAGTGGCCTGACAATGTGGGTCATTTGGTCAAAGAGGTTGTGAGAGATCTATTACACTAGCATAGACTGACTCAATTTTTCACTGGTTAAGGAATGGTACGTTTCCCAAGAGTCAGTTGGAAGACATGAGCAGAGTATCTGGAGGAATGTGGCGCTCTCGCAGTTAAAAATGTTCTGTGTACGTACAGAGGTTTGTGACTTCTATTGCACCTCAGGACATTTTAGCCACCTGTATTCAATAAGACAAACCTTTTTTTTAATATTAATTCTCCCTTCACGGTAGCCCGTGTTTATTTTGCAAAGGCACATTTCAGATTTTACTACTTCCTTGCAGCTTTGGTAGATAAATTCTATCTTTCACCTTTATCTTAAATCTACTACGTATCTAAAACATCTTAATTCTAGCTTACATTTAAGAGGGAATGCGATGCTTTTGTCGTTAATGGTGGTAGAGCTCATGGGTGTAACCGCATGGGAAAAAGTTTTTCATTTCGCTTGCGGCTAAATTGATTGACAGACTGACACATTCCACTTTCCTGCAGTACCCCCCGCCCCCCCCGCCCACGGGTACCTGCTTCCTCATCGTTCTGCGTAGTGACGTCTTGATTTCTGTGACATTTTCTGCTCTTCGAGTGCGCTGACGTGCTATAGGCGTCATCATCATCGTCAGCATAGGCGCTATTCGGCTGGTGCCAGTTGACGTTTGCAGCAAACAAATAATAATGGCGGAGAGGATTTAGAATACTCATTCAGTGATGATGCTTGCAAACGAGCGAATGTCTGGCGACAGGGAAGATCTTCATGTTCATTATTTAATTCTTGCATTTACAATAGCTTTAATTGTTATTTTTTGTAAATTACACTGGCGGAAAACTACGGCACATAATACCTCAGTCTTTCACCATTCGAAGTTTCGCCTTCATCAATATTGCCGGGAGTGGGATCAAGTATCAGGCCAAATACAGTACAGAGTATGTTAATTGGAATAAAGTGTTATTTTAAACATGTTTCTTTTTACCATGAATCATGATTTCTTGTAAGCACTGTGTTCGTCCAAAACATTTGACCTCAATGTTTGTTGTTTTTACGAAATTGTGATCTCTGTTTTGATAACTTTATTTTCGTTTTGTATTACATAGCAATATTATTTGTGATTAATATTTGTTTCGATAATGGATGTTACTCCAAAGAAGTGGATATCTGGTGTGGCCAGAAAAATTATCCTGACCTTAGTCCTATTGGGATTATCTTATCTATCGCCACAGAAAGGCCTAATAGAATTGACAAGTAGAATATTATTGTGAGAATGTGTGAAAAATTATGAGTTAAAAACCGGTAAAATGCATGCTGACTTTTTGAAGGATGTAATCTAATACGGAAATTGGTTATTTTGATTCCGAGAATGTCTTCAACAATTTCCCGTAACTGTACCAATATATTTCTTTCCTCTTCCTTGCTCTTACTGTAAAACACACTTACATATCACCAGCTACCAGTATAAACGCATCGTATGATCTGTTCGTGAGTGCACTGCATGTCATATCCAGGGAAAGGGCAGTTTGAGATCCGCTGCCAGCCCACACGTTGGCTTGCGAAATTTTCTCTCTAGATGTCTCCCATAGTGGAACACCGCCCCAGCTGGGACAAACGCTAAGTTCCCCACTGATCTCCCGTCATCTGTCGTTGTGTAGTGCCTGTGTGTGTGCCAGTAAGGGCAAGGAAGATGAAGGAAATATCTCGTGCAGTACGAGGCTCGTTTGTACTGCCTGGGCATTCACCACGTATTGATTTGAGTAATCTATTGTGGTCATAATTCAATTTGAACATTTAAAAAGTTTCGAAAATCTTACTTTTCAATGAAACATGCAAGTGTATTAAGGAGTCAGATGAATTAGAGTATCACATGGATACGACAACATGGCGTCTTAGAAACAACACAAGCGCCACCGACACCTCGAACTTCATCACCCTTTTCCACGCAGTGAGGAGAAGGGTCGCGGGTGTAAGCGTCGCCGCCCACGCTTCGTCACTGGTGATCCGGGGGGGAGGGGTCTGCAACAAAAGACGAGCGCAGCTGCTGCACGAGTGGTGGTTGTGGGGGCGGCAGCGGACAAAGGGAGTGGCGTGAGGGCGACCGCTCATAGTGCACGGTGAGGTTGAGGGCTTGGGTTCATTCGATAAGGACAAAACGTATTACTCCGCAACGTAACTCTCAGATGTTCTACTCGAAAAGAAAAATGAACGTACACCTATGATGTTTATTTACGATACATATTATTATATCATTTACAGTTCAAGGTTGATTTACAACCAATGTTTCGAATTTGATTAAATTTTCTCTACCTCAAAACATTAATTCAGTTATTGTCATGATACAAATGTACCTTTTTGTGAAGAATATCAAAGTAAACTTAGAAATCGAGTCAGGCAGTAGATAACATGAAATATTTACATCCTATTTTTGTTAAGATCTCTTATTGTAATTCCCTCTTCAGTTTAGGTTTGTAATATATTCTGAATTTCTTGCCAGCCGATAGGTAAACGCACAATGTTTGAGCATAAACCCCCGGTTATATTATCTGTGTTTCGATTATTGTACTATTTTCCTCATAAGAAAACTTGTAAACATTATTTCGAACTGCTCCATGCTTATATCTACCACATCGTATTTCATTGGGAGACTTGAGATGAATGTATATGATTTATCAACCATTTCTTTTGCACTAGCAGTATACATATTTTCTGACTAATTATGCTGAAAGTTGTACACAATAACTAATCTAAGAAATAATACGTTTTCTTCCCAAGACAGTGAACTTGCAGGAGATTAAAAATTACTGATTTATTCTTACATTTAATTGAAAATTAAAATGATTTCTTTTTCGTTTTTGAAAGCCCAAATACTATTTTAACAAAACCAAATCCTTATTATGTTACTTGTTTAAGAATGAATATTCGTGTCAATTGAAAGTTTTTGGAATTGAATTTTTATGTAAGCAGAGATATGAAGCATTGTGTCTTATGTGTCGATATGCACTTGTCGATATGCGGCAGATGTTGGAGTATCCCTTGTCACTGCTAATGTGAGATACACTAGACGAGCTCCTTTCTGGCCGTACCCTCTCGCCCGCCCGCGCACGGAACCGCCCGTCTCTGTCCAGTGTCGCCATCTGGCTGGACCCGTGGCAACACGACTACCTGCCAGGTTCCCTCCAGGCCCGCCAGTCTCCGCTCCGTCCCGTCCCTCCCGCCACCCTCCCACGCACTCGTTCCGTGTCCCTTTCGCATTTATGGATGAACTACTGGTACACAAGTACCAATATAATCAATTGTTAATACGGTAGAGTCATACGGTAAAAATACTGTTACTGTTTTAACCGAAAAGTGACTAACGTAATTTTCGAACAGCGGATGCACTCCAATGCTGTGGTGTCTGGCTATGGATCTCAGGTGCTATTAACAGTTCCGCACTCGGGAGACGGCTGCCTTAAAATGCACTACAACTCCGTAATTTCGCGAAGTTTCCTTTAACGTCGTGTGTTTGTAAAAAAAGTATTTTTTTCTACAACAATACTTCATACTCAGAAGTTTGTCTCACTTTTATTACAACCCTCTAGATATTGTAGAGAAAGAGAAAGCACCGAGACAGCGATGTGTAGAGTAACAGCGCTTCTGAGCAAAATTATATGGAAAAAAATGTTCGTCCAATAGAGGAAAAGACCGTGGTACTTTTCTGCGACATGAAATGTCCCGTCCTACATTAAGTAACAATCTCAAACAATTCGAGACATACCACACTATGTTGCAGGCGAACTATATTTCATTATATTTAATACCGCTGCAATCAGTTCATGTGACTACTAGCTCAATAAAACAATCAATCCACTCTTGTTAATGACGGACCCTCGATCTTATTTGGTGCATGCTCCTGAAGCACCAACATAAGACGGCCCATTTCCTGAACGCGCCCTCACACCCGCGTTCTCGTCGTCGCTGTCCGGTGTCGCCATCTGGTGCGGCCTCCGACAGCACGACCACCCTGCCGGCGCCCCGCCCCTCCGCACCTCTCCCTCGCGTCGTTTTATAGGCCGTTTTATTCAATCGGGGCGCGGTGGCCGCCGCTAGCGCCGCACGCCGGTCGAAGCGGGAGTTACGCTGTGATTTACGCAACTCGCCGGTCAGTTAATTCACCCTGCAACCGCTCTCCCCTCTCTCCGTCAGGCCGCCCCACGCCACGCCACGCCTCGACCTCCTGGCGCACGTCGTGCCACCCGGTGACCCGCACGATGGCTCCTGCGGGCAAACTGGCTGCAACAGGGCTCGAACAATTTGCAGGTAATAATGATCTGGAATCGCTTTTTAAAAGAGCGCAAAAAAATACCATATATACGGTCTGGTCCTCTAAAACTTCTGGATAAATTAACAAGCTCACTTAACTTTGGTGGACAAGAATATCTCATAAATCTTTATTTTTCAGTTACATGAAGAAATATATTTACAAACTGTACATAGTTCTCAAAGAAACTGAGATTGAGTAAATCACTTTGTCCTATAAACAAACTCCTCCACTCAGGTTAAAACAATTCTCCTCCAAAATGACAATTATTAGTAGGATAGTTTTCCTTAAACACCAACAACATTCCTTTCTATGATCAAAACTACATTTTGTTCATGAAATGATATCTTCTATAGATATTTTACACTCAACACCCCTTACCTTTACCCTGCAATGGACTATGTATCTTGAACTATTGCGAACCAGGCCAATAGGAGATCCAGAGTCGGAAAAAGGGAAAACTCTTAGGAAACCTGCCGCGAACCGCTTAGCACAACAAACCACTTGGTTCAAAGTGCTATAGAAACCCGGTTTCCGCAGTGGAAAGTGACAATGTTGACCCGAACGCTAAACATTGATTGATTCCGGGAGCGTCAACTGCTAAGCAGTTAGTTCCGTAACTTTGGTACATATTTTTGTCGCGGGAGGTAGCGGTAATATTCCCTCGCTGAAGTTGTCGGTTAGCGAGGTTTTCCTCAATCAGGTATCTCCCACCAACCAGACACCTCCCCGGCCGAGGCAAGCTCTAAACTCCAGACTGGTCTCCCAATATGGGTGATTGTGAGTGCCACGCTCTGTGTAAATAACGAATGAGGATAGGACATGGAAGAGGAAGGAAATATTCCGCTCGGTTCGTGGCCCGTTTGTTAGGGTACTGCTCCGGCATTCGCCTGGTGTTGATCGGAGAAACCACGGAAAAAATACAGAAAGTGCGGCCAGTGGCATTCTCACTACGGGCAATGCTGAATTCGACTAGCCTCTGGTAGAGTCGACTATCCTTCACTATGAGATTCGATTTATAGAACCCTCCTGCCTGAGGCTCTGCAAGTGACATCACCTGATGACCTGAGCCACCTAACGCCGGTAGAAAACATCGCGTGTCATAAAACCCGGGTGGTGCAAATGTATCATCCACCAGCTGCATTGCTTTTGTAGCCCTGCAGCGCGGCCGGTGACTGATAGAGGGGTGATGGTGATGGGTGGGGGCGAGCCCCCTTACGTCCTCCGCGGAAGGGTCAGTGCGCCAGGCGATGAGGGTGGGGGTGGGTGAGGGGGCGCTCAATGCCTTTTTAATGACGCGCGAACCGGGTGATTTACGGCTGCTCCTGCTCCCTTCCCCTCGCTCGGTACCCACGCGTGCTACATCGTTTAGGATTTCCCTCAACACATTGACTTCTTCAAAATTTACTGGGATGCCGTTTAGAGGATGAATCACTGTCGCTGACTCATGCTTCATTTGAAAACCCTCGCTGGGGAGGGCGTTTAACTGCCGGAAATATTGTTTCCGTTTATTAGAAATTTTCGTGCGGTTTGTTGAGAAGTCGAAAGGGGCTTCTGAATTGGACACGGGTTTTTCGATTTTTAAATGATGTTTGTGGTTGATGATGAAATTGGTGTGTTTTAAATTGCAAAAAATTATCAATATTGTATCAATTATTGTCGAAATTTATAAACTTACAGTTGTTGGATAATCCTTCAAAAGGTTCACGGAAGTGATATTTCTAGCATTTCCACGAGGTCTTTTTTGGGCTTCAAATATATAACTGTATAAAAGTTAGGTTTCTACTAATTAAACTTAAAAGGGACT
>BOPP01000023.1:2913321-2933490 GCA_017312745.1 Gryllus bimaculatus | reverse complement strand
ACAGCTGGAAAGAGTTAATAGACAGTCAAAATAGCATTTTCCTCTGCGAATTACCTCTACGAATGTCTAACGAATATCCAATGATCGTCTTTTAGGGTTCCAAACAGGTTTCAATTTTACTTTTCAACTTAGTGATATGCTGTACTTGTATTGCTATGACAGTTTTGACTGTCTAGGTGTAGAGGTGGTGGCAGAGGCGGTCATAGAGGCTGTGGCGGAGACGGAGGCGGAGATTTGAGGCGGGAGCGGAGAGAGAGGTGAGGGCGGAGTGGAAGATAGAGTCGGTGGCGAAAGCGGGAGCTGAGTCGGAAGTGAAAATGGTGACACACAGAGGCGGGGGCGGAGGGAGGAAGAGGGGAGGCGGCGCCGGGGCGGAGATTGAGCGAATATATTACAAGAACATATTTTGACTGATGCATCCTCAATGAAGCAATTCGTAATGTTTGTTAAGATCTACTTAAGTTTCAGTTATGTGTGAATAAATCTGATGAGAACCATTGCGGCTACATCACACTCAATATTTTCACGAAAGAATTTCAGATATTAAAAGCATCAGAAATATATTTACATAAAGTGGTCAATCAGCTTCGAATACAGAGCTTTGAAAACAGTGCTTCGAAGAATAACCGAACGAGATCTTGCAGAATTGAATTATTGTCATGTCCATTGAATATGTCGTAGGTGAATAAAAATATCCATGAAGTTTCACGTTAGTGAGTATATACGGGCAACCAAAACCCGAATGACAGGTTTGCTTTGAGAATTACTGTTGTGTAGTAACATGTTAAGCGTCTCTTTTACGAAACAAGAAGTCACATGTCATGGAAACATGAAAACAAGAGACAAATCAATCTGGGCTTTCAGTATTAGAAAGGTTAGTGAGAGAAAGTTTCTCCGACTCTGACATCTTAGTTATTTCTACGCGCATCATTTCTCGCATTATGTAATTTTGTGATATAATTTTTGTTTGCATAATTAATTCTCTGCTATCCTTGATTTCCCTTTTTATTTTCACCTGCTAAAGAAACTGAGGTACTGTTGTATTTTCTTTTTCAAGTTTTGTAGTTTCATTCATTTCAACAGCTGTTTCGTTATGATTCTCACCGAAAAAACATTATATTTGACTAGCCCTTAAACAACAGTTTGATCCAGTTTAACTATTGAAATATTAAGGTCATTCAATAAGTAATCGCTGCTGCTAAAAAACTGTTCTATTAATCAATACATTTTTTTCAGAACGTCAAGTTGGCATCCTTGTTATGGTATTTGTTCATCTTTTTGACACAATCTTGTAAACATAACCTGTAAATCATTCAGTTAACAATTGCGGTCAATATTGAGCCCGTGGAAGAACAACATGCTGTGATATTTAGTTGAAAAGGGAGTCAAAGGTGAAATTCACGGCGCGTAACTGTTGAATTTGTATATTAGCTTTTTATTTCGTTCCGTTTTAATTTATAATCAGTGGATTATTCTTTGTTTTAATACTAATTCCTTCAGTTTATTGGCATCCGTAACAATGGATAAATGATTTGGATGAGTGGCTGATTATAAAAAATATATTAATGACTTTGGAGCAGTGGAACAAAGGACTAGGAATATGGGAGAACTCCCAGAAAAAACTGCCGCGAACCCAATTTGTTCACCATAAATTCCATGTGGATCGACGTGGCTTTGAACCTCGATCCCCGAGGCGGAATGCAAGCAATATGGCCAGGTACATTCTGGATCGGTCTTTGCAAACCATTTTCACAAAAAAAACATATGTTAATCTTTACTTTATTAAGGCCATTTCGTTGGTGCAAATGGAATGAGCCCTCTTCACTCTTCTCAAAGTAGTAAAATAATTTCACAATGTGACGTTTTGAATCAATTAGACTTTTTTTCATTCTTAACACTTTTAAATGGGACTTGCCCTATGACACCCGTAGTCTTCCGTTTTTTAGAACCTATCTTATAGATCAGGGAGACCGTGGCGATGAGACAGAGTGTATTACTCGCGCCACTTTTCTTACACGATGAACTTGCTTCCCCCTCTCTGTCACTTGAAGACAAAAGATCGCAGCGTGCACTGATGGCAACATTCCCAAAACATCATCACTGGCGCGAATTAGAAACTATTTTCCCCTGATGACGAGAACTTCTGTGCGTAATTTTCTCCAAAAAACCTACAGAAATGACCGAAGCAGGTGAAGATCCATCACAGGAGATACCTCGAACTTCTGAGAAAGTTAGAACGCAAATTATTGAGAAAGTTGCGAAGGCATGACTGATTCACCAGAGCATTTCTTCATAAAATCTAGTAGCCGATTCCGTATCTAATACCCCCCTCTATCCGCACTTCTTCAATCCATCGTTCAAGAAAAGTTGCGGGAGTACATGGTCTATTGTATAATGTAGATATTGTGTAGTATAAATGAAAGTATGAACAACCAGCATAATATTTGTACATTTGTGCAAAAGAGAGCGCGAACTAGACGTAAAAATAAAAATAAAAAATAAAATTTCAACACATTTAAAAAATGAAGCAATTGAGATAAATGAGGAGAACTGACCTTACGACCTTAACCCTTTAAGGTTTTCGTATGATTAGCACCAGCTACGCAATAATGTGATGCGTTTTTACCTCGCGATTCTAAATTCTTTACGGGAATTTCATTCAACCGACAGCCGGGAATCCTTAACGTTCCGATGGCACGCATATTCGACCATACGCTACACACCAACACACTTACGGGCTCTTACATACACAACACACGTACAGGCTGCTACAACATTTAGTTGAAAGACGAGGAACAAATAACTATGCCCAAGGCGGGATTCAACCAATATGACTTTTCAAATCAATATATCAATATTTCTAATCAACCAATATGACCTCTCGGACCGAATCAGTGAGTCGGCGGTACACGCTTTTAGCCACCGCTGCCATCCAGTTCGGCCCCGATTTTCAGTGTAAGAGCGAAAGAGTAGCACTGCTCCACGCGCAGATCCATGCAGTACATTTGTGCAGTTTTGTGATCGCACGAAAAGTGCAATGCACGTACACGCCACCGCGGTGGGGCCATTCCTACCCTTACGGGCATCTATGGCCAATCCTGTAACATGAAGAAAAACAGAAGGTTAAAAAAATGACTTTAGCCTACCGGCGCGGGCTTTGCGTGTTTTGAAATACTACGTTTGTGCTTCAGACTCATTTCTCTGTTTCAGATTGCTTTTACTCCAGAAAGTGCTCCGGTCGCCTATACTTCGCCTTTTGGTCGGGTTGGTATGAGGCGATCTCGGAAATGAGATCTTTCTCCGAGTCAGATCTGCATGTCCGCTGAAGTAAATAAATTCCCGCCCCGCCGTGTGGACCGTCCGGAGAGGGGAGGGGGGTGAAAAAAATCGGCCCGCTCGTGCCACCGCCCCGCGGGCCTCGAGTACCTGCTGCCGCCAGGGGCGCTGCGGGGGCTTGCGCGGGGCCGTGGCCCGCCGTCTTCGTGTCTCCTGCCGACCGGACGCCGCGGCGCGCCGGCTGGGTCCAGGGCACAGCTGCACCCCGGCCTCCCCTCCGTCTCCTCCCGGCCCTCCGCCCCGCCGAGCGCGTCTGCCGCCTGTCGCGTCTACCCCCCCGGCCCCTCCCGGGGGGAGGGGGACTGGGCCCTGTCCCCGGTCGTCGCACTGATCCGTATCTCGGCCGAGGCCGCCGCCCGCCTTGATTTGTCTCCGGGTTGCCCGCCACCAGCCGCCCGGCCGGTCTTCACGGGCTCGATGGGCAGTTGGACGAAATGATGCTGAACGCTCGCGAGAGGTGACGTACTTACTCTCTGTGATTTACGTTTTGCGGGATCATCTTTCTTAAAAAACGAGACCCCGTACTAACCCAAATAAAAGACGTCTCATGTCAAAGTAGTTACGTGAATATCGGTCACTACGATGATATCCTAGTTGAAACGAACGGCTGAAGTAGAGCGGTGCAACAACTATTGGCATTGCAGTGCCTCTGACCGGGAGGTTTTAGGTTCGAGTTCGACATTGGGGGATTTCCGACTCGAGATAGTAGGTAGTTAGGTCGAATTCAACCGTTGTCTGAAGAATTTTAACTGCTGGGTTCTGTGATTGCTAATATACTGTAATTTCTCGGTTCAACACAAGGTGAATGTTAGAACAGTGTCTAACGAGCGGGAAAAGGATCGCGAGAGGTGATTCTGTTCTTGTTTTCTCCTGTCATCTCGCCTTACACACACACATACACCTATACACTAGACTATCACACATATCAGGAGAGCAATCAGGTTTGTAGAGCTACTACGAATGTATTGTATTATTAAACTACTGGATACTCATGAAAAAAAAGATAATGTCCTCTTTCATAAAATTTTATCAATGGCCAACTTTTCTTCTAGGGACATGTCCTTGATAGTATTTATTCCATGATTTTGGATAGTTTTATTACTCATTATTCACAATAACAAAATGTATTTTAGCCATTTTCTTGTTTAATTACTCCCAATTTAACAGCAGTATTATATTAAAACCATCGGCGTTCTTTTTCTTGTCTTTCTTTGATGATTTGGAAAACAAAATTGGTACTTTCCCGCCTCATGTCCAGCTAATGTGGCCTGAGCGGATCATGAGAGTTCTCCACTTTCAGAGGCTCTCGCACCGCCCTCTCGGGAATGGAAACGTAGAGAACCACTCTCAAGAATGAAAACGTAAAGAATCGTCGCAACCACTTGCTATTCACTTTCTTCCAAGCGCCTCATGGCCCTCTGACCCAAGAAATTCAGGAATTGCGAGATTGTGAGGCAGGGATTCTTTTGTATTTTTTTCTATTCAAGAAAGAGAGAGCAAATACGCTACTGTTGGTTTTTCAAATTGTAAATCTCGTAATACTCATTCTCTCAACTTTGAAATGGAATAAACATACTCACCAACCTGTGACGAATGACAGCAATGCTATTTTTACCTATTAAAGAAGTATCGAATAAATGTCAATAAATGCTAATTTATTATTTCCTGCTCGATGTAAGGATAGTTTAAAACCATGGAATAATAATGCAATAATAATAATAATAATAATAATAATAATAATAATAATAATAATGTACTATATTAATTCTGTGGTCATCAACGTAAAGAAGTGAGCTACAGAGATCGTTATTTGGGTTATCAGTCGTGTGTCGACAATTTTTTTTTCAGTTAAGGCTACGAAACAGCTTTTTTGCAGTATTGAGAGAGCACTGAGATGACTCGTCTGCAGTTTTGTATGGAAACAATGTTTATCTTTGCAGCGACAAACTATTATGGTTCCTGAAAATTACAATTAACTTGTCAGCATTTACAAGTGTTACAAACACTAAGAAAAATCGTATGTCACCCGCTTATCATTTGTTTCTGAACGTTTTTTTCATTGCCACGTGAAGGCGGAACCAGCTCATTTCGTAGCTTTTACAGAACGGTAGCAATATATTCAAGGAGTATACACGATAGTTGTCTCAGGTTTTTACAAACTCACGACACTAGGGACAATGTCATTTCCACCTTCATTTTGAACTACTAGCCTTGGCTCGCATTTCAGCAAAGCCACTGTGAAGCGCTTCCGTTCTCAGCGTCTTCACAGAATTCGGAGCCTGCCTGCTGTGCCTGCCCGCTCTCTTGGTCAGTGCTGCGCCCAAGTGGCATTATGATGTACTATTGAGTCGATGTAAATGTATTTTGATTTTGGCGGTTTTGAACTTGAATGTAGCATTTAAGGGCGGTGTTGTTACTTGTCTGAAATTAATAAGATTAATTTAGTCTTAATATTAATTATTAAGCATCAGTTGCATTTTCAAAATTTTCTGAAAAATGATTGAATTCTTTTTGGTACGTTATTTGCTGGAATAGAAGTCGAGCACGTAAAAGTGTGATATAATTCCGATTTTCATTAAAACTCGTGATAACTAAAAAATTACAAAAAGTTGTGTATGTGAAATACTACGAGTTTTCTTTTAGAAAGAAGTTTAGCTTTCTTCTCAACAAAATTTCATTTTTGCTTTAAACGGGATGTAGTGTGTTCCAGATGCCTTGTCGTTTGCTTTTATTAACAAGTAGTATGTTTGTAATATAATAACAAAAGTTGAATATAAATCTTAAAATTATACGGATGGACACTAATCTAACGTCATTTGTTCAAAGCGTCGTTTGATTGTGTCAAGAACTTCTTCAAGAACTCTACAACGTGCGAGGGTGTGTGAGTTATGAGTACGAGGTTAGCGAACCGAAAGAGCAAATATTTTAGTTTGAAGCTTGAGTGTTTTCAAACGCAGAGACTAGTGGTGTCACAACGCAATGTCTAGCAGTCGTCAGATAGAGGTATACCTACATTCACAAAAACGTGTCAGTGGTTATAATTGTAAACGGTGCATACTGCTTTGAAGTTTAGATGAACAAAACGTACTTGCCGCAGTGCCCTAAAACTTTTATGTACAGATCTTGGAAAGCATTAAAAACATTTCATATTCATTTTCAGAAACATGTTCAACTTTGTGTTCGTAGTGAATAATGAACATATTGTTCCAAAAATTCCTCATTTCATTAATCTTGACGCTTGATACTGAAAATGAAACAGTGTTTTGGGAGCTTTTTTATTTTCCATGTAGTGAATATGTAGAACTCTTCTTATTTTTCTGCAGAGATATCCTACGCCTAAATTTTAGAGTGTATCCTTGCTGCTCGAAATTTTAAGATATTCCTACTTTTCAGCCATTTTAAGCCATATTTATTTTTGTGGCGTGGAGGCGTTCTGCATAACTTTATTCAAATTCTTTAAATGATATCGTGCTCTTTTTTAATATATTCTGATTAGTAGATAAGTTATAGCAAAAGTATCGCCGCATTACCACTAATTTCTTGTAAAAATATGGAGTTGAGAAAATTATTGTACGACATACGACCGATGGAGAATGAAGATATTGCAAAATGACTGATGTCATATTGTTTTCTCTTCAATTCAAACACATAAAATAACGCTTATTTTTCTTTTGTCGATTTCTCGTGATTTTTATCATAATTATGAGCTTTAAATTATTGCGTTTGGAATTTTAATTATTTTTTCGCTTGAAGAACATCCATCTCGCCAAAAATTGATTTCACTCTTCATCTCAAATTTACTCTTATTCAGAAAATAAGGTTTATCCGTAGATTATTTGCGTCATTTACTTCACTTCGCTTAGAAACCGTCGCCCCTCGCCGCCCTTTAGGGAATGGAGTGGTACAGATATATCGCTTTCAAACGATCTGAAGCGTCGAACGTCGCATTGACGGGTAAAATCCGGAAAATGAGAGATTCCTCGGTGCCTTGGTCGCCGTTCTTTTGTGTATTTGACAAAACTCAAGAATACTTTATTCTCCTTTCTCCCTTAAGCTCTCAAACTCAAAGATCGTACCTCGTAATTCTGGCTATGCTCGATTAAGTATTCCCATAGAAACTGTAATTTGTGGATATAGTTGGCTGGCGTTTACGATGCCTAACAAAAATGAGATCAGTGTGTAAACTGTTAATAATATTTACCAAAATTGTGTAGAGTATTATTCTACAACATCCACACGTTTAAAAAGTAAACTAACTTTCAGGAAAAAAGAAAAAATATATTTCGAGCTACAAGTTTCATTGTAGGTCTTTGACTCTTGTACTAAATTGTTATCATATTTTGCATGCTATTTAGTGATGTTATTCACCTTTCTTCACCAGTATTGTAACTCAATAAACGCCTTGGTTATAACAAGAATTCTTCTTAAGCGACAGTTCAACAACAGGCCAATTCAGAATTACGACCATGTAATCAGGTTTATTGTCATCTTTCATCACCCACTTCTTCTTTACTGTGAAAATTACACTGAATTTTACCGAAATTGTAATAACATATTGTGAGGCAATGAGAACTATGAAAAAAGAGACAAAACAATTTGAACAACACAACACAAAAGAGCAAAACAATTTGAAGAAAAAGAACAATACAACTCAAGCACATAATATCTTTAAACAATTGGACGATTTCTATTGAATACATTGGGGTTGTTTGGAATCAACTATTCATCGTTCTTCTATGGCCATAATCGCATATGTTGGCTTTGAGCTGTTTAGCTTTCAACACTGACGCATATTGGATACAATGGAATCTATTGGTAAGGGCAAGAATAGGGAAACGTCGAAATATTATCGTCAGTTTTTAGTCGAGTAGATAAATATACTGCAAATGTTGTATAATGTACAAAACAAACCTTTCTAAAGGTAGTTTACAAGACAGCCAATTAGAAAATAAATCGCTTTGTCTTTGCAGCGAAATAAATGGCTACGCTCGAGTTAAAAAGTTCATCAAAATCAGAATTATTCAAAAGTATACTTTTTCCTTTGAAACAAAATATGTTTGCCTCTCAAATTTTATTGTGGTAACTATAATCATAAAGATTATTTAAATTATATCCTTACCCTACTCCATTTTCTAGCAATTTCGCTTGATGAACGACTCTATTTTCTTGAGAAAACATCTTCAGCGGCAATTGAAGGCTCCATTAAGAACCTCGCACCTTAATCCGGTTCGTCTACGTCTGTCTTCGCCCAATGCTGGCGGGGGGTGGGGGGTGGCAGTGGGCAGAAGGCGGCCGATTTGTCGCGGGTCCTCTCCCAGCTCGACCCAACGCCGCCGACGCGACGGTTTCGATTTTCGCCGCCCGCGGTCGCGTCGATCGGGGGTAGATACGCGCGCGCGGCGCGGTCGACTGTCCTTTGTCTGGCGCAGATCGAGATCGTCCCGATTCGTCTCGATGCCCTTTTCAGACCTCCGTTCGCGGCCGCCCCTCCGTCCCAACCCCTCGGAGTTTCGATTTCTGGCCGAGCGCTGTCTGAGAGAAAGTTCATTTGCGAATGCAACAAAGCGACTGTGCCCGTAGGGCCGCCCGCCTTTTGGTTCTTTTCCGCGGTGGGAGGGTGCGATGGGATGACGGTGCGAGCGACTGTCTCAGCCTGCGACAGAAGGACGACGGAGTGAGACGTTCGGCAACTCAAAGTGTTTGGCGCACGCTTTGTGGGCCTTTTTTGAGAGGCAGGTAGAGCGCGCAGAAATTGGAGAAGTGTACGTTACCACATGATTGTCGTCGTATCTAAAAATCATGGAATCTCGAATGAGCGCTTCTGATGTGGGGAGATTTGGCTGACGGTTATAGTCGTTTTGAACCTATCACGAACATATCTTACTGTTGCAATGGTAGATCTTTCTCCTATCAAAAAGGGGGGAAAGGGATTCTTGTGGTCACAAAATAGAAATAAAAAGATTTCAGAAATGTTTATCCCTCTATAGACCTGCATCCGATTACAGTTCCATCTCCTCTTCTTCTGAATTTTTTTATCTCTACATGCTGCAATTTAGAAAGCTCTCTCAAGGTGAAAAAATGCCTTACTTTTACAATTCTTGCAGAATCTCACCCAAGCCCCATTTCTTATATTTTGCTTTCTTCTACACCACGAAAGAGTAATGTTTCGAAATATCGTCGCGAGTAAATTTGATATTTACCATTTCTTCAGATTTTTTCCATTGTCGCCTATTTCTCCTGATATTTTCCTCATCGTAAATTATCCATGACTTATATTGGTTTTCCAGCGGCTTGTCTTTGATATTCAAAATAAAATTATTAGAGGCGTTGTCTTTGTCAGTTATATTGTTTATTAAAAGAGCAGATTTTGATGGCTGTTTGTCATCGAAAGCCATTGCCATCAGTTTACTGCAGTTTGGAAGTCATAAAACGACTACTATCGAACACTGTTATTTCAATAAACAATATTGTTTGCAAAGATAACGCCTCTATTTTTTGACTACATCACTGATACGTGGATTATGACAGTTTCTCCTTTTTAAATTTCTTTCGCCAGCTGCAACTTATGCGTTTCAAGCCCTGTTACATTTTTTAACTTTAACATATGACCCTTCTTGCGTTTCAAATTAGAATTTTTCTGAAAACTTCTACGTTTTCTGTGTATTATTAATGAAATAATTTGATACTTTACCCATGTTACACATTTATGAAAACAGTTTTGTTAAAAACGTCTTAATATGGTCTCCGGAAATAATACTATTTTTCATTCTCTCCTACTTCATAAGAAAAGGTTTGTGCGTCGGAAATCGACGATTTTACGTCAGAAAGACTCTTATTGTCGGCCCCTGGAAACGAAAAAGTTTATAATTCTTGTTAATTTATACAGTACATAACTTCCTCTAAGACGTTTTTCAAGTAGAAACCAAGTTACGTGGGTTCTTGATACCGAAAACTCGGTTGACCGCAACACTTCCGTCCGTGTGACGGTCTTTTTTTTCTTTTGTCCCCTCCACAGTAACCCTGTGAAGAAGGGAAATTTATTATTTATAAATGTTTTTATGTAATGCTACTGCCTTGCGGCTTAAGCAGCTACAGGCGGGGCTTTTTCTTACAACTAATTTACAATCTAGACCTAAAGTTATCTTAATTGCACTTTGGCATTACTAACTTACACTAAAATCATTTTTGTAATACTATTTTATATATTCTACGTAAATTGTTTTGTATATATTGGTAAATTATTATTATTATTATTATTATTATTATTATTATTATTATTATATTTTTTTCTCTACATTCACACATCGGTGTGATGGTCTGTGGTCTCCACTATCTCTTTGACCGTCCAGATATTCTCCAAAATTGATATTTCTCAATCGATTTAAAAGAACATGAGGCTCTGCGAGTTTAAAATGAATATTTTGATTTTGGGGGTATTTTATAAGAAGCCTCAACAACAATTTAATTTTGTTTTCAAAAATGGCTCAAATTTTTCTACTAAACTTTGTTCTTGCAGTGTAAAATAGCTGAAAAGACGACACGCGCCTCAATTTCATTAAAATCCGTTATATCGAAAAATGAAAACCCCAAATGTGTTGCTAAATTTTCGAAAATTACAAACGTTACAAATAAAACGAGAAAGGATGGACACCACTTCTTTTTTCAGGCAATTTTTATTTCCTTACTTATATATTAATTGATGTACTAAACACTCTAACGTAAGGGCCCCCAAGCGTGCCTAACTTTGTAAATCATTAATAATATTGAAATAAATGAATTAATCTAATTGAAATAAACAAAAAAGAGTTATAATGTTCGCAGTTTATACATTGAAAATTTGATTCTTATAACTCATCCAATCATTTAAAGTCTTGATTAATGACCCATCAGTCTTGTCAGGCACGGATCGAACCACACGCAAAGACAGTTTATGAATTCCTTCACCTCTGATCACTGTCAAGGTTCGCTTTAAACTCAACCAGGATTGAATATCTCCACGTTTTTAAGTCGGACATAGGTCAGCATACGGCGACTGCCTGAAATACGACCGTTAATAATTTTTGTTACAGGTGTAATTTTCAATTGCGTCTTTCTTACGACCTCTTAGGTCACTCTCTCAAGGGAGCAACTTTACTTCGCGAGGCGTTTAGCAAATGATTCATAAAGCAGCAACATCGATGCTTCTCTACGGCGGTCGACTCGACTTCACTAGGTTTATTGAGGCGCATTTTTATTACTCCACTCCAGGGACTGGGCTTAAGATTAAACTCACTCGAAATAGTTGTAGTATTACACCAGCGCATCGCCCACTCACAGTTACTACGATCTCCGTGGAGTCAAGAGCGGCGCCCGAAAAGCGAGGGCCGTTTAAAAGGCTAGCGGTTCGGATTATTGCTCATTCAGCTGGAAAATACAAGTCGGAATTGCAATTAGGGCGAAAGCAAATCCGCACAGTTAGATTTATATTCCTATTAAGCTAGAATTCAATTTACCGACTTTAAACGTTTTTCGTTTCATTACCGACGAGCAAGCGACGCCATTGGTTGGAGATGAAGATACAGAAAAAGTAGCAGAGGATGTCACATAAAGAGAAAGAAACACAACGGAAATCTTCTTGCCATTGGAATCGCGTTCCACATTCTGCCTGCAACTCTCGTGTCGTATTGTCGCGAGCAGAAGAAGATTTCCGCCTGTCGCCAGTCGCCTTATCAGCCGGTGCAATCGATACGCAGGAGTGTCTAGGGTCCGGCGTGCGTTTCCCGTGTCATGTCGCCGCCCCGCGCGCCGGCGGACGCAACTGTTCCGTTTGTGAATAGACTCCTCGCGAATCGAGAGGCGGTGCGTCAAAGGGCCGCGCTGCCTCTTCAGTCGTCCCCGCGGCCCTTGAACCGTCCTACCGCCACAGTGGACGGGGAGGTGAAATAAACAGGGCGAAAAACGATGGATGGACCCCTCCCCCCCCAAAAAAAAGAGAGAGAGAGAAAAAAAATTATATTCGCGGGTATTTTACTGGTTGGGTCATGGGTTGGTTTGTTGAACCGTAAAATCAGATTTGTTACAATAAAAAGTAAATACTTATTTTGCAAGTTAAACTAGAATTTCACAAAGCATATGCAACTACTTTTTTTAAAAAAAAGGCATAGTACCATGCTACTACATATAGTTCGTAATTTAAAACACTAAATACTTGTTTTCACGAAAGATATGTAAATGGACGTACCATGTGCATTTCGCAAAGTTTTTGATTTTGAGAAGAGTATAATTAACTTTATGTGAGAATATGAAATAAATAACACTGCAAAATATTCATTTAAAATTACTGTCAACATAAAATACTATAATATGAAGTCGCCTTTGCCTGCTATACAATTCTTTTTTTATAGATTTGTGAAACTGTAAATAAAAGCAGAAAATATTAAAAAACATTAAATTTTTGTAAGAGAAAATAGAGAAGCTCATCAGCATTAATTAAAACAATAATATAATGTTTTGGTAAATAATGCACACTACAATATCTCTTTCAGAATATTTGCTCATTTATCGTGCAATTAAAATATTTCACTTTTAAACGTGCTCTGTTTCACTTGCAAAACTGTAAACCGCAAAACAAAGGGAAAAATGTACACTGATACTTTCGACTTTCAAAAGCACTCTCAACAACTCTCAAAAGCAAATGATGTCATTTTAATCAGCATTGACGGATGTGTGTGTGTGTGTGTGTGTGTGAGCGAGTGCTTTTTTATTATTATTTTTTTGTAACATGCTTTATCATTTATTAGAGGTAAAACTCTTATTACGGAGGCAAGTAGACATATTTTGCTTGTACAAATTATTAATATATAATTTCGTGAGTTATTGTATTCAGCACACATATAAAATGACAAATAAGATAGTTGTAGAGTTAAAAAAATTTCCACTTTGTTAAATTTTAAGATTTTTGCTTTTCTGAAAGTTTGTAATGTTAGTTATCAGGAGATGGAACCATGTACGTGTTTGGCGCTGCCGCCCACTGTGCGCATCCGTCCGCGGTGTCAGTGTCCGCGCTGCGCGTTGTTTCCTCAAGTGGCCCCGGGTCGGAGCCAGCGGCGGCGCTTATTCAGGCGGAGGACACCGCCTCGCGGCCCGGCCCGGCTCGGGTTGCGGCCAGGGCGAGACCGGCGCGGCGGCGGCGGCGGCGAGGGCGACGGCGCATTGTCACAGTTTCCGCCAGCCGCCCTCGAGCACAGCCGCCGACGACAACGAGCGGGGAAAAATATGCGCAATGGGAAGGGGCGTTGCAGAACGTTTCCGCAACATATCCGAATACATTCCCCCACTCTTAAATATCGGCACTTGGCAATGAAAACCTCGTAACTCCAGCTTGCTAAATTTTACGGTGTAAATAAAGTCAGATCTAGTTGTTTTAACTTCATAGTAAAACGCATGTTTAGTTTTTGTGGATTCAAAACACCTCAAGTACTTCTATATTTATAGAAGATTTTGCTTAAATTGGAGTCATTGTCTGGTGACGTTAATGCGAGTTTCGTGCTGCTTGAAGCACCGACATATACTATGCGATAGGACCCCACTGTTAAGCTTCTGCTCACGCGCGAACTCCAAAGTTTTCATCGAGTTGAGGAAAACGATACTTCACTAGAATTATGGTGTGTAATCATGTGTCTCGAATTGTGTGCGTTATTTCCATAATCCCAATAAATGATTTTGTTTCACTCTGGTGGCGGTGGCCTATGTATCATACTGCATTATGTAGTGAACAGCCTGCTCAACATGGACAAAAATGATTTGCAAATCATGAGCATGAGGCATTATGAAAATTTGGAATTGTCAATCCACTCTACCGATACAATTAGGGACTTACATTTATGGTAGTCTTAAGAATGAAAACGTGTATACCGGTTTTAACACTTCAAACGTCATCTGGTTACCTCCAACATACATCATATGACATATTACGATTTACTGTGGAAATTCAAGTATGGCTTTCCGCGGGATTCAAACTTGTAGTGAAGGTGTTATGTTTAAAAACTTATTTCATTGTATTGAAAATTGCGTATAGTCTTTGTTAAATAAATTATATTTTTTCATAATAAAAATTTTAAAAATTTCATCAGAAAGATTCGACGTTGGGAACAATTTTTCTTGGTTTACGCTGAAGATGTTTTTTCTGAAATTATTATGTGGGTAATACATTGTATCTTATGTTGTGTAAATCCTAATCCAATATTGAAATGAAAGGATTTTTTTCTGATTTACATGTGAAAATATTATTTTTTGTCTTATGAAAAATAAATGACTTTTTCATCACTACTCAAGAAGAAATCATCACATCGTAATTGAGCGTACACAGTCTGAAATATTTTATGTAAATAAGAAGTACACACATTTTGCGCCAGAGTAAAATAATGATAATAAAGAGCAATGAAAAGATAAAAACAAATGAATGGTTTCTTACTAGAACCAAACAAGTCCATAATTCCATAATTTGAGATACTTTACCAATTTATTTCCTTCAACTGGCGCTATCTGCTGGGACATTTCCTTTTGACAAGTGCCAAACTCATTGAAAGAGGCGAGAAAAAAATACTGTGTACGTCTGCGCTATGAAGTTGGTATCACCTGTAAAATCGCGAATTTGGACTAGTTTGGTTTTTGTAAGAAACCTTTCAAAAACCTTTTCGTCATTGGTTAGAGAATAGAAAATGAATTAATTTTCAGACCGAAACACATAACAGGTCGGTCTTTTGCGTTTTATTTTCAAGAGACTTAGAGACGAATAACTGTTGGATTAAACATTCTTGATAAGTTACCTGGATAAATTGGATTAGGCATTCTCGATCTTGTTAAATACATTACAGGTTTTAATGAACTTTCATATACCCCTTCCCTTCGTTTAGTGAAATCCTACATTTAATGATGCAAGAAAGCTGATATGTTGTTCTGTGAGATCACACAATTGTATTACGGAATTCATGAGAGAAAGTCAGGAAGATCTGGTTTCAAAAGATCTTTTGAAACCGAACATCTTACAAAACTCGATATGTTTCTCGTTACGTTAGATATGTACTAGTCTATATTGTAATTTACTTGTTCTGTTTTATTTTCATTGGTTATTTCTTTATATGACAATCATACTTTTCTCTAAAGATTAAGAACTTGGTGTGTATTATTAAGCCATCAATAACCTTGCGAGATTTCTAATATTGTGAATTAAACTGGATAACATACCGATTCGAGTGAAATAGTAAATATTGATAGTAATTGATGATAATAATGATACACATTTAAATTAATAATTGTATGAATATAAATTGTATTGATAATACTATTAATTTACTATAATCTTATTAACTACTATAATTGATCATTAAAATAAAATATTTCAAAGTATGCTGTAGCATGTTACTGAAAAGTTATATTAGTTTCGTACTATCGATATGATTTTCGATTTTCGCGTACTCTCGAAACGTTCTCCGGATCGACCATAAAGCAAGCAGTAGTGAATAGTCAGCGGAGGAAGACGGTGGTTCTTGTGCGGTTACTCGCGGTAAGGTGATAAAGGCGATCGGAGCGGATAGAGAGAAAAGGACAAATGGAGGTGCAGCGGGAAGTCTGTAGGTGAGCTTCGTAAATCTGGCTTATATTTTTAATGTTATGAGATGTCAGCGTTGTGAATTTTTAATTCCACTTCATAGTCAAACTGAAGAATATTTCTCTCTGCGTGAGATCCCAATGTCTCTCCAGCCTGTCCTTTTTTATGTTGCGCACACGAAAAGTGACATATCTAAAAACTGTTCATATTTGTTAAGAGGAAAAACAGAATGAAGAAAGAAAGAAAATAGAAAATAGTAACAACTGCATAAATGTACAAGAATTATTATGTAGAAATGTACGAGGCTTATTTCACAACACAGCCATAGCAAAATACTTCGCCTATAGCCGCGAAATTAACGGTTACGCTGGAGATAAAACTGTTCTTCTAAAATAAATTTTTAGATATATCACTAAACTCGACTACCAACATAAGTAAAATTCAGGCTGAAAATATGGATAAATAAGTGATTCATCTTAGCCTATATAATCTGATGTAATATTGCCTTCATACCGTTGAGAGCGTATAGTTAAATTTGCCATAATGAGGTGTCACAACCCTGGATCGGTGCCATAGCATTACTTGCCCTATCGTATCCCATAAATGCAATTATTTTCAGTTTTATCTGTTTATTTTAACTTTCTGAACGTTGGAGACGACTAAGACAAGCGAAAGCAAAGAATATTGAGTTTATTAAATAAGAGGAAAAATAATAACAAAACATTTTAATCGTGTGCCATAACCTATTAAAAACGCATTGTATTTTCACTAGCAGTTAATTCCTTTATATATGTCCTCCCCCATAGTTGTGAATAATACCTTTTCTAGACATCAAAGCACTTTACACTACTCCATCTCCTGATACCACATATAAATCAGAGCATCCAACAGTGAGCGAGCGAGTGTTTTGGATCTCCGTTCATAAATACTCCCTTTGAAACTTTCTGTGTCCAGAAAGGGCTTTTCAGAAGACACAATGGAGGGTAGAGTTCATCAGAAAGTACTTATGTACAACGTAGTTTCCCTTAGTACTTCATTACTGTTCTTCTCTTTATTGTCGAAGGTCATTCTGGTTGGTGAAGGATGCCAAAGACAGGTATTGCCGTATTAATTTTAAATTAACTGTCTGTTGATGTTCTAATTCCTACGATTCCAAGATTGCGAGAGCTGATATGGATGGCCGATATCGCTAAGGCTGAAGTTGTTTCGGCTCGAAGGGTCGCGGGTTCGAATCCCGCATCACACATGGATGTGTGTTTTCGTGTTGTCCATGTGAGTTCTTCGTACAGTCCATACAGTTAAAACAACTACGATGGTCGCTATATGACCAAGATGCTAAAAAGCAACATAATAAAATAAAAATGCAGTTACTGAAGTCGCCGTAGCGTATGTCTGTGTCAATTTTGTCACGCGTTTGACTCGCAGGTGCCGTTTGCAATGCCTATCAGCAATGCCAAATCATCAAACATACCCGAATCCACTTGGCCTATCAGGTATTCGCATAATATGCCTTACGAATACTTCAGTTTCGCGTTGAATTGTTGAGAGGGGGAGGGCGTGTAGTAGTTGGGAAATACTTTGTGATAAAAGAAAAGTCAGTTTGTTGAAACTGATTCTTTGATTTTAATTTACCGTGTTTCTGAACTATGCAAAATTCAATGGTTATATATAAATCTGGTTTCGTACAAAATTCAACTGATTTGATTTCACGTTTCTTCAAGAAGGACGTAGTATTATAGCAGACGTGACATTTTAAGAATGAATCTACTTCAATATCGTGGCTTCAATAAGATAAAAATTAAGTATATTATTTCTTCGGTCGGAGATAACAAACATAAAATAGCTCTAATAAAAAAAACCATTCATATTAACGTTTTAGAATTTGCATACGATGATCAGATTTAGACGCTATACAACTGTTATCCTCACAGGTCTTACTCGAATATAAAGCAATGAACCCTTACCGTGTAGAATTAGTTTTACACTTTTCTTTTTACAACACACGTCCCCGCAGACTCCTACATCTGTTCTTGTAGCCAACCACGATATCCATTCCGTAGTAATAATGTCGTTTTGCAGAGAGAACAAACTCGAACAAACAGAATTGCATCCTTTCGCAGGCACGCGGTCCTGGCTTCGACTCCCGTGGCAGGTCGACACGGACCAATGCGCGTCGCAAATGGAGGTGGCACGAGCGACGTGTTCGCATCGGGGGCAGAACTCGAAGGCTCGCGATCTCGTAATAGAATCACGCAGGTGGACACCAAGCGGATGTCTACGGACGGGAAATGAACTATTTTTATTTCCACGTCGGTTACCTTGACGACGATGACGAACCTCGTAGAGATCTGAGCGGAACTTCGCTAGACTCCTGGCTAGTGGGGGGTTGTAGGAAATGAAGTTGCATGCTGTACTGGCTTCTATGAATAGTGAAAGTGTCTACGCTCTCAAATGCATTACGTTACCAGTGCTGACAATTACCCCTGCCTGCAAATCGGGGGTAGTGTAATTTATAGGTAGCATATTTCGAATAGAGTACATTCCTATTATACCTCTCCATTCTATTGTGCAAAAAATAAAAGATATACCAGCCCTAAACGTTCAACCATTTTACAGTTTACAGGTTGGGGAATATTTTAATAACATTTAATTAGATGTATTGTATCAATTTCTTTTTCTCAGAAAGCATTGTTGGCGGTGGTGACATTCTTGTCGCCACCTTCACAATAGAAATGTACACTATAAAAACACAATAAAAATGCGTGAAATTGTATGAAATTATACATTGTGTAGAATAGTATTTATTATCTTCAGATGCCAGAAATATTTTTCGAACACGGACTATACTGTTATAACCAGGAGGGAATACATGTTTCCTGAAAGTCGCACCACAAGTCTCTTTGAGTGGTTCTCGATTGCTGCTGCCATCGAGCGGTAGAACACAGTACTATAGCCTGCCTTTTCGAGTTACCTCTTTGGATAGCTGGCCGACAAAGTTCAAGGAGATAAAGTGAACACTGAAAGGCATAGGTACACAATGCGTTAGCGTGTTAATATGTTATTTGACAATTTGGTCGAAATCGAGATTACTGGCCTTCGGGGCAAAAAGCAGCTACTTAAATTCCGATTGCTTTCATTAACGCGCTACAAAAGGCTTTAATAATTCGCTCTTATGCAATGATTTTAAACAATAGTGGAAAGATACATCTTGATACGATGATACAAAGATACGATTTGAAGCAAATATAAATTGTGACGTAGAAATTATGATTTATGGTTTTCCCTTAATTTATACCAATTTCCATTGGAGAGAAATCTTTCCTATCTTTTCGTATTTGTCTTTCTTTTTAAATATTTATAAAGAAATATTTCCTCTAAGATTTTAAGCTTAATTCGAAGGTATGATGTGCAACTCAATACTCTGAAAGGTATCTAGGTATGGTCTGTAGACTAAATGAGCACGTGCGTGTTGTGTTAAATTATTTTAATAAATGTACTTAAAAATGTAATCTGTTTTAAAATTTCTTTACGTAGTTGCACTAAAGATGTCAAGCGAAAGAGAGTGTTCATTTAAATATGGAGGAAAATGTAATAATCACATCAGATAATGTTAAACACCATAACAATCCTGTTTTAAAAGCATTACATTTTGTCTTGGGACTATTCCGTTTTGATTTTTACTCCTCAGGCATTATATCACTGACTGGTCCTGTATCAATATAAGGCATTTTGCAATTAACTATAAAGATACATCAGGTATTTAAAAGTATTGTAATGTCAATCATATTTTGTACTCCGAAAAAAATTTCAAATTACTCAAGTGCAATTGCACTCATTCAGAGAACCAGCAACCCTTCAAATCATTCCTGTTTTACTAAAACTAGAGACGTCTATTATTAATGAACCTTTGCAAGTCTCTGTAACAGCTGCCGATCCACCCCCTCCTGCCTGCACTATCGGATCGAGGCCCGCTCGCCTCGCGCGCTCGCCTCCGCTCACGCGCCTCACCGCTCGCCCTCTCCGCTCGCTCTCTCCGCGTCCGCCCTCCGCTCGGCCGCTCCCGCCTCCCGCGCCCTCACCGCTTCGCCCTCGCCGCTCGCCTCCGACCCGCTCGCCCTCCCGCTCGCCCTCCCACTGCGCTCGCACCTCTGAGTCCGCTCGCCTCCCGCTCGCCCTGCACCCTCCGCTCAGCCCTCTCCGCTCGCCCTCTACCGCGTCGGCCCTCCACGCTCGCCTCAATTACG
>BOPP01000023.1:2892418-2910981 GCA_017312745.1 Gryllus bimaculatus | reverse complement strand
TGCCCCACATCCACGCCCGCCTCCAAACCCCCGCCGCCCCCGCCGCCACCACGCCCCAATTGTCCCGCCCGCCCCGCCGCCCCGCCGCCTTCCGCCCTCCCCCGCCGACCCCGCCGCCCCGCCGCCCGCCCACCGCCCCTGCCTCCGCCCCCACCGCCCCGCGCCTCCGCCGCTCCGCCGCTCCGCCGCCTCGCGCCGCCCCGCGGCCCCCGCGCCCCGCCGCGCCGCCCCGGCCGCCCCGCGCCCCGCCGGCCCCCGCCCCGCCGCCCCCGCGCCCCGCCGCCCCGCCGCCCCGTCCCGCCCGCCGCCCCCGCCGCCCCGCCGACCCGCCGCCCCGTCCCCCGCCCCGCCGCCCCGCCGCCCCGACCCCGTCCCCCGTCCGCCCCCGCCGCCCCCGCCGGCCCCCGCCGCCCCCGCCGCCCCCGCCGCCCCCGGCCCGCCCCCGCCGCCCCCGCGCCCCCGCCGCCCCGCGCTCCGCCGCTCCCCGCCGCTCCCGCCGCCCCCGCCGCCCCCGCCGCCCGCCCCCCGCCGCCCCCGCCGCACCCGCCGCACGGCCCGCCCGCCGCCCCCGCCCGCCCCGCCCGCCCCGCCCCGCCCCCGCCGCACCCGCCGCACCGGCCGCCCCCGCGCCCCCGCCGGCCCCCGCCGCCCCGCCGGTCCCCGCCCGCCCCGCCGCCCCCGCGGCCCCGCCGCCCCGCCCGCCCCGCCGCCCCCGCCGCACCCGCCCGCCCCCGCCAGCCCCGCCGCCCGCCGCCCCCGACCGCCCCCGCGCCCCCGCCGCCCCCGCCGACCCCCGGCCCGCCGACGCCCCGCCGCCCCCGCCAGCCGCCGCCCCCCCTCGCCCTCCCGCTCGCCCTCCCGCTCGCCCTCCCGCTCGCCCTCCCGCTCGCCCTCTTTGACGCCGACGCGGCCGCCCACGCGCCTGCCCGCCCCCGCCGCTCGACACCTCGCCTGCGATTGGCCTCCCCCGGCGCGCCCTCGTTGCGAGCATGTCCTCAGCTCGTGCGTTATCCGTATCCCACTTGGGCTTCACACAGGCTTAGCGGGCGCCGGACATCAATTGATGCCTTGGACCGGGAGGTCCTATGGTTCGCGTAACGATTTCCAGTACTAAGTAGATCGAATTCAGTCACTGACTGGAGAAGAATTCTAGTGGCTGGCTGCTCTGAGCGGTAGTTTTCCGTGTTTTCTCCAAGAAACACCAGGATAATGCCAGTGCAATACTCTTAGAAACCGGCTATGAACCACGCGCTACCTTTTCTTGCTCTTCCTTGTCCTGTCTTCACTACTTATTAACACACACAAAACCTACACTGATACACAATCGGCTAGGGCGATGTCCCGTTGGTGAGAGGTTGAGGAAAGCCTGGTCTGAGCAAAACCCAACAAACTCCGCAGGGAGGGGGGACTGATGGTCGCAAGACCTGAGGCTCAAGCTAGATGGAGGCGGAGACGTCCTCCCGAGACCTGAGTCACTCGGCGTCACTCACGTCGTTTCACGCCGGGTTTGCCCGATGACCCACCAATTGTGTTTTAAGCATATCGCGCATTGGGTGGAGTTGGGGAAGGTCTTTCTCAAAATGCTCCGGATCTCACATATGAAACTCCACACGGGAAACATTAATTCCGCCGTTAGGTGGCCTTGTTTCCGGTGGTACCCACGTCAATACTATGTATAGTAATCGAAATTCATTTTTGCAACACAAACACCGATTTATTCGACCTTTGGAATTCGTGTTACCGAGTTGTTTACTGTAGTATCATCTATGACGAATAATATAAATTTGACGATTCAAAAGTGTCAGTTTAATTTCGGTTTGTGTATTTGATAATCATTTTTTTTTCAATGCAATCTTGAGATTTTCTTATACATATTGCTTCTGACAATTTCTATTTCACCATCAGAATACACTCCTACATCTTAATTATAATACAATGACGCATGAACCTTGCATTTGGGTCGTTTTCTCTCACACAAACAACATATCTCAATGTGTGTGCGTGATTTATAAAATTGAAATAGAGCATTATAAATTCATTTCTACCAAGCGCGTGTCTCGATTCCTGAAGAGCATTAACTGAGACAATTAGAACTAATTGGATGGTGAGGCTAAGAGGTAAATAATGATTCCTCTTTATATAAAGAAATTAATTACTTCGATTTAATTTTTGAATTCCTTCAAAAAGCGTGTTCCTCTGACAAACCAACGGTACGCCAACGCTTTTTCTTTCAGCTGCCGAGTGTTCCTAAATTTGATCGCTAGCTAGCTCATCTCTTTTTCAGGGACTCCCTAACCAACTACCTGAAAAGCCCTCGTTAAGCAAATTCGTCGGTCTGCAGACCGTCGGCCGCGTTTTCGAGAACTTATGAAAAGATTCCCTCGGACATTCACTTTGTGCTCGTACATGTATGGACGTACGTGTTTGTGGTCGCTCATTTCTCCCTCTTTCTTTTTAATTACTTCTTTTCCTACGTTTTCCATTCGCATCACTGCCCAGAGCAAGGTAGAATTCGGGACGAGACAGACGCAACGAAGGTCTGCATTTAAATGAGACATGTAGATTTAACGCCTTTGAAATACTCTGAAAAGGGACGAAACAAACATCCTTTAGAAATTCATAAGTTCGAGAAGAATTTATGCGTGAACTCAAATTCATCTCTGGATAAATTATGTATATTTTGCGAACATTTTGTAAAAGGCTTAAATGTGTGCTTGGATTGGTACAACTCCACTCATTTATGCGGGTGATACAAATATTCATCTTGGTCTAGAGCCACGTGAAAATAAATTCCATGCGTACGTTTTCAGACGACATGAGAGCACTGCAAATGAACGGCGTGGTACAGGATTGTTGGTGCCATGACAGGGTGGAGCAGCAGGATGGGCTCTGTGGGGTGGGTACTCTTTAGTGGTTTAAACGCGGCCCCCTACATCGACGAAACTCCTTCAAAAAATCATCTGAAATCAACTCCAGCTTCGCCCTTCAATTCATACGAAATTTATGGAATTTACTTCGCCCTCCCAGCGTGGTACATGTGTTAACCACTTGGCCTGGTGTTTGCAACGCATACGTTATACGCCCGGGCTGCGCCGTTCCGTGCCGCGCCGCTTCGGCTGGCGTTCCCAGGCCGGGCAGGCAGAGGTGCGCCTTTATTCATTATTCACGCGCGAGGGCAGAGGCGTAGGTAAAGGGGCGGCAGGGGCAGCGACTGAGGAGAGGGCTGTGCGGACGGCGAGGGAGCGCTGCTGAGCAAGAGAAAGAGAATGAATAAGAAAGTCATGATGTGACGTGTGGACTGAGACGAGCGCGGAGAGTGAATGGAGAGCGTAGAGGTTGGAGAGAGGGTGAATGGGAGGAGGGATGTGAAGGATAGTAAGTCAGTGGAGGGCGGACAGTAAGTAGTGAAGGACCGAGAATGAGTGAATGGAGGACGGAGAATGGGTGATTGGAGGACGGAGAGTGAGTGGAGGACGGAGGGTGAGAGAAGAGCGGAGAGTGTGTGGAAAGCGGAGAGTGGGTGAATGGAAAGAGAAAAGGAGTTGGGGGTTGGGAGTGAGTCGAGATGACGCTGAGGAGGCTAGAGGAAGCGAGTGGGGGAGGATGATGCCAGGGAGAGAGGACAAGTGAAGTGTAAAGGATTGACTGACCCAAATATAGCAAAGCAGTGAAGAAACGCATGCGAGGGGAAGGCAAGGCAAATAGCGTGGGAGAGGAGGAGACTTGAACCGCGAGAAAGACGTGAGCGCGCTACTGAGGAGGTTCACGGGATTGAAGCAATGGACTGCTCTGTGTGATGCAGAGCAAGCAGCGAGATCGTCCTAGGAAAGAAGCAATTGCATTGTGGAAGGAAGGGAGGAAAGAAGTGCGTAATGGATATGAGAGAATGTCAAAACTGGACAGTGATGGAAGTGACTGTAGGGGGAGGAGAAATAAACATAAGACCGCTGTACGAGGCAGTGGGGTGAAGGTTGGATACGCAAATGAAATGAACACCAGTCGAAAGAGTTGTATAGTGACTGGGGAGGGCAGGTGAGACTAATAGTAGTAAAACGCTGGCAGAAGTGTAGGGGCGGGGAAGAATAACGGAGAGGGAAGAAATAAGAGAATGTGCGAGACCCGAAAGGAGTTTGGGTGTAACAGAGATGACGATGTGCGGGCGCTTTGGTGGGCGTTGAAAGCGAGCAGTGGAGCCAACTGCAAAGAAGCAACTGGGTGGGCGAGGCTTTGGAGGCGTAAAGAGGGAGAGGAGCATGGCGCGAGCGGAATCGAAAGAACCGCCTGCGTAGGAGGCAGGGGAAATGAAAGCAGTAGACGGAAGTAGGCTTGAGCGATGTGTAGAGATTGGGAGGGACAGAAGAGCGTTAAAGTTGTGATAACGGGAATAATGAGAAAGGCACGACTGAGATTTTGGTGGACAGAGATGACGTGTGGCCGACTTGACGGGCGTCGTAAGCGAGTAGAGAAGCCAACTGCACAGAAGACGGAGTATGGAGAGAGTGAGGGGCGGTGGGAGGGAGAGGAGAATGGCGCGCGCGGAACCGGAAGAACCGTCGGTCTGGGAGGTAGGGAAGGGTTGAAGGAAGGATACGACTGTAAGGCGGATACCGTGCGTGAGGTTTGTACGATGGGACAGGTGACGTGGCGGGGAGGAGTGAGCGAGAGGAGAGAAATAAGTGAATGTTCGAGGCATGGATGAACGTTGGGTGGGAACGAAAGAGATGATGTGCGGTCGCGTTGGCGGGCGTGGCAAACGAGCAGGGCAACCAACTGCAAGGAAGTCGAAGCAACTGGGAAGGCGAGGCCATCAGAGGCGCAAGGAGAGTGGAACAGGGCGTGCGCGGAACCGGAAGAACCGCCGGTGTGGGAGGCAGGGGGAATCCGAAGCTAAGTAGAGACCTGGCTTGTGAGAGTCGTATAAGATTGGGAAGATACGAAAAGTAGTGATAATGAGAGAAGGAAGGAGTGAAGGGGAAGGAGAAAAAGGGTAATGTGCAAAACCCGACTGGATTTTGGGCGAATCAGAGGAGATTATGTGCAGGCGCGTCGCACTCCAGCAGGGGGCAACTGCAAAGAAGACGGAGCAAGGGTCAGGGACAGGATCGCGGCGCTCGCGGACCCGCCGGAACCGCTGCCAGCCGCACGCTCGGCGCTAAACCAACAAGTGGGATGCCCCCGGCCTCTTCATTTACATTGGCCTCGATACAGCGCCCCGGGAGGAGCGGGGCGTCTCGGGGGTAAACGGGTGGAGCGGAGAACCAGACGCATTCAGGACAGGAAGGCTTCTCGAGGGGTTGAGGATGAGAGTAGTTGAGTTAGGAGTGAATTGATGACATGATGGGTTGAAGATTGGAGGGTTTGAAGACGGCAAGGGATGACAATGGCGACAGTTCATAATTGCAAAGGTTGTGGATAATGATAGTAGAAGACGACAATTGTTAATGGTCGATGGTTGTCGATGGGTTTTGAGGACGACTAGAATTGAATATGGTGGAGATTGAAGACGATGAGAGCTGTAGATAGTGAGGAATTTTGAGTATTGCAGACTATGTTCACACATAAATAGATTTTTGTGTAAAATGAGTGACGTTTAATAGTTCTGTAAAAAATTAATTTATAGCACTCAGTTGGCAGTTTTCTAAGAGGAAGTTTACAATCTCATTCAAAGTATTATTTTGGAGACCTCATATAAATATTACCTCGGGGAATGTCATTAGGCAGTTGTTCTTGTACTGCAGTGAAGATGTATTTAATACAGGCCGTTGATCGTCTCCTGTATTATTTCGGTAGTATATATATATATATATATATATATATATATATATATATATATATATATATATATACCCTTTACGACTTTGACAGGCAACCGATCTTTGTAAATCAGGTCTCTAAAGAAAGAGAATTTCTTGGAGACGTGACGAATTTAATTTTGACTTTTAAAAATGTCAGGGATTTGTTTTAAAAAATGCATTTAAATATTCATGTCAAATGCAACCCCCAATACTGAACAACATTGTCAAAATGTATATAGTTAAGTAACTCCTAAACAAAGCGTTTTAGGGGTGAAAAACTTGGTATTTTGAGGCCAAAAGCTTCAAAAATCGTCTCTCATATCTCTTATCTCTACAGGATAAGATAGCATTTGACATTCTATTACATGTCGGTGCTTCTGCGCTTCCTGATATTGACGGATGGATGGACGGACGGACGGACGGATGGATGGACAAACGATGGATGGACGGACGCGGGCGGAATGAACGGACGGGGCGATGGACGGACGGGCGGATGGACGGACGGGCGGATGGACGGACGGGCGGATGAACGGAACGGGCGATGGACGACGGACGGATGGACGGACGACGATGGACGGAGACTGACGGATGGACGGACGGACGGATGGACGGAACGGACGAAATGGACGGACGGACGGATGCGACGGACGGGGACGGCTGACCGGACGGATGTGACGGACGGACGGATGGAGCGGACGGACGGCACGGACGGAATGGTACGCGACGGTATGGAACGGAAACGGATGGACGGACGGATGGACGGAAGGATGACGGACGGGATGGACGGATGGACGGACGCGGATGACGGACGGATGATGGAGCGGACGGACGGACGACGGATGGACGGACGGGAATGGACGGCGATGGACGGACGATGGACGACGGCGGAGGGCGACGATGGACGGACGGACGGAGGACGGACGGATGGACGGACGTGTGGAGGCAATGGGGGCGAAGAATGTGCGAATGCGTTGAGGGACAAAAGTCGACTGCCCGAGCAGATGAACGCGCTGAAGGACCGATAGACGTACGGATGGACGATAATCAGTCCATATGAGCGTGCGGACGGCAGATGATGAGGCGGATGGATGAGCGGATGACTACTCCTCTTGCGAGCGAGCGTTTGTCGGGCGGCGCGCCCTCCTCGTGAGGGGGCGGGGCTGCGGGCGGGAGCAGTTTGCGTGGCCGCCTGTGCCGTGGCTTGTTTGCGCTCGGCGCCGAGGGTTTGGCTTGCATTAGCGCGGGCGGAGGCGGGGCGGGGACAGNNNGGGGGGGCGCCGCTGGAAAATGAGGCCGGCCCTAAGCGATCGGAGAGGCTTCCTCTGAAGATGAGGCGCCGACAAGGCGATTCCTTCGTTCGGGAACAAGCACGAAGGCACTTTCTTAGCACGCTTTTTCTCAACACATTAAAAGTTAACTTTGTATGTTCCATTACAAAAATATTGCCTCGTTAAAAGTGGAGCTACTCATGAGGGTTTGAATTTCATTATGTTTTAAAGTTTAAAGTTATTTTTTAATATTTTTTACTGTAGGTGTTTTGAGAACTCCATCTGTTTTTCGATTAATTTGGCAATTGAAGGTTTTTAGTTGTAACAAGGTAAATGCATAGGCTTGCAAAGTTGTCTTAATGAAATGGGAATCGATCTGATTCGGATTTTGGAAATTTGAATGATCGAGTAAATCTCAGGAATTAAGTAACAAATACGCCAGTCATTAAGAAAAAATGTTATATTATGAAATGAATTTTTTTAAATACATAAGTTAATCGCAGGGATAAAGTCATTTACAAGAAAATTTTGAGAAAGCAGAATCCGCGAAGTATAAGTATTACAACTTAAAATATACAAAGATATATTTCTAAAATATTTTTTATTAAAATATTTTCAAAATAACTTTTTTTTACTTTCTCGGGACGGAGTAGAGAGAAAGTTATACAATGCTCCGCGAAAAAAACGCCGAATTTTCGTCAGAAAAACTTAGAAATTTAGAAAAAACTTATCTCTCACCTGGTGTTACCAAAATCCATGTTTTGTGGATCCTTGATACAGAAAAAGCGGATGACGGGAAAACATATGTCTGTCCGTCCGTCTTTCTGAACAACGCTAGCGGGCTTAACTGTTCGGCAGATTTTCTCCAAAATCGACACTCCCTTGTCGATTTGGCTGATGTCGCTGCCCCTTGAATTTGAGACCAATAATTTAATTTCAGGTGCTGCTTAATATGTTGGTCCTGAAACATTCGCAAAATTTAAAAAAATACCCCATCGTTTTTTATTAAATGCTTTTAATGGGTAATGTAAATTACGTTAAAGAGAATGGTACAGAATGTTAGTGAAAAATCCTACCTTTTCCTAAATTGCAACATTTTTTTCACAATTTTCTAAAATTTTAAAGATACGGATTTTTGCCCTTAATGAAATCTCTTTGTTAAAGATAGCTTTTTAAATAAGTTAATGTACAATTTTTTGAAAATTTGGATACTTTTCACCTAATTTTGCGTCAAAATAGGGCTGTTATGATGGCATGATGTTTTAGTACTTGTTTCGTGTGATTCCAATAATATCACGGCTATAATAAATACGTTAAATATTGAAGTTATCGTTAACTTGAATTTACACCAATTTCCCAGATTTTAAAATTATCTTTAATATTTTCCTAAAAAAATTGTATAATTGGAGTTACAAAAATTCAAATTTATTATTTACTTTTGCTCTCTGACATATGCTTAATTACACTGTGTTTTAATCAAACGCAGAATAAGGAAATGCTTAGAAATTATATAGAATATTTAAAAGGTCTAAATTTTAGTGAAAAATCAAAATATTGTTTCCTTTACAAGAATTGAAAATTAATAATTAGAAGATGATATGAAATGTTTTGAGCGGGATCCAAAGATCCAATTATTTTCAGTTTACCGTAACAGTTAAAACCAATGTTTTCGTATAGTTTGCAGTTTCATGTTGAAATGCTTTTCAGTAAATTGTTAATACATTCCTAAGAAATTACTTTTAACCGTGTCACCAATAGTAAAATCACAAATAAATGATCTAATTAAATTTATTAGATTTATTAGAAGCAATTTATTAGAAATATTTGCTATTCTCTATTCAACATATTCCCTTTAAAGATCGGCGGAGAATATCTCTCTATTGTCCTCAGAACTCGTGAAATATTTTCATTATGTTATTGTCCCCAAAAGTAACAATAATTACGCCTATATAAAATTTCCCATGTTTAAAGAACATTAGGTTATGCATAAAACAACAACTAACAACAAACAACAGCTAAAAATATGGTTAAAAAGACAAAAATGAAAATAAAGTAAGGTATTAAGGGTGTAAATTATAGGTAAATATAAAATCTATTTATGCAAGTTAGTGCATATTTAGCAATCTCTATTTCATACGTTAATTCATCATTTAAGACTGAATGCAAATCCCACACTTGGAATGACAGAGCGTGAAAGCAACGCGAAATACAAATAATTGCTGTTGACTTCTGGTTCGTAAGATTCAGCACGCGAGGACGCGCCCAAAGATGGCAACGCGGGTTAGAGTTCTGCTGAAATGTGTCACTTTACAGCCACTTCTCCACAACAAGAAACGTTCACTAGCGCTTGTTAAGTTGTTACACCGGAAAATTTATTACCACGGTTAACTGTTGTTGATGGCCAAGCAAGTCCCAAGAGTTCTCCTTCTATGTAGACTTGTATAAGTTTGATTAATTACCCATCCATATTTTACCCTGTAATGAGCTGCATATTAGAGAACAAGAATAAAATTTGATTTTAGCATGTATTAAGCATTCATCATTTATTAGTCCATTATTTCTGAATATTCGATACGCCCAAGAGCTTCTGATAATTAAAACATTTACGCAAATTCCAGGTGTTTTTTCAGCTCGTGCGTTAAACATGCGCTGTTCAGCCGGGGGCAGTCGGTGCTCGACGGTCGCGCGTCAGGTTAATCAAAGAGCTTTTTGCGGCCTCTGCTCTCGAGTCAGCGGCGTTTTATTTTCGTATTTAGAAAGCTCAACGAGGAGGCGGCTGCAGCGGCGGCAGCAGCGAAGAACGTTTTATGAGAGACGGCGAGTTCCGACAGCCGGTTATTAATGAAGGTGGCTTTGACAGCGCCCCATTTCGGGCTTTTGTCTTGCTTATTGGTTGCGCCGCTGGTCGCGGGACAGAGCAGCCTACGCTCCGATGTTCCCCGCAAAGACCCACGCCGCCCTACACCGCCCAGCCTAGTCCCACATCATATAAACCGCGCTCCCGTCCCCACACCCTCCCCGTCCACGTCCCGCACCTTACCTCCCCGTCCTTACCCGTCCCCGCCCTCCTCTCCCGCCCTGCCCTAACTCGCACTCCCAGCGCTCTCTCCAGCCCCTCTCCTGCCCCGCCACACTCGCCCTCCCCACCCACGTCACCCCTCCCCGCCCCACTTCCCCTCCCGCCCCTACTAGCCATTTCTTCCACCCCTTCCAACTTCTCACCACCCGTTCCCAGTCCTGTCCCCGCTCCTCACAGCCCCTACCCATCCGCGCCCACCTCCTTCCGTCCTACCTTTCTCCGACCATGCCCCGTCCGTGCATCTTCCCTGACTTCCCCACCTATCTTAGGCCGTCCCCATCCATCCCCTGGCGAAATTACTGTTCCGTCCCGACCCGTTTCCACCCCGTTCCCGATCCTTCCTATGTAAGCCTCTTTTATCTCTACCCCCCTGTCTGTGCTCCTTCCCCCTCCAAATTTAACTTACCTCACCCGACTCCAGCACTACATTCACATTTCCCCCGACTACTACATACCGTGCCCACTGTCTTTCCTCATCCTCTTCCCAGTGGTTCGCACCCGTGCCGTTCCTGCACCCAACCCAAATTCCATCTCGCCGCAGACCCGGCCCGTCCCTGTCCGTGCTGCCTCGTCAGCGGCGCGCGCGGGGGCGTGGGTTAATGTTTACATATAGCCTGGCTGTCCAGCCGCAGGTCAGCGGCGCTTTGCATTCGTGCAACGTAGAAGGGCGGAACCGCCGCAGCAGTCGAAGTGTTGGGACTACTTCGACTGGGAGCAGAGGGGTTTTTGGACAGCTCAATGCGGAGACATAATCCAGATACCTTATAGCAGGTAAAATGTTGCAGTGGAGAAAATACATGAATACGTAAATGTGGGAATACTTCCTGCACAATAAAATCCTTTCAATAATGATAGACGTATTTTACACCACCCGTACGCCATGTGAAATGTTATTAATTAGCATTTGAGATCTACGTGTAAATGTGAAACTTTGTACAGTGTATTGTGGGGATAAACAATTCGGTCTATGTTAATATTTATGTTTTTAATATGATAGAGTTTAGAGCAAGCAACTACATAAGGCTCATGAAACACGGGCAAACCTCACCGTCTTTTCTACATGTTTATTATCTCGCCTTTGGTAAAAAGAGTTTTTATTTTCGTGACTGAAAAAACGTTTTAGGATTTTACTAACATTTAACATTCTAATTATAGCCAACATCAACATTTGTACGTTCTTTTATATCGCCAGGCTTTGGTGTGTTAGTGGTCCATATTTCGTTACTGTCTATTCTATTTTATTATTCATCTTCTTGATTAATTGATTCTAAAGCGTTCCTTGTAAGTTTGTTCCGTAGATATGTGCGTTGGTGAGAATGTATTGTAAGATAGCCCCTTGTTTTACTGAGCCGTTTAATTATATTAATGAAGGGTAAGAAATGAATGTAATGATTAAAGAAAGGCAATGTATGTGAAAAAAGGTGAATGATGTTGAACGTGGGAAATAAGAGACCATTTCTCGGCAAAAAAGGATAATGAAAAATTCTAATCCTCCATGCACAGACTCTAAACAAACGTCGGGTTTCCTTCTTGAACTCTATTACAAACCCTGCACTACCGAAGAAAGGAAACATTGATAATCGTTTTTATTTAACCCAAAAATTTTTTCCCCTTGAGGGTGGAAATCCCCCCCCGGGTTCTCCTCCCCCGTTAAATTTTTTTGCAGTGATTCAGGTCGTTTACTCCTGGTGCTGCATTCACAGAGAAGCAAGGTCCTCGCCACGCAGGGAGAACTTCACATTTTTTTGAAGCGGGATTTAATATACCTGTGTGTTAAGCGAGTGTTGGATTGTTTGTATCGGCGGACTATTATCCCCCGGGCGGAGGGCAGCTGTTGCTGGTAATGTTGAGTTTTGCCTCAGTTTGGCCCCGTCACGCACGGGGCGGTTCGGGCCGTGTTATTACCACCCCGCGTCATGAGAAAGGGAGGGACTTCGCCGGTGCAGAGAAAGATTGTCGACCTGACGTTGAAAGGGGTGGCACTGGAACGCTTAGGCTGCTGGCCAAGGGACGGAGAGGAGGCAGTGGAGAAGGAGGAAGGAGCCGGAGAGGAGGAAGGAGAAGGGCGGAGAGGAGGTAAAGGGGCGAGAGGCAGGAGAAAGCGATTGGGGAGAGCGGAAAGGAGAGGTGGAGGAGGAGGGGGGAGAGGAGGAAGGGGCGAGGGGAGGAAAGGGCGGAGAGGAAGGACGAGCGGAGAGGAGGAGAAGGGATGGGGAGTAGCGGATGGAAAGAGGGAGTTGGAAGAGGTGGAGGAGGAGGGCGGAGAGGAGGAGGGAAGGGAGCGGAGAGGAGGAGAGGAGCGGAGAGGAGGAGGAGGGCGAGAGGAGGAAGAGGGAGCGGAGAGGAGTGAGGGGCGCGAGAGGAGGAGGGAGCGGAGAGTGGAGGAGGGGCGGAGAGGATGAGGAGGGAGCGAGAGAGGAAGGAGGGAGCGGAGAGGAGAGGAAGGGAGGGGGGGCGTGAGAGGACACACGGTCCGGGCACGAATTTGAATCCAGGCCGACCTACCACTGCTTATAAGGCACCTGACGGCGAACATAGTTTTGAGCTGGGCAGCTGTGCTCGGCAACTATTTTGGATTCACTTTCTCTCTGCCTCAATGCCACTAAGCACTGGAGGAGAGAATTTATTCCTTTAATCACGCGGCAGATTTTTTTCTTCAAAGTGATTTTTATACATAAAATTATTTTCTCACTATAGGAGTAAATTACGAATTTTCGTGATTGTCTGTTTTCCCTTCCGTCTTGTGCTAAATCATTACTATCTCTGTAGACAAAACTATTTTTTCGTTTATTTTAAAGTAATTTCGTCGATTGTCAATATTCCGGATGACGAATGTACGATCAAACTGAATGAATCAGTTATTCAATTCGGAGATGTCTGGTATTGTGTATAATCAACAACACCAACTCTTTGTCATGGTCAGTAAATGGAAAACAAAAAACACAGAATTCCGTGTGTTTCCGCTCTTTGAATCTACACGGAAATATGTTTTATATTTGAATGATAATAACGTTAATTAGTAAATTCTAAACTGTATAGGTATCTCTCTTGGTATCTTTACATTTGCCGATTCCTTTTTTGATATTTTTGTTTTACGCATTCTCCCCAAACTGCGTTTTTTAAGTGCTAATGGGAAACCAGCATATCACAACTTAAAACGACCTCAATGGGGCTGAAATATTAACATATTTTTTGCAACACCTAGTCTACCCTTCCAACACGATTTCCCTGAATCTCCTTCCCTTTGTTTACGGGGTCCTAGATTTTCCCCGCATTTCTCACCGTCTCGGAAATTTGTTCCGCACATCTCACCCCCTCGATGTTTCTGGAAATGTCGCCGTTCAAGATCGCGAGAATGGCATCCCGTCCCTTCGGTGTCTTACTGGTTATCGTTTCTCAGGCCAACTCCTTACGTCCCTGGCTCTCCTTTGACTTAAGCGTGCCAAATTAAAGAACTTTTTTCCACTTTCCTTCTGTAACCGAGGGAGGCTTAGTGAAAAAGAATGAAAACAAGCATGCTATTGGAAAGGAAAGTAGAGAAATTAAAGTATTTAATGGAATTTTTTAATCGGAATAACTGCAATAACCTTTTAGAACGATTTTGTTGTTTCCCGTCTGTAACTAACACAAAACAATATATATAATAATAATACGTCTTAATTCAAATAAAACTTTATAATGGATTTGTAAACACATTTTAAAATTAAATATTTCTAGTTTTAAGCTTTATGTAAAGTCTACAAAATCTGAGCTAAACGGCGAAAATTCAATAATGTTTAACCTGGATGACATTTAAAATAAGTAAGTATATATTAAACATTTTTTTTTTTTTTTTTTTTTTTTTATTTTTTATGATAGTACTCACGAGAATTTTTATATACATGTTTTTTTAAGAATAAGTGCGCCTCAGTCCCCCATATCTCGTATATCACTGTCACATTTCTTATCTCTTCGTTTGATTGCACACATAGCGCGCGGCGCATCCGCACGAATTCACATGTACTTGCAGCACTCGAAACATTTTCCAGAATTCCGGGATGGGTCCTTTCTAATGGGCTGCGATCGCGTCTTTAATTCCCGCCTCATTTCGTCTCATTTTCTCGCTCCCTCACCACGATTTTTCTCGGACTTTAGAATGACGACCCCTCTTTAGGCTTTCCTCTGCTTGTCGTCTCAAGAGTTCCGCCCTCTTCCTCCTCATATTTGAATAGCGTTCATCTCTCATCGGTAATCTTCTTTTAGTCGACATTCACGTCACCGAAGTCGACCACCGATCTGTCCTTTTCTATGTATACGCGCAATACAGCACCATCATGTGTCGTCTTCAACATTCTTTTGTTCTTGCCCTTACTCTAACAATTTTAGTTCTTTGTCCCACCTCTAATTTTGTCCTGACTCAATGTCTTGCCCAATTCTAGTTTTTGCCCTCATTCTCAGTCACACTAGTTATTGCCGGTCACCGAGTTCTTGGCCGTCACGCTAGTAACTGGTGCCGTCAGTGACTCTAGTTCTTGCCGTCACTCCTAGTTCTTCGCGTCACTCTAAGTTTTTCTTGCGGTCACTCTAGTTCTTCGGTTCGTCACTCTATTCTTGGTCGTCATCGCTAGTTCTTGTCGTCACTCTAGTTCCTTGTCGTCACTCTAGTTCTTGCCCTCACTCTAGTTCTTGCGTCAACTAGTTAATTTACCGTCACTCGTGCCCTCGACCTCACGTTACGTTCACGTTCTTCATTGTCACATTCACGTTCTTATCCTTTCTTTTGCCCTCGACGTGAATTGCACACCTCTTCCTACAATCCAAAAAGTGATAAAGGGATTCTTTTGAATTCCTCCCCCAATTTCCACTCCACTTCGTATGTTCTCTTTCTCGTGCACACTCATTCCACTTTCATATACGAATACAAGTCCACCCTCCACCGTCATCTAAGAGCCTCCAATTTCGTATCCTCCCGCTTCCGCCCTCATTCTTGCAAAACCAACTCCAAGTACCACTTCCAGCCGATGCCGGAGCCACCGCCCCACGTCCCTCCGCGCGGCGTCTAATTGCTACTCCTCTCATTTCGCGGTAACGGCGCGGCGCGGCTCCCCTAATGCTCGGAGACAATTTTCCTTCGGCGAGGGTCGGCTTGGGTCGGCTCAGGCGGCCCCGCGGCTGCGTGAATGCCGGTGATCATATGCCCTATAAGCACTTACCGACACGCGGAAATTGGCGAGACGCGACGCCGACCCGACCCGTCGGACGGCGTGGCGGGCCGGAAACGACTCGCGAGGAAGGCGCCTGCAAGACGGAACGAGTCTTTTCTCCTTTGGCGAGAGAGAAAAAAAAAGTTGGTAATTTAGGCAGACTTATTCCGAGTTAATCAACTTCTACAATGAACGAATCTTTTTCGCCCCTTTTATTAAAACTCCGAAACGGAAATGTTTTTGAAAGTGTTCCTTACCTCTCGTCGCCTGAAAAGGCTACTTTCCTGACAAATGAAATAAATTTCTCCGTTAGGGTTAGGGGTGAAGGGTTGTGCTGTGATTGAGGCTTTCTGCTGGTCTGATGAAGTAAGAAGTTTTTGAAACATAATTCAATAAAGGAAGAAATTTTTTAGCAATGTTAATAATTCAACTTATTGTAACAATTAGTGGAATTTTAAACTTGAAGTATTAGTCAGAGGCTCAGGGAATATATGATTTCTTTATAATTATCTATGGTTCAGCTATTCTAGCGATTTCAAGTACATTTTAACCGCAGAGAATACGCTTAGGAAATAAAGCAAGTGAGAATATTAAACCTATTTAATTAAATATTGCAGTCTAATTGTGCAGTAGAAAAAAGATATTTTAAATGTCTTGTAGATTATTATTTGATTTATATTGGGGAGAAATCGAATAAATAAATTTATTCCAGAAAAACCGCAAAGTATAAAGTCGCCTTTTATATGTGATTAGTTAGAAAAAATATCTCTCTGGAAGTAAAATTCTTCGAACCAACATCTTGACTTGTTTACTGCAGCCTTTGGGACCTAATTTTTATGTTCCGTTGAATTTTAAATTAGTTATGCGCAATAGTCTCGTGCAAATGTTTTCAATCTTTAACGATGGGAATCTAGATGTCTTCCCCACAAAAACTATTCAATACGATTCATACATTAAAGAAAAAAAATATTTCGTATAATCAATTTTAAGAAAAATCTAAAAGGTTTTAAACGGCTTTTAAAATACCGTCCATGCACACCGTTTCATAAATGCATAAGTTGAGATATTCATCGAATATTATGAAAATTAATCGCTGAGACAGGAGAACTTGAACGCCTAGAAATTACTAGAATACAAGAAATATAATATAATTTCTTATATGTAATATATGTGTGATACGTATATACATAATTTATAATGATATTAAAAATTTGTAGAGAGTAAAAAAACCGCCGCGAACGGTTTTGCTTTATTTTTCACTTCGGTGCCGCAGGGATTCTAAAACGAGATAAGCAGACCTGCTTCCCAGTGTCCGTGAGAGTCGGGTCTGGTGCGGGCAGGCCTCAGTGACCGTGGGCATGAGGCTCGCCCACATTATGTCAGGCGAGTTCTCCGCTGGGCCTCCCGTCCTCAACCGTGTCCCTCCGCTTTCTCAACGACACAGAGACGTCTCAACCCAGCGCCATCTCCACCGCAGCGCCATCTCCACTCAGCGGCATATCTCCACCCATCGCCTATCTCCACCCATCGCCATCTCCACCAATCCGCATCTCAACCCAGCGCCATCTCCAACCCAGCGCCATCGTCCACCCATCGCCATCTCCACCCATTCGCCATCTCCACCCAATCGCCATCTCCACCCAATCGCGATCGCTCCACAACTTCGCCATCTCCACAATCGCATCTCCACCCATCGCCATCTCCACCCCGCGCCATCTCCACCAGCGCCATCTCCACCCATCGCCATCCCACCCATCGCCATCTCAAACGCCAGCGCCATCTCCACCCAGACGCCATTCCCAACCCATCGGCATCTTCCACCCAGTCGCATCTCCACCCAGCTGTCGGCGATCGTCCACCTTCGCCATCTCCACCCAGCGCGATCTCCCCCATCGCCATCTTCCACCCATCGCCATCTTCCACCGCAGCGCCATCTCCAAACCCCTGCGCCATCTCAACCACTGCCATTGATGGGCGGCGAGACCTCTGGCAGTGTTCTGACCGAGAGTCTAAGGTTCGACGTACCCGACAGTGGAAGGAATTTCAACACTGTGCTCTATAGCGTACATGTCGATATTCCAGGCCGCTGTCTAGATAAGAAATTCTAGCGGTCCGGATTTGCCTGGTCGATAGTTTTCCGTCGTTTTTTCTCCGATCTAGACCATTAAGCGAGTGCAGGAGCAGTATAGGAAACAATCTTTTAGGAAAAAAGTATAGGTAACAACAACTTTAATGAACAGGCCAACCACTGCGTGCGGATCTTTCCTTGCTTCTTGTCTATCCTCAACCACTTACACAACATCTTTAACATGCAACTTCAGTAACTGGTCGAGAGCGCTCGTTATGGCTGGTCGCTAAACCCGCTGGTGGGAGACACCCCGTTAGGGAAATCCCTTAACCCAGCCGTGACGTGGTCGGCCCAGATCTCGCCCTCCAGCGAGGATTAGATAAACTTTTTAGCCTTTTCGCGGCATGCCTTCAATATGTTTTACTGGCACTATCTGTCTAGCAGAATAACTAATCAATCAATTGGTTATCAATATCAATTATTAACGATTTCGTTTAATAATTCCTGCTCGTATCTCGTATTGTAACATAAATAATGTTTTATTATGGTTATTTAAATGTTTATTTCATTATAAACATTTAATTTCAATATGCAGTATATTAGAGCTTTGCCTACTGCCTGCTTGTTCCAAGTATAGTACCGCATCGAAACAGAGGTCAAATGACCTAATACTTTGTTATGCTTTGTCCTCACACACTACGCCTATTTCGCAGCCCGTTCTCAAGTTTGGCGTCATCTTTTCATCTCCGCCTATTGCTCCATCCTTATTCGATTTTGACTTCTGATGTCTTCAATTTTATTATTCCTCCCTTTCTAATGTCTTTCTAATGGATTCGTACCCCCTTCTCATTAATGTTTGAACGCCCCTCCATCACTCTCATGCCCTGTCGACACATCACAGGCTGCCACTCCCCTACACAACGTAGCTCACCTTCCGTACAATACACCCCAACCAACACTAAAATCACACCACCACCACACCTGGCACTACAGGACACTTCAAACAACACATGCTTCAATTCCAGCCACAACTCATCCCATAACGCGCCACGCCCCACCAACACCTCCAGACAATATACCCCACAACCACAACATGGCCATACCCACCAAACACACTCCACAAATGACACCGTCATGCACCCACTTCCTACATCGACGCATACACACACA
>BOPP01000023.1:2881041-2892393 GCA_017312745.1 Gryllus bimaculatus | reverse complement strand
CGACCCGTTCCCGACTCCTTTCCTATCGTAGCCTCTTTTATCTCTACCCCTGTCCTTGCTCCCTTCCCCTCCAAATTTACTACCTCACCCCGACCCACACTACATTCACATTTACCCGACTACTACCTCCCGTCCCACTGTCTTTCCTCATCCTCTTCCCCAGTGGTTCGCACCCCGTGCCGTTCCTGCCCCAACCAAATTCCATCTCGCCCAGACCCGGCCCGTCCCTGTCCGTGGCTGCCTCGTCCAGCGGCGGCGCGCGGGGGCGTGGGTTAATGTTTACATTAGCCTGGCTGTCAGCGCAGTCAGCGGCGCTGCACGCAACGTAGAAGGCGCGGACCGCCGCAGCAGTCGAAGTGTTGGGACTACTTCGACGGGAGCGAGGGGTTTTGAAGCTCATGCGGAGACATAATCAGATACTTATCAGCAGGTAAAATGTGCAGTGGAGAAAAACATGAATACGTAATGTGGGAATACTTCTGCACATAAAAATCCTCTCCAATAATGATAGACGTATTTACACGCACCCGGTACGCCATGTGAAATGTTATTAATTAGCATTTGAGATCTACGTGTAAATGTGAACTTTGTACAGTGTATTGTGGGAAAACAATTCGGTTCATGTTAATAATAGTTTTTAATAATTGAAGAGTTTAGAGCAGCAACTACATAAGGCTCATGAAAGACGGCAAACCTCCCGTCTTTCTTACATGTTATTATCTCGACTTTGGTAAAAGTTTTTTTTATTTTCGTACTGATAAAAACGTTTTAGGATTTTACTAACATTTAACATTCTAATTATAGCAACATCAACATTTACGTTCTTTTATATCGCCAGGCTTGGTGTGGTTAGTGTCATATTTCGTTACTGTCTACTTTCTATTTTATTATTCATTTCTTGATTAATTGATTCTAAAGCGTTCCTTGTAATTTGTCGTAGATATGTGCGTTGTGAAATGTATTGTAGATTAGCCCCTTGTTTTACTGAGCCGTTTAATTATATTAAATGAAGGGTAAGAATGAATTAATGATTAAGAAAGGAATGATGTGAAAAGAGGTGAATGATGTGACGTGAAATAAGAGACCATTCTCGCCAAAAACGGATATGAAAAATTCTAATCCTCCATGCAAGACTCTAAACAAACGTCGGGTTTCCCTTCTTGAACTCTATTACAAACCCCTGCACTACCGAGAAAGGAAACAATTTGATAATCGTTTTTATTAACCCATTCCTTAGAGGGAATCGTTTCGTAATTTGACAGTGATTCAGGTCGTTTACTCCTGGTGCTGCATCACAAGAAGCAAGGTCTCGCACGCAGGGCAGAAACTCACATTTTTTTGAAGGCGGGATTTAATATACCTGTGTGTTAAGCGAGTGTTGGAGTTCGTTTGTATCGGAGGACTTTATCCCCCGGGCGGAGGGCAGCTGTTGCTGCGTAATTGAAGTTTTGCCTCAGTTTGGCCCCGTCACGCAGCGGGCGTCGGCGTGTTATTACCCCCAGCGTCATGAGAAGGGAGGGGACTTCGCCGGTGCAGAGAAAGATTGTCGACTGACGTTGAAGGGGTGGCAATGGAACGCTTAGGCTGCTGGGCCAAGGGACGGAGAGGAGGCAGTGGAGAGGAGGAGGAGCCGGAGAGGAGGAAGGAGAAGGGGCGGAGAGGAGGAAGGGGCGGAGAGGAGGAGAAGCGATGGGGAGAGCGGAAGGAGAGGTGGAGGAGGAGGCGCGAGAGGAGGAAGGGGCGGAGGGGAGGAAGGGCGGAGAGGAGGACGGAGCGGAGAGGAGGAGAAGGGATGGGGAGAGCGGATGGAAAGAGGGATGGAGAGGTGGAGGAGGAGGGGGCGGAGAGGAGGAGGGAGGGAGCGGAGAGGAGGAGGAGGGAGCGGAGAGGAGGAGGAGGGGCGGAGAGGAGGAAGAGGGAGCGGAGAGGAGGAGGGGCGGAGAGGAGGAGGGAGCGAGAGGTGGAGGAGGGGCGGAGAGCGAGAGAGGAGCGGAGAGAAGGAGGGACGGAGGAGGAGAGGGGCGGAGAGGAGGAGGAGGGGGCGGAGAGGACACACGGCGGGCACGATTTGAATCCAGGCCGACCTCCACTGCTTATAAGGCACCGACGGCGAACATAGTTTGAGCTGCAGCTGTGCTCGGCACTATTTGGATTCACTTTCTCTCTGCCTAATGCACTAAGCACTGGAGGAGAGAATTTATTCCTTAACACGCGGCAGATTTTTTCTTCAAAGTGATTTTTTATACATAAAATTATTTTCTCACTATAAGGAGTAAATTACGATTTTCGTGATTGTCTGTTTCCCTTCCGTCTTGTGCTAAACATTACTATCTCTGTAGACAAAAACTATTTTTATTCGTTTATAAGTAAATTCGTCGATTGTCAATATTCGGATGACGAATGTACGATCAAACTGAATGAATCAGTTATTCAATTGGAATGTCTGGTATTGTGTATATCAACACACCAACTTCATTTGTCATTGTCAGTAAATGGAAAACAAAAAACACAGAATTCCGTGTGTTCCGCTCTTTGAATCACACGGAAATATTTTTATATTTGATGATAATAAACGTTAATTATAAAATTCTAAATGTATAGGTACTCTTCCTCTGTGGTATCTTTAATTCTGCCGATTCCTTTTTTGATATTTTTGTTTTACGCATTCTCCCCAAACGCGTTTTAAGTGCTAATGGAACCACAATATCACACTTAAAACGACTCAATGGGGCTGAAATATAACATTTTTTGACAACACCCCCTCCAACACATTTTCCACTGATCTCCCTTGTTTCGGGGTCCTAGATTTTTCCGCATTTCTCACGTCTCGGAAATTGTCCCGACACATCTCACCCCCTCGATGTTTCTGGAAATGTCGCCTCAAGATCGCGAATGGCATCCGTCCCTTCGTGTCTTACTGGTTACTTTCTACAGCCACTTACGTCCCCTGGCTCTCCCTTTGACTTAGAGCTGCCAAATTACAACTTTTTCCACTTCTTCTGTAACCGAGGGAGGCTTAGGAAAAGAATGAACAAGAATGCATTTGGAAGGAAGTAGAGAAATTAAAGTATTTAATGAATTTTTTAACGGAATAACCAATAACCTTTTAGAAGATTTTGTTGTTTCCTCTGTAACTACAAAACAATAATATAATAAATAATACGTCTTAATTCAAATAACTTTATAATGGATTTGTAAACACATTTTAAAATAAATATTTATTAGTTTAAGCCTTTATTGTAAAGTTACCAAATCTGGTAGGAAAATCAATAATTTTAACTGGATGACATTTAAAGTAATATAATTAAACATCTTTTTTTTTAATAGTATCACGAGAATTTATTACATTTAGAAAGTGCCCCCCCCTATCTCGTATATCACTGTCTAATTTCTATCTTCGTTTATGCACCATAGCGCATACAATTCACTGTACTTCAGCACCTCAACATTTCCAATTCCGCCTCCATCTGCGATCGCTCTTCCGCCTCATTCTCTCTCATTTTCTCGCTCCCCTCACCCACGATTTTCTCGACTTTAGAATGACGACCCCTCTTAGCCTTTCCTCTGCTTTCGTCTCAGCTTCCGCCTCTTCCTCCTCATATTTGATCGTGTTCACCTTCTCATCGGTAATCTTCTTTTCGTCGACATTCACATCAACGAAGTCGACCACGATCATGTCCTTTTCTATGTATACCGCATACCCACCATCATGTCGTCGTCTTCAACATCTTTTGTTCTTGGCCTTACTCTAACAATTTTAGTTCTTGTCCTCACTCTAACTTTTGTCCTGACTCAAGTTCTTGCCCACATTCTAGTTTTTGCCCTCATTCTCAGTCACACTAGTTATTGCCGGTCACGCAAGAGTTCTATCGGGCGCCCCCGTTCACGCTAGTACTTGCCGTCAGGACTCTAGTCTTGCCGTCACTCCTAGTTCTTCCGTCACTCTAGTTTCTTGCCGTCACTCTAGTTCTTCGGTTCGTCACTCTAGTTTCTTTGTCGTCATCGCTAGTTCTTGTCGTCACTCTAGTTCCTTGTCGTCACTCTTAGTTCTTGCCCTCACTCTAGTTCTTGCGTGCACTAGTTATTTACCGTCACTCGTGCCCTCGACCTCACGTTCACGTTCACGTCTTCATTGCTCACATTCACGTTCTTATCCTTTCTTTTGCCCTCGACCGTGAATATGCACACCTCTTCCTACATCCAAAAAGTGATAAAGGATTCTTTTGAATCCTCCCCCATTTCCACGTCCACTTCGTAGTTCTCTTTCTCGTGCACCCTCATGTCCACTTTCATATACGAATACAAGTCCGCCCTCACGTCCATCTCAGAGCCTCCAATTTCCTATCCCTCCCGTTCCCTCATTCTTGCACCAACTCCACCATCTTCCCAGCCGCTGCCGGAGCCACCGCCCCACGTCCTCGCGGCGGCGTCTAATTGCTACTCCTCTCTTCCGCGGAACGGCGCGGCGCGGCTCGCCCTAATGCTCGGAGACATTTTCCTTCGGGCGAGGGCTCGGCTTGGGTCGGCTCGGCGGCCCCCGGCTGCGTGAATGCCGGTGTCATATGCCCTAAAGCCACTTACCGCCCACGCGGAAATTGGCGCGACGCGACGCGACCCGTCGGACGCCGTGTCGCCGGAAACGACTCGTGAGGAGCGCCTCGCAGACGGAACGAGTCTTTTCTCCTTTGCGAGAGAGAAAAAAAAAGAGTTGGTAATTAGGCAGACTTATTCCGAGTTAATCAACTTCTACAATGACGATTCTTTTTCGCTTTTATTAAAACTCCGAAACGGAATGTTTTTCAAAGTGTCTTACTCTCGTCGCCTGAAAAGGCTACTTTCTGAGCAATGAAATGAAATTTCTCGTTAGGGTTAGGAGTGAAGGGTGTGCTGTGATTGAGGGCTTCTGCTGGTCTGATGAGTAAAAGTTTTTGAAACAAATTCAGTAAAGGAAGATAATTTTTTACAATGTTAAAATTCAACTATTGTAAGAATTAGTGGAATTTTAAACTTGAAGTATGAGTCAGAGGTCAGGAGAATATAATGATTTCTTTATAATTATTATGGTTCACTATTCAACGATTTCAAGTACATTTACCCAGAGAATACGCTTAGGAAATAAAGAAGAGAAATATTAAACCTATTAATTAAATATTGCAGTCTAATTGTGCAGTAGAAAAAATATTTTAAATGTCTTGGTAGATATTATTTGATTTATATTGGGGAGAAATGAATAAATATAATTTATTCCAGAAAAACGCAAAGTATCAAAGTCCTTTTATAGTGTGATTAGTTAGAAAAAATATCTCTCTGAAGTAAAACTCTTCGAAACCAGACATCTTGCACTTGTTTACTGCAGCCCTTTGGGGACCTAATTTTTATGTTCGTGAATTTTAAATTAGTATGCGAAATAGTTCGTGCAATGTTTTCAATCTTTAACGATGGGAATCTAGATGTCTTCCCCACAAAAACTTATTCAAACGATTCATACATTAGAAGAAAAAAATATTTCGTATAATCAATTTAAGAAAAATCTAAAAGGTTTGAAACGGTTTAAATACCTCCATGCACACCGTTCTCATGCATAAGTTTGAATATTCATGAATATTATGAATTAATGCTGAGACAGGAAACTCGACTTTATGAAATTACTAGAATACAAGAAATATAAATAATTTCTTATATGTAATATATGTGTGATACGTATATACATAATTTATATATTAAAATTTAGTAGAGAAGTAAAAAAACCGCCGCGACGGTTTTGCTTATTTTTCACTTCGGTGCCGCCAGGATTCTAAACGAGATAAGACCTGCTTCCCAGTGTCCGTGAGAGTCGGGTCTGGTGCGGGCAGGCTCCAGCGAACCTTGGGCATGAGGCTCGCCCACAGTTATGTCAGGCGAGTTCTCCGCTGGGCCTCCCGTCCTCAACCGTTGTCCACTCCGCTTTCCACGACACAGAGGGACGGTCTCAACCAGCGCCATTCTCCACCGCAGCCCATCTCCACCCAGCGCGCATATCTCACCCATCGCCCTATCCCAACCCATCGCCATCTCCACCATCGCGCATCTCAACCCAGCGCCATCTCCACCAGCGCCATCTCCACCCATCGCCCATCTCCACCCATCGCCATCTCCACCCAATCGCCATCTCCACCCAATCGCGATCGCTCCACACTTCGCCATCTCCACCATCGCATTCTTCCACCCAATCGCCATCTCCACCCGCGCCATCTCCACCCAGCGCCATCTCCACCCATCGCCATCCCACCCATCGCCATCCTCAACAGCGCCACCCCGCGCCATCTCCACCCATCGCGCCATCTCCAACCCATCGCACCCACCAGTCCTCCCACCCATGCTTCGCGATCTCCACCTTCGCCATCTTCCCACCCAGCGCATCTCCCCCATCCGCCATTCTCCACCCATCGCCATCTTCCACCCAGCCCAACGCGCCATCTCCAAACCCCTGCGCCATCTCAACCCACTGCCATTGATGGCGCGGCGACCTCTGCAGTGTCTCTGACCGAGAGGTCCTAAGGTTCGAGTCCCGACAGTTGAAGGATTTCAACACTAGCTACATAGCTAAGTCGAATTCAGCCGCTGTCTAGATAAGAATTCTAGCGGTCGGATTGCCTGGTCGATAGTTTTCCGTCGTTTTTCCGATCTACATTAAGCGAATGCAGGAGCAGTATAGGAAACATCTTTTTGGAAAAATATAGGTAACAACACCTAATGAACAGGCCAACGACAGCGTGCGATCTTTCCTTCTTCCTTGTCTATCCTCACCACTTACCACACACTAACATGCACTTCACTAGCTGAGTCGAGAGCGCTCGTTATGGCTGAGTCGCTAACCCGCTGGTGGGAGACACCCGTTAGGGAAAATCCCTTAACCCGCCGTGTACGTCGGCCCCGGATCTCGCCATCCAGCGAGGAGAGATAACTTTACCTTTCGCGATGAAACATTCAATATAGTTACTGCACTACTGTCCTACAGAATAACTAATCAATCAATTGTTATCAATATCATTATATAACGATTTCGTTTAATAATTCTCCTATCTCGTATTGTAACATAACTAATGTTTATTAATGGTTATTAAATGTTTATTTCATTATAAAACATTTATTTCAATATGCAGTTATATTAAGCTTTGCTACTGCCTGCTGTTCCAAGTAAAACCGATCGGAAAAAGAGGTCAAATGACCTAATACTTGTTATGTTTTTCTCAACACCTACGCCTATTTCGCAGCCCGTTCTACAGTTGCGTCATCTTTCATCTCCGCTATTGCCATCCTTATTCGATTTTGACTTCTGATTCTTCATTTTATTATTCCTCCCTTCCAATTCTTCTATGGATTCCGTCCCCCTTCTCATTAATTTTGACAGCCCCTCCATCACTCTCATGCGTCTGCCACACATCACACTCCACTCCCCTCACATCACCTTCCCGTACAATACACCCCACACCACACTACATCACACCACACCACACCGCACTACAGGACACTTCACAACACATGCTTCATTCCACACAACTCATCCATACGCCACGCCCCACGCAACACCTCCCCGCAATATACCCCACACCACACATGCCATACCCCACAAAACACACTCCACAAATGACACCCATGCACCCCACTTCCTACATCGCACCATACCACACACACACCAAACCCCATTGTATTAACAAATATCTGAATGTCTTAGTTTAATTGAAATAGTAAGAGAGAAGTATTGAGAAAAGAATTCATCAATTGGTAATATACGAAACACATTATGTTGAAGATGACATGCTTCCTGACCAACATGAAAATGAACATTCGGATTTAATGGTAATTTGGGAAAATTACACTCTGAAGTGAACATTGTTTGTTTGTTGTTTTTTGCTTGTAAACTTAAGATCAAGAGCTTATAGCTTTTCATTCAGCTTAATTCACAATTCTGTGCTTTTAAAAATACTTCAAGGATGTATAGAATTAACATATCAATTAAATGACTTTCTTTGAAAGAAAAGTGAAAAAATAACGGCAAATCATATCTCCATTTTATTCTGCATACGAGATATCTGCTAGTGCTTATTTTGGCACTTTCTTGAAACCACGAGCAGCTACTGAATGCCATGTATCACCATAACGCACGTCGTTGACTTTCCGTCCCGTAACTATTCATGAAGACTGACTGTGTTAATAGTTACACTTCTCCTTCTTAATCCAATATTGCGAGTACAACCCGTGCGATATGAGGTTTGATCTCCCCAACAACAGATTTTCATCAATCTCGATCATGATAGGCAATTGTTTTCCAAGGTCGTGTTTTCATCGTTCGTAAATCAGCTTCTACTTCATCCTACCATCTACTCCTTCGTCTGCCCGGACGCCGCTTTCTTTCCATTCCGGCTTTATATAAGCTTTTAGGTATTCTCTTGTCTTGCATTCTTCCTGTGTGGCCACGTATTCTTTGTGATTTTATGTACCCAACAATATCTTGATTTTCAAGATTTCCTCCATTTCTTCATTAGCTCGCAATCTCAATTCCCTGTTTCCCAAACGTCACCATAAATTCTTTTCGTATATTCTAAGTTTATTACAATCATTAACTGTCACACTTCAGTCTCTCCGCCGTAGATAATCTAGTCAGTCTTATTCAGTTTTTGAGTTTTGTTATGTGCACGTTAATTTGTTACACGAGTAACGAAAAATGAGGTAACCGTTTGCAACAACTTCAAAGCCCTTGTTCACTGTGTGAATGTGCGGTGGGTCGTTTTTTGGTTATTGGTAATTGCGCAATTACGCTTGTAAGTCCCCGCATCGTCGCATGTGAGCAACGTTAAGTGAGCACGATTTCCTGTCACCCTTTCGACCACCGGCGCTTGTGCTATAACAGTGTTGTAGAATCCGATGTTCTCTTTTGCTTTTTTGTCATTTTCCTCTATCCTTCCACAGTAGCTACCCTCCTTCCATTGCAGTTCCCTGGGCACAGGTTTTTGACGGCGGGATCTTTGGCGGTTTATCGTGCCTTTGTGATTATCTTCGCAATGTTGACACCTGATATTTCTGCCTGTTAAATATGTCAAGTTGGTGTAGGAGTTCAAGTTGTCGAAGCTAAATTCAGAAGGTAGCTTTGAGAACCAGGTGAGCTTATGTATTTCTTGTAACAAAAGAAGCGATTATAACATTAAGAAATTCCAAATTGTTGAGGAAAAAGATAGTTTTGAAGTATTAAGAGAAGGATCATAACCTACTCTTTTTGCCATTTTTTGCACCGTAGAACGAGTAGAGTTTTGCTTTACTTTGTTTTTCACTGACATTCAATTAAGAGAGAAATACTCGTTTTATCAAATTACGTTACATTCTTCAACAATCACTACCGTCCCAGGCATTGAATAAAGAACATTTTTCAACGAGTGTATCGATAAGGAATGTGGCAGAGTAGGTTGGCTTGGTGAGCGAGATACAATAAGGATATCGAGGATAAGAGACGTTAATATGGAAAGATATGGAAAGGAGGAGTATGTGCATATTTTCTGTGGAAGTTAGTGGAAGAAAATAGATTTTTTGGTCTCATTTCCTTGTGCATTTGTAGAAAAAAACTCTACAAGAACTAGGATATAGGGAGCTTCATATAGTCAATTGTGTGAATATTGAAATCAAAAGTCCGATGAAGTACAATAGATTCAAGATGAATAAACTAAGAAAAAGAAAACTAATGAAAATATCGTTATTCCATACGTTTCACTTGATGTAATAGTTAGCAGCCCTAAAAATGTGAATAGATACATAAAAGGTAGCAGAAATTCAATATTTTGTGTTGAATATCCAATATATACATCACACATTTACAGCGACACCTTTAAGTCGACGTATCGGGTTGTACTTACTAATGTTTTAACTTACTTTTTCCGGTAGAGATAAAAAATATTAGGGCATAAAGGAGAAGAAAAGGGGCAAGGGTAAGTAGTGAAAAAGGAATGGCAACGGGGATAATGAAATGTGGAAAAATAAGGAGGGAGGGAGGTTAGAAGGAGGGAGGTCAGAGGTAAGAAGCAGAAGACCACGAAGAAGAGCAAGAACAAAAAGAAAACAAACCGTACAGGTGGAGTAGCACAAATAAGAGTAGGAGGATGAAGACGAATAACAGGATAAGAAGGAAGAATACGATGAGAAGAATACGAAAAGAAGGAAGAACAACAGAAAAAAGAGGAATAAAAGGAGAAAAGATAATACAAGGAAGAGGAGTTAGGTGGATTGTGTGAAGAAGAAGAAGAATTACTGGAGAAAGAGAAGGAGGGAGAATAGGAGGAAGAGGGGAAAGAGGAATTGATGGAAGGAGAATGGGAAAAGGGAAGGGAGTAGAAGAAATGTGCGTGTATCGTGGAAGCATTAGCCGCCCCGCCCCGTCTGCAAGTTTGTCTCCTTCGCCTCCGGGGGCGGGGCCAGAGGTCGATAAACTGATTAGCATCGCGCTAATCGCGATAGCGGGGGCGGCGGCGGCAGGTGGCGACGCCCAGCGGCCGGTCGGCCTGGGTGTGGTTTTTTTTTCTTGTTGTTTCGCGCGCGGACAAGGAATTCGGCGGGAGGCTGATGGTTTGGCGGAGCCGTGCCTCGCCTCCTGTCCCGCGTGACAGCGGTGGTGCAAGCGCGCGGCGACGCGACGGTTGCGGGTGCGCGCGCAGGCGTCATTTGTCTGCGGGCAGCGTGACGCAGTCGCGGCAAACGTCCCCTATGAAGAGTTCTCAGACGTTGGAGTGCGAAAAACGTTTAAGTATGTCCTTTTTATAATTTCACTACAAGAAAGGAATAACTGATATGTTTATATGTACTACTTGCGTAAGATATATCACTTTATAAACAATTATTGTAAGTCATAAATCTTATTGTGCATGGTATTTTTGGTCCAAAATTAAAAAACAAACAACCAGGTGAACAATTTACCTAGAGAATTGGAAATACAAGGACTCTGTTCTAGCTTAGTATCGTTTTCTCCATATTTCCACATGAAAGTTAGATAATCGTATTACTCGTTATGTTATGTATTACTTTTTTGTCCTATTCTGATACTGTTTAAACAGAAATGAAGCTGTAATACGAAACACAACTTCTGTGCTTCAGACAAGCAATAGCTAAGTTGAAACTCTAATTTTTCTGGATGAATTCGATGTGGTAGGACTCTGTAGAGACGCAGCCTTCCATTGTATATCCACGCTACTCGTAATATTTGTGCCCCAGTGGGCTCGTTGCGTCTGTTGTCTCACGGCGTGCACTGGCGAGCCGCTGCGTCCGCCGCTCCGTGTGCACTTACATGTCGGGGAGCGCTACCGCGCCGGGCCGCGATATTGATGATCGGCT
>BOPP01000023.1:2836854-2868800 GCA_017312745.1 Gryllus bimaculatus | reverse complement strand
TTACTTAGAATTAATATCAATTTTGCTTGTTATCATGCGGAAACGTTCTTCGTTTCAATATATATAAAGCTGTAAAGTGAACAATTTGGATGTCCCTCCTTTTTGGCTCCCAGTGAATGGTTGTAAGTATTCAATGTACTTTCTTGTATTCATACTCGTGATTTCTACGGAAAACATGAAAGATGTGAGGGAGTTCTGATTATTATTTGAAAATTGTAAGTCATACACTTTGTTACATTATATCAAGATAAGGTTGATATCAAGATTTGCTGTTATAGGTCAAAACAATACCCATGAATATATATGTAAAGATATTTTCTGCTGCACTTCCTTCTGTGCAATGTAACCCCACGGGTTCAATTAGTGTGGTGTATTCTTCGAATCATAAATTGTTTTTCCGCACTTCTGATAACATTGGTTTCTCACTGTTATTTCGAAATCAATTTCTCGTCTCCAAAAATTCTGCTTCTTCGATGTCTCTCGTCATCTCAATCCGACGTTTCTGCGCTTTATCCAATTTCCCAATCCCCTCCTTTTCCCAATTCCCGCACCACTCCCTTCGTCCCATTTCCACCTTTCCCATTTCCCCGTACCAAAACGTAACGAGCTCAGAGTTAGAGCAAATTTGAATCAGTTTATTCTTATTTCCCTCAAATCTTCAGTGGCTAAGAGTACAGGAAATACAATTTTCTGTTAATATTCTAAGTAAACAAGTCCGTAGAAATGAATAAACATTGTTTAACACAATATGTAAATATATAAAATTTCTGAAACAATTAAAATCTATACACTATTTCACCTACAATTCAAATTGTAGGGCTTTTCAGGAAAACTTTCCTGATACCCTGCAGAGATGAAGCGTCTTTTCTATTGTACCCCTGAAAAGAGATGTTTATACCAAAAAAGGTTTTTTAAGCAACACTAAACCGTATGTAATGAACCCTCCCAGCGATTCACATTTCACTCACTCCTCCACGCCTCATCGTCTCCTACACATCTTCCACACTCTCTTCCACACTCCACTCCCACTCTTCCACACTTCACTCCTCCGCCTTTCACTCTTCCACAGAACAGTCTCCGCATCTCACTTCCTCTCCTCTACAATCCGACACCGCATCCCACTTCCTCTCCACTACATTTCACTTGTTTCTCCACCACGACTCCCATCATTTTCATCATCACATTCCTTCCTACACGCAGAAATCCCTCTTCTCCACATTGCACCCTCTCTCCTCCAAAACTCACTCCCCCTCACTTCCTTATTACACTCCCTCCACCACATTCACTTCCTTTTCCATATCGTGCTCCCTCTTCTCATCAGAGTATCTCCCCTCTACATCATTCTAGCTCTTCCATACCACACTCTCTTCTTCACGTCACACTATCTCTCCTTTACATCTCATTCCCTGTCCTCCACAGCTTATTCCCCTCCGTGCCATCGCACAACTTCCTTCCCATCATACTCCACCCTCCACTTCGTACTTCCCCCTCCACGTCCTCACTCCTCACGTCCTCCACTCACTCCTCCACGACCCACTATCTCCTCTACCTACCACTCTCTCCGCCACGTCTCAATCTCTCCTCCACGGCTCACTCTTTCTTCATCTCACTTCCTTCTCCATATCACACTTCCTTTCCTCTACATCCCCCCCCCCACCGCCTTCACACCTCATACCCGCCTCCTTACCGCTCACCCGCTCCTCCAGAACTCGTTACAGTCCTCAAAAACTCTTTCGAGCAATACCATACCCAATGGCTGATCTACTTGTGTACACCCGCACATCGCCCCCCTCCTACGTGCCTCGTGCCAATCCCCAACGAATTAATCCCTCGCTTTTCTTCAGCGCTTATCTCTCTCCCTCCCTCTCTCACTCTCTCTCCCCTTTCACCCTCTCTCTGTTCCCCTCTCTGTTCCCCTCTCTGATCCCCACTCTGTTCCCCACTCTGTTCCCCTCTCTGTTCCCCTCTCTGTTCCCCTCTCTGTTCGCCTCTCTGTTCGCCTCTCTGTTCGCCTCTCTGTTCCCCTCTCTGTTCCCCTCGCTGTTCCCTGTCTCTCTTCCCTGTCTCTCTTCCCTGTCTGTCTCTTCCCTGTCTGTCTCTTCCCTGTCTCTCTTCCCTGTCTGTCTCTTCCCTGTCTGTCTCTTCCCTGTCTGTCTCTTCCCTGTCTGTCTCTTCCCTGTCTCTCTCTTCCCTTTCTCTCTCTTCCCTGTCTCTGTTCCCTGTGTCTCTTCCACCCCACCCCATCCCACCTTCACCCCCAGTTTTCCGCCGCGCCCTGCAAACGCACACCCCGAGCGGCCCTCCTTCCGCGAGCTGCAAGCCGCGCCTCCCGCGTGCTCTGGTAATGATGACAAACGACGCTCGGCGCGTCACCTGCGACCCCTGTCGCGTCCTCCTCCCCCTCCCTCTCCCCTTCCCTCCCCTCCACGTCGCGTCGCGCGGCGATCGCAGGAGGTCGTGCTTTATTAGGCGGGCAGGCGCTCATTTGTTTCGACGCCGAGCGCCTTCCGATGTCGCTTAAGCGCTCTTTCATTAGGCCCGCTGCTCCCAGAGCGCGCGCATTCCGGCCACTCCACATTGGGACCAAATGACCAAATGGCGGCCAAAACCTCGAGTGGCGGCGATTGGACCGGTTGTTTCCAAAAGGCCACATTTCTGTTGCGTGTTCGGAGCGCGCGCGTCGTTGGAAATCGCCCCATCTACGGGGAAGTAGCATATTCTAAGTAATCGGAGAAGCACACCTGTTTAGGTTAAATTAACGACCAGGGGATGTGGAAGAAGTTTCAGTCTAACAAAATTTAAGCTTATTCTGAATCCACTGGTGGACTTAACTTGTTTTCCAAAAATACTGGACACATGGTCTTTTAGAATTAACTACCTCAATTGATTACGAGATGGTAACGTGTGTTCTTTAACAATTTCTGAGAGTAGGAGAGACCTTGAGTAGGAGCTTAGGTAGGAGAGGCTTGTTTTATCATGCCCTTCAAAGCAAGTGATCAGGAATGGTTGCCCTTCACTTCCGAGCTAATGGGTGATAGCAAGTGTTGACATGAATTAGAGATGGCATGAAGGAATTGGTGTTGACATGAATGACTGGATGGGAAAATACTCGAGATGGGGGCGTGTTATGAAGAATCTATCATACACAAACGCATGATGAAAGCAAACACACGGAGTTTGAACGTGAAGTGCTCGCCTCAGGGTATATGGATTTTGTTCCAGGCTCCTGCACCACTGATGCCGACCGAGGTACAAACTTCCACATAAATTCTTGAGGTCGAAGGTTGCTTTTAGCTTAATAATCTACATAACATTTACGCCTTTTCTATTAACTACATAACATTTTATTGCATTTAATTTAAAAATTCTAAATTCACATTTAATTAATAAAATATTTACATTTATCTCTTATATACCTATATATAAGTCACCTATACGTCAAACTCACTCTACCTCAGCTCACAGCAGGGTCGCGAATTAGCCGCCATGAGATGCATTGTTTAAAATTACTGAAATGAAACTTTTTTGATATTTTGGCCTCGTTTTCGGCCTTTGTCCCCACCGTGCACCCAATCGGTGATTCCCAGGCGGCAGCCCCAGAGGGCTGGAGATCGGAGGACTAGAGGGCAACGGGCGATCGCCTTGTCCCCTGTTAAGGTCTCCGAGAATCCTTCGCTGGGTTGAGCTTGCTTCGTGTTAGTTTTCAAACGTACAATTGGAACAGGCGCTCTCATTATTTTCGAAGTGTCACGAAACAGACTATGTTCTAAAGATTGAGTGTATCTGCTATTGAAGCAAGATCTCGCTTGTTTTCTGTTGTCGCTTAGAAAAAATTAGAAGTTCTTCCACTCTTCTTTTTTCTTCTATACTTTGTTCTGGTATATCTAAATTGGATTTGAATAATACATGTAATTTTATGAAATGTATTCAGGATGAACACATTCATGAAATAAGTGTTGGTATTACTAATTCCTAAATAGACGGCTACACGCGTAAATAGACGGCTTTGGGGATGTGAGAATGTCTACATTTTTGTTAGATACTTTTCAACTCGGGAAAATACATACACAGTGAACCAGTTTCAGTTTTGACTGTAAAAATGCAAATATTCTATTGGGTTATTCATCCTATTCTCATACTGCGCGTGCATTCTCATACTCAATGCGTCCCTGCGTACGACAGAGTAAGGAGAATGCATCTCTTCCATTTCAGAATAGCCACATTTTACTGTTCCAGGACCACATTTTCCGATCACTCCAAACCACTAGATTTTAATATCATTGAAAGATTACAAACCAATTCTGGCGCACTATCTTTTGAAAGGGGCATTAAGGACTATTTGGTGTTCTAAAAGCCTGACGTTTACGGTCTAGATATGCTGCAAGCTGGCTGATAGCTGCAAAAGTAAGCATGCAATAAAAGCAATAATGTAAACACTAATATGACACTGAGAACTGCAACAACGTGTGTTGTTGCCGATACGGTGACCGAGATATCTAAGGCAGTACTGCCATAGCGATCTCGGACCGAAGGGTTGCGGGTTCGAGTCCCGCCTCAGGCATGGTTGTATTGTGTTCGTCCTTCACCCCCAATCATCGCGTCATCCTGACATGTTACCATACCGTTACAAGCAATAGAGACCTAGAAGTTAATGACCTAGAAGTTGATGCGACATTAAATAACAAAAAAACGTGTGTTGCTTCCACTGCGCGTCTAGATAACGTGTAGTCACCTTCTCCCTTTTTAGATTTATATTACGATCTTTGTGGTAACTGTACGAGAATTTCTTCATTAAGAAGTAAGTGGGTTTGCAATTCCCGTTTGTCAGATGCCCTCGTGTAAAGTTAGGATGAGAGCCTAGATTATGACGGGTATTAGGATTCCCCATTTCCACATTTCAGAGATGGTCGAATTTAGTGAAGCTCCCCCCCCCCCAAACTTGAAAGAATCAAGTATTCTGTTTCTTATCTGCCACTCTGCATTGAAAAATCAGCCACTTTTGTTTAAAACATTCACATGTGGGAAGGTTTTATTTTGCGAATCAATGAGTATTTACTTTTTATCATTTGATATCCCAGATCAGAGTACGTACTTAATGCTATAAGAAAAAATATCAAAAGGGTTCTATCAACGTAGCTCAACAAATTTAGTATACTTCGAAAGAACACGTCTGTCACGACTGTGGTATGAGTGCAGGTGTGGGCTGCATTTGTTGAGTTTGCATTCATCCGATTACCTCAATTTTCACTAGTTTGTTATTAAAAGCACCAGGAAAGTTTCCCAAAATAAATTTTTCAATGAAAATTAAAGAATATTACATGAAATTTCCATAATTTTTTGGAGCGTGACGTACATGTCCGACGTTTACGCTTTACTAAACCCGCATTGTTATTACAAGAAAAGCACAGCAAGCATTCCCTTACAATTCGGACTTCATACTTCCGAGAAACCACGCATGGGATGCTTCAGTTCATTTGCGTCGCAACCCGTCATATCGAGCCGGCGGTGCAGCCCACAGCCATAAATATACATCACGCATGAGAAATTCTGCGCTCCCCTTCACAGCCGTTCCCATCAAGCATAATCCACCCTCACATTGATAACGGTTCAGCATTCAGCAGCTATCTTCACTATGCAAGGACCGCCCAAATTACACGCAACTTCAAAATACCACTCTCCCCTCGTCCCCTTCCGCCCTGCAGCCATTTCAAACAATTTTCTCTCCAGAGATGTGAATCTTTCTGCCCTTCCTTTATACGCATAAAAAAAAAATTCACAATTTAATCCTAATATGATAAATCGAAATTGTTTCTCGAAAGCCATTACGAAATTGAACTTAAAATAGTTTTGGTAATGGTATCTCTTTGAAGTATTCTTCCCCGGCGGCATTTCCTGCCTCTCTAGAGGAATAGGCGGATTGCTGAAGATGAACCTGGCCCTGCTGACCCCTCACCCGTTCCGGCTTTTTTCTCGTTTCCTCCCCGTTTCGAGAAGCCTGCCCCGTTTCTCCCTCCCTTATTCCTCTCTCCTCGCCCCCCCCCCCCCCTTCCCCAGCCCGCGCCTTGCTTGTGCGATACCGCCTTCGCGAGGCCGTGCCGCCCTTGCTGTCCGCTTGCACGGTCATCCTCATTGTAAACCTGTATCGCTAATCCGATTGTCGCTCCTCGCCGACATGGCGGGAGTCGTCCCGCTGCTAGACGCCCCCCAGAATGCAATCCAGCGCCGGCGCTCTTAGGGCTTGCCTCATCCGGTGCTCGGCGCTGCGCTCGGGCTGTCTCCGGGCTTTATTGGCGCTTATGTGGCGAGCGCCGAGAAGTTGGGGCTCTTTCGTTTTGATGTATGAGTGGATTATTTGAAGTGTACATAGTTGCTCAATTTTCAAGCAATTTGTAGAATTCATGTGATCTTCGTCAAGATGCTTCCCACTGACGTTAACTTCCACTAAATTAATCTTTAAATTACAGCAGAATGTGTTTAATTAAAATGTAGAAGAATGTGTATGTTAACGGGAATAACGTGTAATTAAAAAAGAGGAATGTGTCAATAAGAAGAAATATATTATTTTAAATAAAGAATATTAATCTTGACATTGCATGTAAGAATCCACTTTATTATATATTTGTTAATCATGAATATTTATTTGTTAATAATGAATATTTATTTACGATATTATAAATTTGTAATGAAGTGATAAAAATTCAGAAGGAAGTCTTTTGATAACTTGAATTCTCAAATTAATCTGCTACTTAACATCATAATTGATTTAATCAGAAAGGAAGTTTTCTCTCTCTTATATATTAGTTTGACCGGAAGCGGGACCCAGGCTATGTTTTTCAAACGAGGATATAGAATTTAGATATATGGTGGTATCAATACAAAAAGTGCAATATTGCTCTGAGCAATATCCTCCGATTATAAAAGATCTTGAAATTATATTTACAATGTTAGTACGTGAAATTTGTCTCATTCTTTACTAGCAGAGATTTATTTTTACATTCGTTGGTAAAGCTTCACTTGTGTTGAGACAGGTCTGTGATGGAATCACGTTTTATAATTCAAGCAATAGTTTGAGTCTTAAGTTCTAGTTGTGATTTGTATTTGCGAGAAACCTATAAAATGTTTAATGTGGTTTTCTACGTCCTATTATACGAGTATATGGAACGGTTATGGTTCAACATCAGATCTTAAAGTCTGCTAATGAAGATAACGCATTTACGTACGTAATGTGTTACGACATGAGTATCTTCTACCCGTATTTTGTGGATTTTACAGATTCTACTTCCCATAATTTTGGCTTTAGAAGGGGTGTGTATAATTGTACTCGTATTATGTCGCGAAGGGAATGTCAACCGTAAGCAGGTTCGAGTAATTTTGCCGATAAAATTCTGACTGTCCTCCATTTAGATTGATTGAATCATTCATTCATTCATTCATTCATTCATTCATTCATTCATTTCTAACTTCATGCGCACTATGAGGTAAGCAAAAGTAGCACGACTAACTTTAGAGCAAGAAGTGAATCACTAAAACAAAGTGTGTAACTTTCATCCTTATTTTATTATATCAATGTTATTAAAATCTTTAAAATTTTATAAAACATGTTATCAATCTTCCCTCCAATAAAAAGATACAGTGACAAGACAAATTTAATGCTATTTCATTGATATTGGTTTCATTGATAGATTTCTTAGAAGAATTGAGTCGCAGTCAAATACATTAAAATGGACAATGAAGTTGTTATACTACAATACTTTGGCATATAAATGATGATATATTTTGGTAGTCAGAAAATACAATTTTTTAATAAATATTAGTGTAATTAGATTGTAACATTAACTAATTGTCTATATTTACTAGAATATATAAAAGATTGTTTACGTATTTGACCATAGCATTTTCTTGGATTATCACATTTGTCATTAATACTTCAGAATCTTAATTCGACTTAACAGCTTAACAACTAGATAACAAAATGTTTTTTTCTTCATTTTGAAACTGTTCATTTTCAAAATATCAAATAAGAAAACGATATTACTTCAAAAAAACACCACAAAGTAATAATATATTACAAAGTTTCATCATCCCGTCTTCTTTCTCTAGTCCTCTCTCTACACCACAAAATTTACATCTTGCATCGACGCGTTGCGGCAAAGTACTCCCCATGCATTTCGCAAAGTACTATTACAGCATGGACCGCACGCATTGCAAATCTTCTCTTCCTCCCGCCCCCCCCCCATCGCGCCCATCCAAGATCCGGACAGGAGGAATAAATCGTGGCTCCTGCTGCATTAGTGATGGGACCTTCTCCGCGAGGCGATTTCTCTAATGGCGGCCGGTCGCCTCTCTCGACTGTTCCGCTAGTTGCATGAAGACGCCGCTTGATGGAAGTCGCGTCGTAAAGGCTGGCCGCTGGTGCGGAGATATATACGGCCCGGCCGATGGTTATCATGAAATGTTAACCGGCGGGCGACTATAAAGCGCGCGGGGCGCAATCTGGGAGACTCCACTCAACGGAAGTGCCCTCTCGCCCGCGCCCATGCAGGTGACGGAATCTTCGATTCGAGCAGGAGGTTGTGGACCATTCCATCCCAAGAGGAAAACGATAGATTCTGTAAGCGGACACTCTAGCCAATACCACTATAACTGCTCTTTATTTCGTTCTTTTCGCATACTTTGTCGTGTTTCATTTGACGTTGTATTCTACCTTTGTCGATTTGTAATAATTGCAAGAAACAGTGAGTTTATAAAATGCAATTTATCTCTTTTCGAGCTTCTCTATATTCTTTTCTGGAAAAAACACATTGTTCTCTTTCTTCTTATCACAGCTAGTACGACGGTCGTTTCTTGCTGAAGTACAATGGCAAAATGGACTATTCTTTTCTTGGCTCCAGTCAAATTCGATTTAAACGACTGGAAAAGTGATTGGCTGTTTCTTTGTCGTGTGTATATTTTGCGTTCCCTGTTCGCGCACTCTCTCCTATCTGCCGTATGCTCAAGTGAAGTAGGTGGTAGTGGCACGAATTCAATTATGCTAGTGACACGATGTAATCGCCATAGCGAGCTGTTACACTACGAATTTCCTCATTGCTCCAAAATTGAGTTGTAGCTTCTCTGTACACGGAGTATTGCGTTCCAAAGATATTGATACCAACTTTTTTTCTTTTTCTGATCAGATTCACGATATAGAGGTGTCAGTGTATCTTGTCCGATGTGAAGAAAAATGATTATATCGTATGTCTGCTTGACTGATGTATTTTTTGGACTGGATGTTATTTTTATTAACATATATTTAATTATTTACAATTTCTAATACATTTTTTATTCAGCAAATGATATAGATGAATTTTAGAGACAGATGGTCAGTGCTAGCGCTTAAACCGTTTAGAAATTTTCTCCAAAACTGATATTTCCCGATCGATCTCAAACTTGAGAAGCCCAACAAATTTGAAACCGTATTATAATTTTGAATACATTTCACATGCAGTTCTAAAAAAGACAAGCCCCGAAAGTTTCTCAAAAACAGTTTCAAGTTTTTGTATTATTATTTTACGTTCCAAAGGTCGCTTTAAAATGGCTCAGGTCTAATTTTCGTTCATCTCTGGATTTTCGAATCTTACAAAATTTCGGGAAGCTAGTTTTCATGTGTGAGAGTAAAATTTGTACAACGAAATGTTACGTTTGTTGCAACAGTTAAATGTGTTTCTGTATACTTTGGCTTTCAATTTACACCACTTGTGCCGAAAATATTAACTAGCACACATCTTATATAAAAGCAATCTACACGATATTAAAATGAAAAAATATCTTGCAAATTGAAAGACTAAAATGAGTGTTACTAATTATTATTATACTTTTAAGCCCCTTTTTGGGTTCAATGTATTTTCAATTATCATCCTTTTAATGCCGTAGCGATGTCAGACCGTAGGATCGTAGGTTCTAGACCCGCCGCGGACATAGTTGTATTTGTGTTCGTCCTTTCACCCCCTATTATCACCATATCATGTAATCTTCACAGTTACCATAACGTTAAATCTAATAGTGGTCGCTAATGACCCAGATGATCATGCGACCTTAAATGCAAAAAAAAACAAAAACTTCAGGGTGTAAATGTGCGCGATTCAAATTGAAATTCTTTCTTTTGAACCAGTGTTAAGTTTATGACGTCGTCGAGGTTTGACAACCTCTTAGAACTCCTTGACCTCAGCAGTGATGCAGCAGCTGAGTATCAACAGTAATTCTGTCACCAGCCATCCACTCACTCTCGAATAATTGTAGAGCGGCGAGTGAGCTGGCTTTACGGAGAGGTCTTGGCCACGCCCTTCGAGAAGTGGTCATTCGAAGTTATCGCTTTGATGTCTCGCATACTTTCGAAACCTGTATTTTTACACCTGTAATTACTTTAACTTTGTAACTTTTAGACAAGGTTTTTTTTTTCGAGAGGTTGGTGTTCAGTGAATTAAGATTGAGAGTACAACCCACTACTTAATGCAATAATTCTACAATATATGTCGTATCAGATGCTCTTCCTAATATCAGCAATAAATAATTTCTTTAGAATATCAGCGCAACTTCATCAGTCAGGAACAGTAGTATTTTCTTACTTTTAGGAATGAAACTTACATAAATAAATTTAACTGTTATAGTATTTGCATAATAAAATAGAGAAAAGTAAGAATAATTTCACACAAGCCTACCTTACGCTGTATTAAAAGTTCACAAAACTAATTTTCTCTGGGCCGATTACAACTGCCCAACCCTAAAAGAATAGTTTAGATGTAACCATTATCTCCTTTTCGCTCATAATGTAGTTTCATACTTCTTCATATGGGCTACTCATATGAGTCGATCATGGTGTGCCCGCAACAATTGGAAGTAAGCCCTCCGATTTCTCGTGGCTACAGAGTAAGTAGACAAGAGTACAGGGAAACATACAGAAGTCAATCAATATTTAGTCTCAGTACTTAAAAGTTACTTCAAGAAATTTCGAAAATTTAATTTTAAATTCTAATTTTGAACCAAAATGATTGAGAGAATATTTAGTTGAATATTTTGAAAGAGTATTATTTAAAACTAGAATGTCACGTTAATTCACTAGCTCTACAAATATACACAAGCCCTGTCTTTTTTAATTTTATTAACTTAATAAAGTTCGACCACTGCGGTATATTAAAAAGTATGATACTCTTATAATCAAAACCTCAGCAAAACAAACGCTCTTTACTAGGCGTAAGTTGTGTCAGTTTTTCTAATTGAAAGATATATGAAACAGTTTGTGATACGATATACTGGAGGTGTTTTGTCAGAGGTAAACAACTGACTGCACTGCTTAATTACATTATAACACGCCTCGTTGATTATGAACTCTCACTAGGTCCGTAGCTAATCATTAATGAAGTAGCTGGACAATTATTTCTCCACTTAGAACTGACAAGGTTTGCAAGTGGATGTTAGTACTTACTCTGAATGCCATTATGACAATAGACACCACAGCAGCCCCACAACGCCACTTATAATTCTGAGAATTGTGAAAATTGGAACAAATATTATTCATTTTCGCTGGAATATTCAATGTCACATGACAGGAATACAACTTGTGATTTTCGAGTGTTGACATAGCTAACGTAACTTAAGTATAAGTATTTCTTTGTTTCCAGTAATGGCCCAACTCCATACGTTTTGCGGATTTCATGATTCATTAAACTTCGAAGAAGTCATAATGGAATTTCTGGAATGTCCAATGAAGAAATATTCATTGAGGATTTTTTAAATTTTTTTATTATAATTTAGATCTTTTCAGTCGACACTCAATTAACACTGGGTAGTTAAAATTATTTGGGTATTTCTAAAGTTTTTATGAATGATTTTTGCAAGTTAGTTATTAGTTGCAAGTTGGCAAAGTTGTAAAAAGTGCTCCTTTTTGCGAACAACACTACATACAGTATAAACGAAAATATGTTTAGTGGCATTCACTTCAATGAAAAATGTAAAATATAATCCCTCAATCCATTCGGTAGGTCATAGGTAGTGGGAGATACAATAAAAGATTGACCCCCTTCTCAAGCTCAGGAACGAATTCTCGACCTTCTAAGTGTATAAATGTAACTTCACTATCTGTGCAAGTTTTTTAGAGTTCAGACCGAGAAAGGTCGCTAAGGGCATCAACTGATGCCTGCAGTGCTTCTGGCCAGGAGGTCTTAAGATTCGAGTGTCAACAGCAGCAGGATTTTTGACACTACCTACGTAGCGGGGTCGAATTCAGCCGCTCTCTGGAGGAGAATTCTAACGTCTGGCTGCTCTGATCGGTAGTGTTCCGTCGTCGTTTATCCGATCATCACCAGGCAAATGGCGAAGCAAAACACCAAGAAACGGCCCACGGACCGCGTACAACCTTTGCATATCCTTGCTTCTTCTGTCCTCCTCCTTTACTTACACAAGTTACGTTACAGTCACACACATGTCCGGAGACCGGTCGGGATCCTAGAATTTTTCTCGGGTGGGACGACGCCCCGCTGGTGGGAGATACCTGGTGGAGGAAAATCTCCGCCAGCCGACGTAGGTCGACGCCGGATCTCGGAGGAGAGGTCACTTGCGATAATACATGCACTACACTTACGGTAATAACGACCTCAGCAGTTGACATTTAAATCACTTTTTTAAAATTTATTTTTATTTGGGAAGGTCAATGTTTAATACACTCTACTTTGTTATAATTGCTTATATCTACTTATAATTAACTTAAAATAATCTTACTAATAATCTTAAAATACAACTTACATTACTACTTGAGTAGTAGATGTATCTGTATATAATATCTCTACTTTGGTTCGAGATCTGAGAATTTATTGAGGAATATGTGGAAAGAAAATGTATTTTTCAATCAATCTAGTGTTCAAGCAGTAATATAGTTATTTAAATTAACGTCCTCTATGTTCTCGTGTCAGAAAATCGATTTCTCCACAAAGGGCACGATGAGGAATGATAGCAAAAACCTGTAGCGTTATTTCTTTGCGAATAGTTTTTATTACACAGGAAATAATATGTTCTTAGCAATTTTTGTTCACAATTATCGTTTCCACCTGTATTTATAATTAAACTTGTATAAGGGCTAGAATAAAGACCCATAATTTTAGAAAACGTGCAAATAATACACTTCTTTCTATAGTATATCACACAGTTTCTATTATTTTACATTAAATTAATTAATTACTTCATGAATACGGAGTTGTCTGTAGACTTCACAATCGATAGCCATTGAGCTCTTTATATGAAGTGAATTGTCTTTATCTTCCACCCTAAAATCACAAGATAAAACACCATGCCTTAGGAGAGATTTTAACTTTCAACTCTCTGTAGGTTGCCTGGGAACTTCACAATCAGCATCATGCGCTAGCTGCTGAGCCCATTTACACAAAGTAAATTATCGTTATCATCCACAATACAATCACAAGCATCAGCAATCATTAAACCGCCATGCCTCAGGCGGGATTCGAACTCTCAACCGTATCGACAAACGGGTACTCTCGTTGTGACTGTCCAATACAGCTAGCTATTCTGCATGGGCGTCTCCTCACGCTCGAATATACAACGCTTCTTCAGATGCGCGGTTATTCCGTGCGTGTATACAGACGGCTCAAGGTCCACGGAGAAAACATCGGCGTCTCCGCCCTCAATATGTAACCCTGGCTGGCGGCCTCATTCTGTTCCATCACTCGCAGGAAGCAACCCGATCGAGGGCGGATAAACCCCTTGACAAAAGAAGAGCCAAGCCACCGCGCGCCACCCGAGAGAGGTCGACGCCATCTCCTTCGCCCCCTCAACCCCCTCCCCCCCAAGCCATCCGCCGCTGGGATGGCTTAAAGGTGATGTCCCGTACGCGAGCTCTGAGCTTTCGCGTGAGGCACGAAGGGTTGAATAGAGCAAGAGCCTTTTGTAGTCCGGGAAATTTAAACAGCTAAGAAGGTTGTCGTGTTTGCTAACTTTGTGATTGTTAATTTAATGCGCAGTTGTCTACAATTTTAACACTTCGTGTTGTAGTGTCTCAAACGCAGACATTGTTGTGCGCATCTGTTGAGAGGAGTTGGTGATTATGCGGATGTAACGTACGTAAAATTTACAATGAATTAAAACATCTGTAGATATCCCTAATGAACAGAACAAACTATTTCTGTTCATTGTCAATCGACATGTATGTTTGAATAAAAAAAGTCTTTCTCCGACAGTAACACACGACTTAATTTGACAGGACTATGTCGCCCATAGCTACACTGTTTACAACCTTATTTATTTAGACAACGCACGTGAGACACACAAATTTTATCATTGTGGACAATTACCGTTTGTTCAAACATAATATTGGCAAATTTTAATTAATATAGTTACTATTTAATTGTATTAAGATATATAATATAGTAGATGGTACTAAAATTAATTTGATTAAGGAGCAGAGGACACACGGTTAATATATTACGAAATGTTTCAATACTTTCTCGTTATTCCAGGCGGCTCGGTTTCTTCCCAATTCATCTAGTTTTATAGATTTTAAATCGGTTTTACAAAGTATATAGGAGTGCTTTTTCACATTGACAACAAAACTTGACAATTTAATGCACACTGGCATTTATACTCTCAGTGGACAACTACGTAATCTCATTGGAGAACTCTCGTAAGCTTTCCAGTCGTAGTGCTTGGTTAATTTGATAGACTTAGAAAACAACTGCCTTTGGGCTTCAACTTGCCCTACAGAAACTATTTTTATTTTGTTTAAACACTTATTTAAATCAATATACACAATCAACCACAAACCTAATGATCAAAATCGTTTTCGACTAAGACTATTTCTTCGGCCTCTTCTCGCCGGGGAATAACGATTATGAATGGAAAAGGAAAGGACGGAATCGCCCACGTAGCCCAAATAACCGGATTGCGGAAAGTGGATACGATTGAGAAGGATACTTGCAAGCCGTCACGTTATATGCTGCCCGAGGACTGACTTGCGGCAAACATCGTACACCACTGATCAGATCGGCTGACTAATGAACTCGATTCTTCAGGCATTTGAAAGTTGCTGATCTTCAACAAAGAAAATCAAATGGTTTTCAAGATTCACATTAAAACGTAATTTTCATATAATCTATTGTTTTATGGCTATGTAGGGCATGTGATACATATTAACACATTAATTTGTATTGAATGGCTGTGTTGAAAATCTTTACAAAATAATTACACTATGCATTTCTTATTTATCTTCTCTAAGCATTAATCTCAGAGGGTTAATCTATGGTCATCTATCATCTATCGTAACAGAGCCGTAGAAAAGAAACGATCTATCGTTATGAGACAAATAATAATCTACCGAATACACTGACTAAAATAACCAAAAGTGACAGGCGTGACTGACATAGGTTCTTCCTTCCTACCATTGACAAGAAATGAGCACGAAACAACGCCCCCAAAACCATCCCAAACCCAGTATCTTTGCTTCACCTTCCAGTCTATCATTTTTACATTCGCTCTCCCTCACTAACATTTACACCCATACAATGTACATTTACTTGTCGTGTACTTCACACAAACTAGGCGTCTCGTAACACATACTAGTGTTGTATAATTTTCTTACTTTCTTGCTTATTACCCTTTCCCTAACAGTGAGATGTAGTAGTTCAAACTGCATTTCTGTCGGTGCCGACGACTGTGAGCATCAAACCACATTCACTCATAAAAACAAAAAAAACTCACACGTACTCACATATTTAGATCTATATAGTGTTATTCAGACGATCGTCTTCTTCAGATGCGCTACATTTACAATGCTGTGCTATATTCCTATTCCCTTGTTTCCTACACTTTCCTTTCAAATCTCGGCGATGCACCGCGGTGGCCGAATTTTTGAGACTTCCTACATAGCTAGGTGGAATTCAGATGCAGTTTGGAATCTACTCTACCACTCTTATGGTAGTGTCTACTGTTGTCTGTACTATACACTACTACACATGTTTAGACCGCAGACGGAAGCTTAGAGTTTGTCCAGGCTGGGGTGGTGCCAGATTGGTGGAAGATACCTGGTTGGGGAAAATCACCGCAAGCTGACGTAGGTCGAAGCTTGAACTCGCCATTCAGCAGGGGAAGATCACCGCTACCTTCCACAATAAAACCAGACCCTACACTTAACGGAGTAATGATATCAGCAGTTCACGCGCCAGGGATCACTAATCAATCAAGTAATATAAATGCCTATGCATATGCACATGTCAATATGCAGACGTTCTGAACTCATGAGGACGTTAGCCGTGTACTTTGGGCCACACAGTCTGCGCCCCTTTGCGCAGCCATTCGCAGCCGGGATGTTCCCGCTTAAAGCGATAGCCCTGGCCGCCCCCGCGCCGCGTTCACCTCGCCACGTGGCGACAATTCGCCGCTGAATCGCCCATCGTCGCCCGCGGCGCGGGAGGCAGGGGCGGGGCCGGGGGCGGTGCCGGGGGCGACGCTCCGAGATCTGAGACGCGCTGCCGCGTGCGTAGCAATGCGTCAGGAAGCGGAAGCGGGCGGAGGCGGCACGCATAGACACGCGTTATACACAATTTACGCGCTCGCGATCTTAAGAGGCCCTCCACGTCTGCGCGGCCGCGCTGCTGCATTATGGAGCACTCCGCCCGTTCGCTCGCCCGGCCGCCCACGCTCGCGTGCGGGCTGCAGGCTGCGGCTGCGGATGTTCTGGGGGGTGGAAAGAGTCGGGGCGGGGCGAAGAAGGGTGGAATGAGGTGGCGGCCGGGTGGAGGCAGAGCGGAGGAGTGAGAGAGAAGGATGGGGTGACGAGGAGGGTGTGGGGCACGTGTGAGGCGGGGTTGACGGGGGTGTGGAGCAAGGGTGAGGCGGGTACGCCGTGTGGTGTACGGCGGTGGGTACGGGGTGGGTACCGTGCGGTGGCGTACGTGGTTGGTACGGGTGGGTACGTGGGTGGTACGGGGTGGGTACGGGTGGGTACGATGGGTACGGGAATGGCGTACGGGATGGGTACGGAGTTGAGTACTGCGTGGGTGGGGTGTCACGTGTGGCAAGGGCAGGTCGGGGCGCAGGTGGCGGGGCGGGTGAGGGCGGGCGGGCGGGTCGGTGCGGCGGTGCGGGGTCGGTGCAGGGTCGGCGGGTCGGTGCATGGGTCGGTGCGGGTCGGTGCGGGTCCCGTGCGGGGTCGGTGCGGGGTCGGTGCGGGTCGGTGCGGGGTCGGTGCGGGCGTGCGGGCGGTCGGGGTATCGGTGCGGGTCGCGTGGGGGTCGGTGCGGGGTCGGGGCGGATGCGGGGCGGGCAGAAGCAAGACGAGGGCAGGGAGGGGCAGCGCAGAGGCTGCACATGGCAGAGTAGGAGCAGGCAAATAAGGGGCAGGACGGGGGCAGGGCAAAGCAAACGCAGGGCGGGGAAAAGTGACAGGGGGAGGCAGGGTGGAGCGAGGCCAATGCACCGCAATGAACGAAATGTATTTGCTCATAAACTAGATGTGAAAAAATGTGCTTTCAACTTTTACTTACATTAATCATACCCTATTTCACACATTCGCAATGTCATTTTTACATTCCTTAAATCGTTTGGTTATTTAACATTCTCACATACTATTTGTGAGAATAAAGAATAATAATGCTGCGAGGATAAACGGTGATCTTTCGCCAAAAAAAGCTCTTATTACCGGTCTGTTGTAAAGAAAAGTGCACAAATCTTGTTCCTATATGTATTAAAATATTTCCTGTAACACCTTGTAGTGAATGTGACGGAAATGAGTGAATGTGACGGAAATGAGTGAATGTGACGGAAATGAGTGAATGTGACGGAACGGCTGCATGTGGTGGGAATGTCTGAATGTTACAGGAATTGCTGGAAGAGTCGGAAATGGAAGAATGCTGCGGGAATGGCTGGATGTCACCGGAATGGGTGGAGGCGACGCGAATGTTCGGATGAGAGAAACGCGGGGTGAGTCGGGAGCGCGAGATGCGAGGTGGGTGCGGGGGCGTAGTTGTTCGAGCGTCAGGGAAACAAACCCGAGGCGGCGCGGCGCGGGATGTCGTGGGCGTCGGCGCGAGCCGCGGAGAGGCGGGGCCCGCACCGGGAATCAATAGCGAATGTCGTAAAGAATGCGGGCACGTCCAGGCGACATCCATAATACAAAGGCGAGCGGGCGGGTAACCTATTTACTTGACAGACACCTGAGGCCGCGTGTGCGCTCGCTCGCCCTTGCCTTTGCTGCGCTGCGCAGCTCTGCGCTGTCACTGCGCCGCCTCCGCACATCCGCTGCGAGAATCTCCGACGCCTTTCAAGCTCTGCCGCGCTCCGTTTCTGGCACGGGAGCCCTGCAAGCCTTCATCTGTTACCTTTCCGCCTTACTTTGTAAGAAGCAAAAGTATTGTAATCGTGCGCCGGTGACGGCGATTTTTCGAAAGAAAAACTGTCTGCGAGCAAGGCTAGCACCTAAACCGTTAAGACGACTATCATCAAAATATACATTCCCCAATCGATCTGAACGAACTCATGGCCCTGCTAGTTTCCTTAGATATTATGATTCTTAGGGGTTCTTTGCATGAAGCATCCACATTTTCCAATTTTGTTCAAAAAACGACTTTTTTTTTGAGAAAACTTTGTACAGTAACAGCGTTAAGGATATTTAAAAGAACTGGCCAGGTCTCATTTTCGTTGCAATCCCTGATTTTCGAAAAACTCCAAAAGTTCAAAATTGTTCTACTTCTTCCCACTAGTGCAATATTGAAGAGAGGTTTTTTCGTACTGACAACGGTTTTGCAAAGCCAGATTTTGAAATAAGGTCATATATATTTTTTCCTTTTGCGAGTCTTGTATACGCAATTTCTGCTTGAAGTTAGGGCAATTAATAAAGAAAAACATATTATCAAAAATGCCTTAATACTTTTCCTATTTTTTCACAAACAGAACAACAAAAGCTTAAACAATTGGTACAGGTGTCATTTTCTTGGACCTTTAAATTTTATGAAAACTACAAAAGTTAGAAATGTGAGAAAATTTTGTAAATACTGTTGTAGAACTATTAGTTTTCTTCTTTATTTTCAGTGATATTTAAGATTTCAGGACACGAAATTTTCTGGCCAGACCTTTTAATTTGTTCTACGTAGATTTACTTTGCTCATTTAAAATCAAATTCCAAGATCCTCTTCTTACTATAATTCTTCTTACTATAATTGCCCGGCTTTTTCGTTCACCCAATCGCTTCTTCATAAAGAAATGGAGTTAGTCACTCTGCTAGGTGGGGAAATTTGTAAATTCGTTGAATTTTACTTGCAAATTGTGTGTTTTCAAATCTGAACTTCTTTTTATTATCACACGAATTTCTGAAGAGTATTGAATTCACGAAAACTAGAAATGTGCTTCGAATCTTCCAAGTCCAATATCTGTGATTGTAAGTAAATCTCCATTGGATTTTTATTACATTTCAAACCTTCAAAGACGCTTTACTTTCTTGAACTCACCCCCGCTCCCCTAATCACCGGATGCAACTATCACTCCTTCATCCTACAAAGCTCACCGCGGGGGTTATATCACTTTGACAACCTATGGGTTAAATGACGTCCTCACAAACAAACATAAATTAATTCTCTATCGCTCGCCCCCGGCGCGTGCCGCCCCTCTGCTTCCTTGTTCTTTGCCGCCGCCGGCGGCGGCGCCGTGCGGGGGCGGGTAGCGCGCCCGCATCGGGGGAGGGGTGCGGTGGCGCCGCCTGGCGATAAGAAGGCAAAGAAGGCGCCCGCTTGTTGGCTGCGTCGTGTCGCGTCGCGTCGCGTCCCGTCGCGATGGGCCGCACAAAAGCGTCAGGAGCATCGCTGGTTGCCCCCATTGTCCCCGCGTAATTACCGATACCCGCCTCGCCTCGCCGCTCCGCCCGGGGCCTGGCGCGCCTCCGCGCCGCCGACAGCTCAAAGGCGGCGGAAGGGGCGGCGGAGGCGGGCGCCTGCTGCGGGAGCGGCCTGAACGGCGAAAGAAAACTTTGTCGCTAATTTTAGCATCTTCTTCGCATTTACCTATGTATTTATTTACATTTCTTCTCTTCATTTTCCCTTCTTAATCTTCTTCTTCTCTTTATTCCATTTCATTCTCTGTCCCACTCTCTCCTACTTTCTCTCCACTCCCGACCTTTCTTCTTTTTCTTCTATTTTTATGTATTTTACTTTCTTTTCTTAATTCTTCTTCTATTTCTTTTTAGTCCTTTATTTTGTTCTTCTTCAATTTGTTTTTCTTCTAGTTCGTCTTCTACGATTTCTTCTAGCTGATTTCTTCTATATCAATATGAAAAACAAACTAATAATATTTATTGATTATGATTGATTATATATTGATTGTTTGTGATATCACACGAGATTTGCAAAAATTATGTAGGTTTTGGAAGGGGTTTGCAAACAAGAACACTCTGAAATGTTTTGTTTTTCGATAAGTAAGAGAAAATATTGTTACGATAAAACATAATTTATCTTTATTTCTTGGAAAAATTACTAGCGACCCCAAGAAGCTCATTATTGTGACCTAATGAGATAAACAACAATAAAGATTTCTAATATGGGCTGTTTATGATTTCCTGGCGCTTTGTCGGGTACATCGTTTTATACTTGTTTAACTACGTGTATTTTAAGAATCACTGCCAGTTAATTATACAACTCAAAATTTTCTTTGCAAGATATATGAAAATTATCATCTCCAAGTTGTTTTACTTGGTTGTGATAATATTTTTTGAAAAGAAAATTCGTAGAAAATACATTTTTGGTCGTAGTCCAATTTATGTTCATTTTACTTAATTTAATATTGTAATGATATTTGTAATGTAATTTGTTTTGCTTTGTGGTGTTCAGCGTTTATAATTTAACATATTTTGTTAAAAGGACTTGGGTTAGTAGGAAATCGAGACATATTTCGACAGAATCGAGATATTACTATAAACGAATATCGAAAGTGTTACTGTGGCTGATGTGGCATATCTTGTTACTGCTCCAACACTGCACTGCCCTCCCACTTGTGTCGGGATATCAGTATGGAATTTAGAGCTTGTTCTGGTTGGCCGAAGTGTAGGTGGGCGCCAGATCTCACCATTCAGCAACGGAAGATCATCCTCACCTACGCGACATAACATGCAGTACGATTATGGGGAAAATAAGAGATTCATAAACTACGTATGTGCAAAATGTGCTTTCAACTTTTATTACATCTAATCATACCCTATTACACATTTGCATGTCATTACACATTCCTTAAATTGTTGGTTATTTAACATGTCTCACAATACTCATTGTCAGAATAAAGAAAATAATGCTGCGAAGATAAACGGCGATCTCCGCCAAAATAAAGCCCTCTTATTACCGGTCTCTTGTAAACGGATAGTGCAACAAATCTTGTTCCTATATGTAGTAAAATATTTCACCTTGTAACACCTTGAGTGAATGGACATGAAAAAAGTGAATGTGACGGAAATGAGTGAAATGTGACCGAAATGATTGATGTGATCGGAAATGGGGTGAATGTTGACGGAAATCGAGTGAATGTGACGGAAATGAGTGAATGTGAACGGAAATGAGTTGAATGTGACGGAAATGACTGAATGTCGACGGAAATGGGTGAATGTGACGGAAAATGAGTGATGTGATCGGAAATGAAGTGAATGTGACGAAAGGAGTGAATGTGACGGGAGAAGATGAAATGTGAACGGAAAGGAGTGAATGTGACGGAAAGGAGTGATGTGACGGAAAAGGAAGTGAATGTGACGGAAAGGAGTGAATTGACGGAAAGGAGTGAAGTGATCGAAATCAGTGAACGTGACAGAAATGGCTTCAGCGGCGGATTGTCTGTATGTTAGGGCATTGCTGGAATGAGTCGGAAATGGCTGGAGTGTCACCGGAATGGGTGGAGGGCGACGCGAATAATTCGGACTGAGAGGAAATCGCGGGGCTGAGTCGGGAGCCGAGCGCGAGTGGTGCGGGGCCGTAGTTGTTCGAGCGTCAGGGAAACAAACCAGAGGCGGCGCGGCGCGGGCGCGTCGGCGGCGGCGCGGGATGTCGGGGCGTCGGCGCGAGCCCGCGGAGAGGGCGGGTCCCGCACCGGGATCAATAGCGAATGTCGTAAAGAATGCGGGCAACGTCCAGACATCCCATAATCACAAGCCGAGCGGCGGGTAACCTATTTACTTGACAGACACCTACGGCCCGCGGTGCTGCCGGCGCTTGCTGCCTGCGCAGCTCTGCGCTGTCACTGCGCCGCCCGCAGCATCCGCTCGCAATCCGCCCCTTCAAAGCTCGCCGCCTCCTTCTCGACGGGAACCCTGCAAGCCTTCATTTGTTACTTTTCGCCTTACTGTAAGAAGCGAAAGTATTGTAATCGTGCGGTGCCGGCTGCAGCGCGATTTATTCGAGAGTCAACAATTTCTGTCTGTTTAGCAATTGCTCAACGCGACCTGACAAGTCGTGGTGAAGAGACGAGCGATCTAAATTGGTATTATTGTCTCAGCGCTCTGAAGCGCGAACTCTATTTGCTCCCGCGAGGTTTGCTAGATATTATATCTGGGAAGATATTTAAAAGAACTTGGCTGGTTCATTCTTGCATCCTTCGTTTCAACAAACTGCGAAAGTTGAAAATTCTCGACTTCTTCCCACTATTGCAATTTGAAGAGAGATTTTTGGTACTGACAACGGTTGCAAAAGCCAGAGTTGAAAAATAGGTCATCGTATATTTTTCTTTCGTGCGCCATTTTGTATATTTCTGCTGAAGTAATGTAATAAAAAATAAAAACTTATCTCTCAAACAATCCTTAATACTTTTCCATTTTTTCACAAACCAGAACAAGAAAATCTTAAACAATTGGCGCAGGTTCATTTCTTGACCTTTAAATTTTGAAAATGCAAAAGTTAGAAATGTGCAGAAAATATGTAAATGCCGTTGTCGAACTATAGTTTTCTCTTTTATTTTCAGTGATATTTAAGATTCAGGATAATGATATTACTGGCCAGGACCTTTAATTTGTTCTAGGTGATTACTTTGCTCATTTAAAATAAATTGCCAAGAATCCTCATTCTTCTACTACCAATTGGCCGGCACTTTCGTTCACCCAAACGCGTCTCAGAAAGAATAGACTAGTCACTCTGATAGGAGGGACAATTTTGTAAAATTCGTTGATTTTACTTGCAGAATTGTGTTTTTTTCAAACGGAACTTCTTTTTATTATCACACGAATTTCTGAAAGATAATTGAATTCACAAATATCTTAGAAATGTGCTTCGAAACTTCCAGTCCCAATATCATTGTTGAAAGTAAAATTCCATTGGATTTTTATACATTTTCAACCTTCCAAAGAACGCTTTTACTTTCTTGAACTCACCCCCGCTTCCTAATCACGATGCAACTATCATGCCTTCTCCTACAAAGCACACCGCGGGGGTTAATATTACTTTGACAACCTATGGGGTTAATGACGTCCTCACAAACAAACATAAATTAATTCTCTATCGCTCGCCCCCGACGCGTGCCGCCCCTGCTTCCTTGTTCTTTGCCGCCGCCGGCGGCGGCGGCCGTGCGGGGGCGGGTACGCGCCCGCATCGGGGAGGGGTGCGGTGGCCCCCCCGCCTGGCGATAAGAAGCCAAAGAAGCGCCCGCTTTGTTGGCTTGCGTCCCGTGCGCGTCGCGTCGCGTCCCGTCGCGATGGGCCGCACAAAAGCGTCAGGAGCACGCTGGTCCTCCCATTGTCCCCCGCGTATTACCGATACCACCGCCTCCCGCCCGCCCGGGCCTGGCGCGCTCCGCCGCCGACAGCTCAAGGCGGCGGAAGGGGCGGGGAGGCGGCGCCTGCTGCGGGAGCGGCCTGAACGGAAAGAAAACTTTGTCGCTATTTTAGCATCTCTTCGATTTACCTATTTATTAAATTTCTTCTCTTCTTTTTCATTTCTTAATCTTCCTTCTTGCCCTTCATTACCATTTCATCTCTGTCCCACTCTCTCCTACTTCTCTCCACTCCGACCCTTTCTTCTTTTTCTTCTATTTAAATGTATTACTTTCTTTCTTTAATTCTTCTTCTATTTCTTTTTAGTACTTTAATTTGTTTCTTCTTCAATTTGTTTCTCTTTAGTTCGTCTTACATTTTTCTAAGCTGATTTACTGTCTAGATAATATGAAAAACATAACTAAATAATATTTATTTATTTCTCTAGGCTTATGATTCACACGAGATTGCCAAAATTATGTGATTTTGAAGGTTGCAAAGAACACTCTGAAATGTTTTGTTTTCCGATTAAGTAAGATAAATATTGTTACGATAAAACATAATTTATCTTCATGCCTTGGAAAAATTACTACGACCCAAAAGCTGATTATTGGACCTAATGAAATACAACAACAATAAAGATTCTAATATGGGCTATTATGATTTCCCTGGCGCTTTGTCGGGTACATCGTTATACTTGTTTAACTACGTGTATTTTAAGAATCACTGCCTGTTAATTATACAACTCAAAATTTTTTGCAAGATATAATGAAAATTATCATCTCAAGTTGTTCTTACCTGGTTGTGATATACTAATTGAAAAGAAATTCCGTAGAAAGAGACATTGTTGTCGTTGTCCAATTCGTTCATACTGCTTAAATTTAATATTTGGTCAATGTACTCTGTTTGTGCTTTGTGGTCGTTCAGGGTTTTATATTTAACTATCATTTGTTAAAAGGACTGGTTAGTTGGGAAACAAACACTTTCGTCCAGAATCGAGATATTAACATAACGAATATCCGAAAATCTACCGTGGTGAGTGGAACGTATCTCGTTACTGCTCCCAACACCACTCCCTCCCACTTGTGTCGGGAACACAGTCCTGGAGCTTTAAGAGCTTGTTCCGGTTGGCCGAAGTGTAGGTGAACGCTTAAGCTCCAGAGCTGGTTCCCGGTTGCCGAAGTGTAGTGCTAGTTCGCGACGAGCGGTGAAGGTGCGGATGTGCCCCCTGCCGCTCCGCTCCTCTGCCGACCCGAACGCCTAAGCCGCGCATAGAACCGGCCTCGCCTTCGCCGCCGCCCTCATGCCCGCCGGCGCCTGAGCGAGGGGGCGCGCAGGTACCTCTGGCAACAAAGCCATGGCGGAAACATCGGAGCCCGCCGCAGCGCCGCCCACGCCTCTGCCGCTGCCCTTCAACAGGCGCGGCCCGCGGATGACGCGGTAGTGCCGCCCCACCATGGCCGCTGCAGCTCCGCCGCCACCGCCGCCTCGGCCATCGCCCGAGACAACCAGGTGGATGCGGCGATGGCTCTTCCCAATCGATGTGGCTCGACTCCAACGCGAGTCCCTATCTGCGCCTGCAGAGGGTGGTGTGGAGACACATGGACTCCTCTCCTCCACCCCCGCAGCAGCAATCATAAAGGGTATGATGGGAGGAACCTAAATGGCCCCTGGATGGGACTCGCCTTCGGCCACGGGCACGGCGAAGCGGAGCTGTGGACTTCTGGAAGAATGCGGCGGGCCTTCCGCCCAGCTACTTCCAGCCCCACTGCCGAGCCGCGGCCCTTCACCCTCAGTGCTGACAAGGGTGCGCGCATTCGAAGCGCACTCCCCGCCCCACAACAATCAGAGGACGAACCCTCGCAACGCCGCTGCCTCCGGGAACGCGCGTACCAGCGGCAACCCAGCGAGGAGAATGCAACGCTCCCCTCCCACGCGCATCAAGCCCGAGCTGGGCCGGCCCCGCAGACCCAGTACAGCGGCCCGGTGGCCCTCCATACCTCCAGCGGGCCACCGAGACCTCCCCCTCCCTCGCAAAGGACAGCGGGGAAGCGAAACCGGGCCGACCGCCGCCACCGAAGCGGGCGCCCCCCCCGACCACCACCTTCCAGAGGCAGGAATCCAACCGTCGGCGAAAGCGAAGGTCGCTGCTCCAGCCAAGTTGTAGGCCCTGCCGCCACCCAACGGGACACGTCCGGAGGGTCCCAGATCTCCGCCGGCGAGGGCGGCGAACCCCCCCCACCCAACGAAGAAGCGTCGGCACTACCGTACGCGGGCCCGAGCGGCACAAACCAACCTCTGGCGCCCGGACGGGAATCCCCTGCAGGTAACGACTCCACCGCCAGCCCCATCCCTCCCAAAGCCTATGACAGCGAGCCGAGGGCACAGGATGGAGCGGGCGGCAATACCCGTCCCGTCAACCACGCGGCGCCCCGCAACGACGAATCTCGCGACGGAAGGCTCCGGGCACGCCTCCGCTCGAAACACGGGAGCCCAAGCGCGGCCGCCTCACGGCCGCCTGAAAAGCCATACTTATATAAGTCTACAGGCACTCCCCCGATGCTGCCGACACGTCGTGCGCTGGGCGTCGCCACAGGCAAAAAGCAACAATTGCCGAGACAAAACGCGGGGCTGGAAGCGTTTATTTCTTACGCAATTCAAACAAAAAGACAAAGAGCCTTAGAGGCGAGAATATGTAAATTGCATAACATTCTCTTTCACATCCGCCAACCGCGTGAAAGGGCATGACAAAGACCCTCGAGTGGCAATCATGAGACCCGAGGGGTTCCCGAGGGAGCAGTGGCGCAAAGCTGAGAGACTGGCAACGACCCCGGGCGTCAGGCAAACACGGCGTCCTAAAAGAACTGCGGTCCGGCGGACCCTCGCAAGGATAAGGGAGCCTCCCGCAAACGAATGCAGGCAAGTAAACTGCTCACCGGGGACATTCATGGTCACCCACGCGACACTCCTGCTCGCCAAAATAATATTCGTCCGTCAGTGGATGCTTCGACTGACTGTAAGCGCGAAAGAGGGCCGACACCTCTCTGCGCTCGCTGCTGCAGAATGGGGCACCATCCGGCGAATTGCCCTAGACTACTCGCTGCAACTCTCAAAGGAAATGGCCACCCTACGGAGGCAGAACAAGCCGGATAATGGCAGCGACACACTGCCAAAACGGTAACTTCAACCTCCACCTGAAATGCATGCAATGTGGCGGACGCCATGGTAGCGCCCGTAACTCCGGCTGCATGCTACTTAGTCCCTCCCCAGTCGCCCTCAGGTGATGGGGAGAATCCGGCGGTCAGGACAGGCACCAGTCGAAATCTGGGCGGTGCAGCCCGGCAGAAGTAACGGGAGAGCCCCTGGTCAGCGGTGGTACAAAACCTAGCAGAGGCAAACACACAAACAGGCCAGCCCGGTACCAAACGGACCACCTCGAGACCATACCCTACAACTACTACAACTCAACACACAAGTAAAACCGCCGCCCAACACGCAACAAACGCCACCACGTCACAACACGGATCAAAAAGCTATCTCGGGACCAACCTGCGACTAACTATATACACCACCAGCCCCATCAACACAATCCCGATAAACCCTCGGGAGGCATCCCCTACCACCCGGGACCCCTCTCCCGCCCCCCCCCCCCCAGACACACCACCCCTACCGCCCTCATACCAATACAACTCACCGCATACCCGACCCGCGCCTACGCCACGAGATAGACCCACGACCACACACACCACCTCAACACCACCACCTCCGCCTCGGCCCCCATGTCGCGGGACGCAAACCGCGTGCGGTGGAGTCGCGACGCAGCGCTCCCAACCCGCGGCCGCCCTCACGTCTCCTAGAAGCCAGTTTCTGGCAATGCTGGCACAACTGGCAGCTCTTCCCCGAAGATGGAAGCAAAAACCCAACTAGAGACGCCCAGAATCCACCTGCCATAGCAGCGCTGCGTGCATGCACCTGGAATGCGTGCGGAGCGCACTGCATAAAGCCCAGCAAATGAGGCGAGTTCATCTCGAAAGTAAATCTCGATGTCATGGCGATACAAGAGACGTGGTCACGCCCGGCGCGCACTTCCGAATTCACAGGATTCCGCAACATACCGGAGAGACCCGCGACAGGCAGATTGGGTGGAGTCGCAATTGAGCATCGCCGCGACAGTCCCTCAGCTCCAGGCAAAACCTCGACCCTAATGCTGACACACTCGAGCTGTTGGAGCGGACATCGGGTGGGAAACAAACACTCTTGTCGTGTTCTGTCTACTGCCAGATCAAACTCTCACCCTCTGAGCTTGCGCAATTCTAGCGCAGACACCAAAGGCTTCTGCCTACTTGGTGATTTCAATGCAAGGACCACCGGTCATGGGAGCTTAGGTTCTCAACAGGAACGCACCAATCTTGCCACTGCTAGCAGCGACGAGACGGGCGTATGTGTATGCGACGCGAAACGTCCCACATTTCCCGCACAGCCCAGCGCGGAAACGCGCCATGGCGGTAATTATCGTTTTGACGATCGCGAAAGGGGGTTGACGTGATGTACACGGTCGTAACTACCCGAATGGACTCGATCACAACCGGTAACCTATGTGTGGTGGCATCTCTTGCGCAGTACGCCACAAAGAATGCGAACACGCGCGACACGGACGGTCGGTATCAAGCCAAGTGACGCGATTTGCTCGCGCAAGACCGCGTGTGTGCGAAAACATGGATATAGAATCTGCGGTGAATCTTGTTCACTGACCGGTTATGTGTCCGTTACACAAGGTCACGAAAGTGGACGCGCGTCCGGATTCCTCTCCGACTCACAGAGGAGGCAAAGACGGACACTGCAAGCGCTCCGCAGAGCAGTAAAGGCTTCATCGCCGATTTGGTGATCCGCAGACGGGGCGCGGGCCGAGAGCGCTGGAGCCGAGAATTCCTGCGTCCTCTGAGAGACGAGAGACGCTCGGTGGAAAAGTACAATAGAAGAGTGCAAATCTCCCGATAAACGCCTATGGGGCTTATCAAAGCGCTAGGGCGGCAACCAGGAGTAAATCACCCATTCAACAGCCAACGCGGACATCCCAAGGCGCCCGGTCAACTCCTCCGCACGTGTAAATGTGTGGGACGACGCTGCAAAAAAGCGAAAGTCTTGCTGACTCGCTCGAGCGGCAGTCCGACCCAACGACGCCGGAGCCAGCGATGCCACGTGCACTTGCGGACGCCTACGGTCCTCCTGCATCACAACGAATACATCACCCGTCGTCCGTGACGGGACGAGAACTCCGCGAGTGCCGTCCGCCCACCTCAAACCCAAAAAAATCTTGCGGCCCTGACGTCCCGCATACCGTCGCTCACTTGAGATCCGTTGGTGACAAAAGGGGTTAAATTTCTTCCTGCACTTTTCAATGCCTGCTAGCACAAGAATATCCCGCGCTCTGTGGAAAACAGCGAACATTTCTGCTTAAATACCCAGTGCGGTAAAGCCTCTTCCTGCGAGTGTTACAGACTTATTAGTCTACTCTCGCTCCTAGGACAAGACTCCCTAGAACGCTCAATACGGTCGCTTGCAGCAGAAATTACGGCGGTCTAGGTTCTCCTCCGAGACGAACAATCGGTTTCAGTACGGGTCATCAGCTCGCGAGCAGTTTGACGCGCCGTCTGCACCGAGAATCGGCCTCTCTCTCGAGAGGCGGCAGAATCGCCTACCGTCTTCACTGGACATGCGGTCGCCTTCGACACGGTGTGGGCATGAGGGCACTCTAGTCTCATTTTGAGTCAGTGGAATATAGCGATCTGCACAACAGGCTGATCGGTATTTTCCTCACAGCGAGAAACGTTTCAAGTGCGAGCTAATCGGTCGTACACATCTGTCCTAAGGAACGCGCCGAAGCGGAGTTGCATCTATGGGACGCGTTGCTCTCTCTCCGACTACTCTTCGGCTTGTACGTCATGATGCACCTCTTGCTTAGCCAGATAAGGGAGATACGGGAGATTCATTCGTTTGCGGTGCTCCTGGATGTCGCGGACGACTTTTGCGTATTATTCGCGATCATTCGGCGAACAGCAGGCAAGCAGTGTAGATACTTGAACGAATGCCTCGCCGCCTTGTCCCACCTTGGCTACGCCAGATAACGGCCTGACCTTATAACCTTGGAAAATGCGTGCCGTTAACTTCACACCGTCAAGGACCAGACCTCCGATGAACGGTGTTGCTTGGCGGGCGCGCATCTGTCCTTGGTGCCCGCATTCTGGCGTATGTACCTGGGCTGACTCTAGATCGTGGCCTCTATTGGGCAGCGAGCAGCTCAAGGACTTCGTTCCATCATAAATGTCTTTGCTGAGTGTACCTCTCCTTCCTACGCCCCTCTTGGCTTCTCGACCTATCTCCTTCCTCTGCAGAAAGCGGTCTCTCTTTTCACCGCCTGCATACGCAGTTTTATGGACATGCTACGAAACCTGTTGCGGCAAGCGCTCGGTCCTGACCCTACGCCCGATTTGTGGCGCCGAGAACCGAAGCGGTGGAGGACTGGGCCCACCGGTCCGCATCTCCCTCCTCCTCCTCCTAACTGCCAGCCTATACATGGGAACAGTGTATCCTAACGGCCCTGGGCGTGGGTTCGTCATGTCTGCCGAGGAGATCCGCCGGAGGCACGACACGGCCGAGCGCTCACCTGCGGCGCTGGGCCCGAAGCTCCGCGGCCTTGCGCGAAACGTCGCGGGCAGCGACTGTGAGGTCCACCGGACCGTATCATTTTGCGCCGGAGAGGGCCCAAGCAATGGTGGGCCGCCACGTTCCGGGCGCTACCCGCCGCATGCTTCTCGCAGAACTCTGCGAGCAGCGGTCGTGAGGCTCCCAGGCGGGACGAGTGAGGCCTCCTGCCCTTAAAACTGCAGGGCCACATTTGGTGCCTAGCCGCTCACGGGACGCTTGGAAGCAAAAGTCTGGCGCTTCGTGGCGCACATGGTATATTAAGTGTAAATAGTGTAAATAGTGTCTAGGGGATGTATATATGTGTCGTGTGAAAGTGCGTGTGTCAGTGTAAAATAGAAAGCTACTAGTGTGAATGAGCGTGTGAATGTGCGTTGTGAATTGGAAAAAAAAAAATCCGAAGAAAATTAATAACAAATAAGTCATGGAGTAAAATACAAAAATTCTTTTGCTAATCTTAGGTTGCTGGCAAAGTGCCGGTTTATCCATAGGTTAAGTTATGAATATAAGTTAGTAAGTAAGTTCTGCCCCCTTCCTTTCCTGCATAAGCCCATTAGAGCTGCGGCGGTATGTTGTACCCCAAGAACGAAATAAACTCCCGCCTCCCCAGGGTTACTGGCGGGAAAAGTTGATCAAAATGTAAGTGTGTGGCGCTCATGATCTCAGCATTCAGCAACGGAAGATGCTTCATCCCACCTGATGCGATCATAACATGCAGTACGATATGGGGATAAATGCACCTTAGCACTTGCCGCATCCAAATAATAATAATAAAGATAATATAAATTAATAATAATAATATTAATAATAATAATAATAATAATAATAATAATAATGAATATACATGCAATATATAAATAATATGGTCGGCCATAGGCGCAGACGGTTTCGGCAAGCCGTCGTCCTGTGGGAGAAGGTTGCAGGTTCGAGTCCTGCGGTAGGCACATGGTCGTATTTGTGATTGCTCCTTCACCTATTCATCAATCCTCCTTTCATCTCATAATCCGCACTTCAAGGCGTAGTACAACCTGTTGTATATCCAAGGATATCAGCTGAAAATAAAAAAAGCTGATTCCTGGTACATGACTAACACACGTTAATCGTGTAGCGTGGTCAGTAATGGTCTATAACCGTCGAATATATAATAATAATAATTATATAATAAATAATAATATAATAATATATAAAATAATAATAAATAATAATAAAGTTATCCCCAGCCCATCATTTTTGTTTACATTTTTGGTAGTAAGAACAGCGCAGAGCTGAAGGTGAGCTGTGAGTGAGCAGCGGTCCCTTGCTGGTGTGGCGCGCCACCTGAGGGCGAAGTGACGTTGGTGCGGAGAGGGGCGTGGCGTGTCGGACATGGTGCGCGCCAACTCCGAGCTTTGGGCTGCAGTCGGTCGGATCGTTCAATTGCGCGGGAGGAACCTATCGGACCTGAATCCCCAGCAACTGCTGTTTTTTCCTCCGCTCCGCCTTCGGCCTCCTGTATAATTCCATA
>BOPP01000023.1:2810316-2831677 GCA_017312745.1 Gryllus bimaculatus | reverse complement strand
GTATGTTGTACCCCAACAAAAAAATAAACTCCCGCCTCGCCAGGGCTACTGGCGGGGGGAAAGTTGAAAGAGAAGTCCGGTTGAGAGTGGACACGTAGCTTTCAATGTACGATTTATCATTACGGACGTACCATAGGCAAATTTCCCATTGTTTTTTAATATTTATTAATATATTTTTCTATCTATCCATTTATTTACCTATCTAACCGTATATCTATCTGTATATTTTATCGTGTATAGGCTAACTCGGACCACACCTGCATCCTGCTTTAGCAAGTGCAAGTACCTTTATGGAGGATGGGGGATCAGCATTTTAGCTGAATCCCGATTTTTATTCCCCAAGTTTGTTAGCCCTGTAGGTATGGATGATGGGATGATGTCCCAACGATCGCAGTCATCTCACTGGCCTGAACATCTTTATTTAAACATATCGCACAAATAAGTAATTGTAAGTTAATATCGTCATGTTTGAAGGAAATGTAATTTTGCCTACATCTATTTTATTCAAATGCCTAATTAGGTCATTTGCTTTGTAAATTTGACTTGAAACGGCCACGTGTGTGCGAGTCTCTCAAGCGCTGAGGGTGAATTTATTATTTAAAATTATGTTCAAGTCTACAAACCACTGGAGTCGATGGTTAACAATTTTTTTAAAAATAATGTGCACATGATACTGGTGAGTGATAAAGGTCTGTTATTTCCACTTTTCGTTTCATCTTTTCCTGGTTCGAGAATAGGACTAATTTTGGAAGATTACCTGATTGTGCGAAACAGTTTTTTTTTCAACATGATAATGCAGATTTTGTGAAGTATATCGTTTTCCTTCCAATGGTAACGTTTTGGTAAGAATTTTCAGAATGTCAGGTTCAGGTGCGAAACTGTTGGCAGAGGAAACGTTCTCTTAGTGAAATGGCATTGAGATCAGGTGATCGTCTGAAATCACTTTGTTTCTCAAATGTCTTTTATATTTTTTCTACTTTCGTCTCTATGTCTTTTGAAGTTAATTTTATTTTCTACTGTATTACTTTTGTTTAAACGTTTGAAGGCATATCTCATTAATAATATATAATACAACAGTCAGTAATCAATAATAGACAGTAGTTAATAAGAAAAGTTTCATTAATATTCAACATGGTCTTCTTGATTTACATCAGTTTGGTTCAGGTATGTCATAATACGTTTTTGAAACTGTGACCAGTTTGCATAGATATAGTTGCATCTTGGTGGATCATGTGGAGAGATAAGGAGGGAAATTGCATTGCTGGTGTTAGTAAATACCGGGAAGTAGTATCATGGGATGATCCGAAGCGAACCACTTGCATTGAAGTGCAAATGGAGTGGGATCTAAAGTGAGGTCAGTTGGTACTTAAATTCCCATTTCTTGTGCACAAAAGAGAAGTCCATTGATTTTGGATACTAGGGTCAGCTTTATTCTCTTCCAAGAAGTGATCGAGAATTTTAGAAGTAATTTCGGAATATTAAATGAAATAAATATTTTTCATATATTAAATTTAATGAATTTTTTGCGGACTTCACAACATTACGAACATTATTACAATCGGCAAATCGTCTTGTATAGTATCTGAAGGTGGGTTCTATGAAGATTGTTACAGTTTAAGTAAAAACTACAGACCCATTTTCAGTTTCAAGAGCTCAAAGTCACTGAACAACTTCATGCTAGCAGGGAACTGTATTGTGTTCGATGATATTTCATTAGCAGCCAGAAAATTTTCGATCATGAACTGACACTACAAAACACTACACGATTGTGAATTTAAGAATTTATAGCATGAATTCGTGAATGAAATCAAAGTGATGATATACCCGTAGTACAATTATTGCCTAGTTTTAAAAACATTCGTTTAAATATTCATTGGCCTGTCAATTATGTAAAATGTTTCAAATATAAATTGTTCAAGAATTAATTGAAATAGGTATAATTTTTATGGATAATTTCATATTTCTGTTTTGACAAAGTCTTCCGCGTGCCTGTGGTCACCCCCCTTTCGTGCCTACCCTTGTTGTCCCCCCTGTGGTGTACCGTACGCCCAGAGTCACGTGCGGTGACCCCGGTTCCCAGGTTTCGGCTCCAAACGCACCGCGTCTAATGATGTTTCCGGTTTAAACTGTCGCCAAAGCGATCTCTGAAGAACCTTGTACCCGCGTGCGTTGCCCTGAGAATTGTCGGGACGCCGCCAATGACCCTCATTGTGCGCATGGTGTTCTCGCGGTCAGTGACGGGGCGCGGAGGCAGTAAATTTTGGCAGCTGTTTCGCGCACGCGCGGGTCATCGGCCGCCGGGTGGTTGACTCCAGGCGCGAAAGTTGCACCCCCAGCTGTAAATCTTTCGTAACGGAAATGCATTGTACAGGTCTTCCCGCTTTGGGCGCTTTCGGACAATCCTGGTGCTACAGGTGGTGCAACTGTATATTTTCGATTTTTGCTGTTGTTTTTAGTCCAAAAGCTCAAAATTCGCAGTTCAAAACTTACCTTACATGCGGAAAAATTGGCGGGTAAGGTGTATCGGCTACTGTGACAGGTTAGGAGGAGTCTTCAAGTACTGTATTGTCCACGTAAAATTGACTCTGTATATGTTTGGTTTTTCCAAACATATTTTAAGTATTTTTCTTGAAATTTAATAGTGACAAAATTGGTATCTTTTACGTATACTGAAGCGTATTTATAAAATTTGCATTCACAATAAATATTTCATAAGAAACACAATATACTTAAAAATTAATACAAAAATGTGTTTTTATCTTCTGGTAACTTTAGAATGTAAATAGTACCATTACTAAATTTACTGGACTGTTGTGTCTTTATGACAACCTACCGTATTAATTTCAAAATAATTACTGGAGTAGATTCTGAGAAATATAAACATTTGTAAAAAGGTGTAAATAGTTTTTTTCCCATACCAGATTTAATGCTATATGTGTGCAAAAACGTCCCAGGAACACAACTAACTAATTTGCGTGCCATAATTAACAACCATTTTGACAGTGGCAGACATTAATAAAAGTACATAAAATTATTTTCTAAGTTACACCACATATCATTTACTATGAGATTCGTCAGAAAAAACTAAATAGTTTAATTAAACTAAAAATAAAAAATTCAAAATTTCTAAATTTGACACGCGTCCATGCAAGCTACAGATAGCATATTAACGTGTTAAACTGGATGTTGTTTGGACCCCGTTTCTTGGCGTATAAGCTGTAGAACGCGCAACCTACAGATCCAGTTTCACGAAATAAATGGCAATCTCACCAAAAGGCAACGAGTTGAACGCTAGTTTGAAATTTTATGACAATGTACGTATGTTTTGGCAATAATAGTGGTAAGCATTTTTTCTAACAACAATCTGCGTTAGGTAAGCTGAGAGCTCATGTTAGGAAACTAGTTCTTCCATTTAGTCTATAATGATTAGAAAGTATTACTTTTCACGACGCGTATGGCAAAGTTAATAAAACACTGAATACAACGAAGTAAACAAAACATGTAACATGAATCTAGAAGGCTACCGTTTCCCACATTGTCAGTGAATCCAAAACTACATATGTATTTGCTAGTCTTTACAAACTCATACTAAAAATTAAATACAAGGAACTCGTACAAGGTGTCTTTGAATAGGACCTTTCAAAATTCCGGAAATATTTCATTAGCACTTTAAAGTAGTAACCCTCTTTCTGTACAAATTACTTAAATAACAGTCAATGTATGGTAATGCAAGGCAACGAAACATTAATAAATTTTCAAATATATTCAGATCTGTTTCTGGTTGTGGAAAAAGACGAAATAAAAAACACATCCATTTCATTCCAATTGTCTTGTCAACACGTAAATCACATATGCGAAATGAAGTCATATGTATGGTATTCACAGTTCTTCGAAATAACCTCCTTTCCACAACACGCTTCCGTCCTCATCCGTTTCACACACATTCACAATACACTTTCAACAACCTAGAAGGAGGCAAATGTTCTAAGCTTCGTGGTGAAATTATCTTGAGCTCATGTGACATTGTTGTGGCAATGCCTTCAGGTGCCTGAAACCGTAATTCACGCTGTAAACTGATTTACTATTCGATTCGATCTTTAGTCTGTTCAGTCAATAATCTAGTTCAGTCAAGTACAATAAAAAATTGGAAGCAACTTTCGTAGACTTTTCTCGCATAACGTCAGTGCTCGGGTACCCCACTTCTCAACCGACGTTCTTCATAGCAGACTGTGAGAGGGTGTAGCCGGCAGGTGGCGCTCCTTGCGGCGGTCGCTGCAGTTATTCTCTTGCCCTTTACATTCGCGCGAAATATTCATTGCTTTCACTCACTGATTCGGGACAATTCGAGAGTAAGGCACGGGAGAATAAAGATACAAACAAGCAATGTCACAACATGACACATACTTTCTCGCATTATATTTAACGATGGGGTAAAATATTAATAATTATAAGTATTTGAATTTTTTAAATATTTTGGCGTTTTGGAAATTAAATACCATTTGGAGAACTCATTGGATCAAATTGTTTGAAACATATCCCACTATGTCTTTTGTCAAAGATCTTCTACTTTAGTAAAACATCTTATTTTTGTATAGTTAGCAATGGGCTTTATGATGCTGAATGTATTCGTATTTATTTCTAAAACTGACAGAGAAAATTTTGTGGAATATGGTATGGAGAGATTAATTAACACGTTGTTTGGTTTTCCTTCCTGTAATATTTATATTGCTGATTTTCAATATTATTTTAAAAGTACATTTGTCACATTTTCTCAATTTTGTGGTCCTCTGCTGATTCATTTGACATAATAGCCTATACCCTCCTCCCGGTTACTCATGCATATCTACCCTTAAATGCATGACTCGGATTCGATTCCCCGATAGGACAAAAATTAACAATTGGATTTTTTTCACTGACATGTCCCAGTTCATACACTCGTAGCTAGTTGACAAAGTAAAATATTCTCGTAGTTAGAGAACGCAGTATTCATGGCTTGAGGAATTGCGATCTGCGTACCACAAGTCTTCCGAGCCCATGGCAGTTAGACGAGTACACCATGGCAGCGCCCTAGTCTTGCAAGGCTGTAGTGCCAGTAAGTGGACTCTATAATGAGATATTTCATACATTAGTTAGAACCCTAAGGTAGCTCAGTAGGGTCATTTGAATGGTTGTGTATCGCGGAATTTGAAGATTGAATTTGAATTTGAATAATGAATATTGTATTCACACGCTCAAATACAATTAGCGCAAAGTAACGTTTATGCACATCAAATTCACCATCTTCTGTAAAAGGGCAACATAAATAATTAAGAATGAGTCCCTGAGACCTTGTATACTCGCAGTCTGGTAGAGTTTGCTCGCACAGGGGCGAAGATTGAACTGTTAACAAATCGACGTTCCATGAGCGTAAGCACGGACGAAAACCCGGAACTGGCTCTTGCCACCTGCGCGGAAAGATTACAGCCATATTATGCAATAAAAGATGCACTACACTTACGGGAATAATAGCAGCCGTAGACACACCAGGAATTATTAATCAATCAACATCCAGAGGTAAGACATACATGCATTCCTAGGTAACACATACATAGTCTAAATGCTTGTTAAGGGTGTCAGAGAATAGGCTTCCGTGTTTTGAGCGAAATTTCGACCCACTGCACAGTGCGATGGCGCCGGCGATGGCAGCGGTGGGCACCCGCGCTCCTCTAAATAAACAATCGCCGCAGGATTGATTCCCGGACGCGAGCCGCGCTCGGCGGTGGGGGCGGTTTAGGACCGTCGCTGTGTACTGCGGCACCCCTCCCCTCCCCTTTCCCCCCTCCCCAATTTCCCCGCACCACCCTTACCTTCTCTCACCACATCTTCGCATATTCACAACTCCTCCCAAACCTCCCTCCCGCCCGCCCGGCCCCCCCACCCTGACCCACCCCTTTCCACCTCCACATACCTCCCTCCCCCCGCCCGCCCGCCCCACCTCACCCCGACCTCCCGTTCTCTCTCTCACACTCCCTTTCCTCCCTCTAACACCTCTCTTACCCTCCCTCCCGCCTCGCACCGACCCCCATCACCCGCCTCGCCCCCACGCCCCACCCTCTTCGAGCTCTTCACTCCGGCTGCTATACGCCAACTTTTCCATACCGCCTCTCCAACCCACCCACTCTCTCTCTCCTCCCGCCCACTCCCTACCCCCCTGGCTGCCTTTGCCCTACTACATCACTTAGCCACCACCTCACTCCCCCCCCCCTCGCCTGCCCTTCCCCTGACCCCCGCAGATCTCCCCGGCCTTTCGCCCTCCCAACCCGTCACCCCGCCCTACCTCAGCTGTCGTCCTGCGGCCCCTTCGCGGCGGAAGGCGTCATAAAGCGGCGGAGGCTGGCGCTGCGCGGACGCTGGCGCTGCGTCGTGTGGCGCGGAGGCAGGGCGCTGCGGGGGAGCTGGCGACGGCCCATCGCGGCTGAAACACGACGGGGCACAGACGACGCAGGGCTGCTATGCGGTTCTATTCTCGTTCACGAAAGTGCGAATGTCTGTTCTAAGTCTAAAAATGGACCACGAACCTAAATTCTACTCAGAGATGACGATTTGTGGGTTCGTTGAGGGTGTTTTCATACGTTTACTACAAAGAACCGATGGTTTGTTTTTGGTGATAAAGAACCCTTAGCTAACCCGATATTTCAGCGCAATCTTGTAGCCTCTGCCTGATAGTCTGGGGTAGACGAACACCATTCATTGTAGAACGGACTATAACGTCTTAGTAAACTTTCATGTACACTAACCTTTTAAAAATTATATTGGAGCAAACCTTAATGTAGCGGCCAGACACCTCAACATCCAGGATGTGATCAGGGTTTGATTCCCGTCCGATCTAAGTGAAATTTATGATTTACAAAACAATTTTGCGCTAGATTTTCTTCGGATTTTACCATTTCCTCTACATCTTATTCCCTACTTCTCCATCAATATGCTCAGTTCGTTATCATCATCATTACAACTCGACACAAAAGTCTTACTACAAACTCGGCGTTAGTGTTTGGAGATTCTGGGTGCGGAACTAACCGAAAAGTTATGTCATAGGTCAAATATATACAATAATATACTGATTGTCTGCTATTACTTATTTCCTATGCACACAAATAAATTGAAATTAAAATTGCAGCTTACGATCAAGTTGAGAAAGGTATGCAGTGTTTTCTGAGATACCCGAGAACTCGGTAAAAATACAAAAACACTAGAATTTTTTTTAAATTGTACCGAAAAATGCGAATATTTGATTGTGTTTTCCGTCCATTCTTATACCGACTGAATTATCGTATTCGGTGCGTTACTGTTTATGACACTACTGGCGTCATGGGACGGTACCACCCTAAAAAGAGACCGTCGACCATTAAATATTTGCTATTCTCATGTTGCGTTTTGAACAACTTTTTTATCGATTCTTAGCATAAACGGAAACTGTTGTTCAGTCATCAGTTTCGTAAGTGTAATGCAGATTTTATCGTAGGAGATGGCGGTGACCACCAAAATATAAGAACTAACTAAAGACATTAGTTCCATTCTATACTAGTGAATTTTGAAGACGGCAAGACATAATAATGTATGAAATATTACATAGCCCTCTTTCTCCTCGTTGAAATGTGACGAATGTGAAAGTTACTTAACGTCTTGGAATGAGAAATAACATTTTCCCTTACCTTACCGTACCTTAAAGTTCCTGAGAGAATATGTGGCACAGTAAGAAATCGGTGTCGTAAAAAGGGTTTTTAAGTTAGCCCGCTGACGGGTGGGTCTTGTTCTGAGAACTCCCGCAAACTACTGCTTAAAGATCTTTTACTATCTCGCCCTTACTTCGTAAGAAGATAAACTATTGTAATCGGGGATCGGAAAATGGCGAATTTTTGCCAGAAAAAAAAACACTTGTCTCTGGGACCTGGTTCAGAAAAAAGGGATAAGTCTATTTTTATACTGCAAATTACATCCTCTAACACTTTGTGTACCCAGAATTTATATTTTGTGAGTTGTTACCGAAAAAATTTTCTGGGGGCAAAATGTCTGCCTCTCTGCCTGGGGTCAAAGCTAGCGCCTAAACCGTTCAGCCGTTTTGTCCAGAATTGGCATTCGTCAATCAATTTAAAGGAACTCAACGCTCTTAGAGTTTCAAACGGTTATTTTCCTTTTTGTGCGGCATCTTATATGAACGTTTTCAAAATTTTCTCAAAAATGGCTCTTAAGTGTTGGACTAACGTTTGTCCTTAATTAGGTAAAGGCCGCTTAAAATAATGTTGCAGATTTCTCTTACAACGAAATGCTTGATTCTTAGGAAATTGCTTAAGTTTAAATACGTTTCGTCGTTTTCCTACAACTACAATATTTAAGATACTTTTTTACGGAATAAAATATGTTCTTTACGAACAGGTCTTGAAATACGGTCCTATACAATTGTTCGAAAATGTATTTTCGTTATTTTTGCGTGAAATATAGACAATTTTTAATCTTTTTTCTCAAAAACGGCTGCTTATTTCTTCTTTAATTTTTTTCCTTGTATGTGTTAAAAGACGGTATAAAATTTGGTGCTAACCCCATTTTACAAAAATCTCTGTGATTTCGAAAATTGCAAATTACATTGCAAAAGTACAATATTGAAGAGAGACATTTTTGTTTTGAGAATAATAACATATGATTTAAGAAATCATGTCATTAAATCGATCATAACATTTTTTTTAAATACGAACAGTTCTTGTTTAATTTCTGACTGAAGTTACAAAATAAAAATAAATACTATAAAAAAGTATTTAACATTAACTGTTACAAATTGTTTCTCAAAATTTTCTCCACAAGTAGAACTAGGATCGCTTAAAAATGGCTATGTGGTAAACGGAGACCAGCAACTGGTGGGAAGATACTAAACATGGTGAGAGTCAAGGATGCAGTTTTCGTTTACGCTGAATAAGCCGAAAATCTTTTAGTTCCATGATACCACCTTAACATTTAAAGAATTTTCAACTGTATATTTACGCCGCAAATTGATGGAGAGCGTTCCATAGTGTGAGACAATCTACATGCTGTGTCACACTGAATGCTACATCTACATGCCCATCGAGGTACATACTTCATCTACGCGTTACATATAATCGAGTTCCCTTCTTAGTTAGTAGTTCAAATAACTGCTAGAAGCAATCGCAGACTGTTTGATCACTTGGAAGTCCACCAATAGCTAGCGAAATTTTAAACTGTTCACTGTGATTCTCCCTCAATCTACTGTGGGTTAAAACAGAATTTTTACAATTTTGATAAAATGGAATTTTTATAATCGTAAATGCGCGCCTAACATAATTCTTACTAAAATAATATAGAGTAGAAAACTGTGACTTACATTGTGATGCACAGTTTTTGGTTCGAACAATATTTCTATTTGACCGGGGGAAGGGGTGTAGAGCGGTGGTGCCTCTTACTCGGGCCGCCGGCACGTAGTCGTGTGGCATTTTTGCATCAGCAGCAGTAGCAATAAACAAATAGTAATGGGATAATACAATAGTAGACGACAGCACGACGATGCATAGCCAAGCATGTAAAGGCGCCAAATAGTGCTCACCACTTTTCAGTTGCTTAGCATTGTAAATTTGATATTTTTAAAACAAGCATTGGCAACCCTGCAGAGACCTCATCACAATTTGAAACCTCTGATTGGATAAAGGAACCCCTCTCCCCTGTCAACCTCTAGCTGTCAAGTAGACAAATATTATTCAGACAATAGGTCACATTTCGACCTATTGTCTGAATAATATTGTTCTTGAAATGATTTTCACAGAAGTGGTAAGCCCTTTAGTTATTGAAAAGGACGCTTTACAATAGCTCCTTTGCACTGGAGTTCGTCTTGTGAGTACAGAAAACTTTCTTTAAGCCAAATCGTTGCTCATCGGCCTATCACGAAGGAATCTTCCTCTCTGGCAGTAAATTGATGCAAAATTTAAAAATAAACAATAAAGTAGTTGTGCTACATCACATACTTTCTCGTATAATGCAAACGGTTATATACTCTTATAATACTATTTTAACATACTTTGGGTAATTTTTAAAAAAATACAAGGTTATATCAAAACAGCCGTTATATCATGTAATTCAGTGCATTTAGCTCTATTCATTCAAAATTCTTTAAAAATATTGGAATCGTTTTAGGGAAAATCTTGTTTTAAAATTTCCTTTAAAAAAAAGGTCAGAAGTATCTATTTTTTTAAATGTACATGATTTTATTTTAAGACATACTTTTGAAGAACAAATTTTATTCAGAAAGAGATATTTGTCATCAATATTGTAGTTGAATGAAGACATAGAGAAATATTAAACGTCTGCAATTTTCGAAAGTTAAGAGATTTCAACAAAACATGCGCCAATTTTTATACGTGAATTTTTCTCATCTGATAAAAATAAAGGAAAACTATGGACATATTTGTGAGGAAATTTTGAAAATATCGTTGGGACTTGATGTTGACAACCTCCTAAAAATAAATATTTGTTGGAAATTCAAGAGGTGGCGTCTTTAGCTAGTTCGATCTGGCAATATTAGTTTTGACGAGAATTCTACCTACGCACGGTTTAGCTTCTAGTTTTGTTCAGACATGAAGAGCTGGGCGGACGGTTGGAAGGACAATCGGAAAGAAAAGAATAATATTGATTTTAGAAAAACACCAACGAAAAGTAAGAAAAAAGTGCATAAATTATCTCACATAAAAAATTCTATTAGTGTTGATGCTACTTTATAACACTGACAGTGTTATAAAGATATTATTAACGCGACATTTTTTTTCTGAGAAACTCTTTTTAATGTCCTCTAAAACATACAATCAGATGACATTTCTTCAGAGATAAATCAGTACATTGAACTAAAAAGAAAACTAGACTGTCAATGATAAATATACCACTAATTTGCATAAAATAAAAATAACACAAAATAAATGCAGGAAACCCGATTACCAAAACAGATTCTCAAGTATATGCCGAAGGAGGAAAAGGAATGTTAGAAGGCCGAAGAAAAGACGGACTGATAAAAGACACGACGGAACGAATGTAATGGAAGAAGGAAAATCGAGATGGAAGAAGAAGACAAAATAAGTACTAGATGTTTCTTCCTAATACCCTTGTTTTGTCAAATAGAATACACTTCAAGTTTAAATAGAATCTCTTTAAATACTGATTATAATTTTATCCAAAATATTACATTTTTCATTATTTTTTATCGCGCCTGAGAAAACCTCAATCTTAGACTAATAAAAATACATAACACTCTTGTCTCCTATAAGTGCTGCATGAAATATGCATAGAATTTATCACACTTCAATGGTTCAATTTATATATAGCTTGTTGGATAGTTCCTGATTTTGTACATATTCATGTAACAGACTTAATCCACATAAACCAATTTTTTTCTTTGCTTACATCGCCAAAACATTTGTCTGTTTTATTATGTTAAACCAATGAACCCCTCAAATAAGAGTATAATTATTACAGTACTAAATGTATTTACGTTGAAAAATACAATTAAAATAGTTATTTTCAAATAGGTGTTTAAAGTTTCCGTTTTGTTCACGGTTGAGATTCAGATTTTTCTTCGAGACCGTAGGTCGAGGCAAAAAAACTCAGTGGAGACCATGAAAGAAACGGAAACTGTACAAACGAAGTATGAAAATGTTTCTACAACTGCATAAAAATATAATTCAAAAGGTTTTGTAAACTTGTGTGGAAAAAAGCCTCATACCCTGGACAATATAGAAATGTATTTCATAGAATCATGATTAGAGGAGAGGATTCGAAAACCATACAAAAAAGACTTTTTTCACAGTAATAAGATAGTTATCTTGGCAACAATATCTTTTTAATGGATATAAAAAATGACGAACTTCACGTACAGCTAGCGATGCACAAAAGTGGCCTTTTTTACGCAGCTGTAGAAAAAATACATTTCAGAGAAAACATTGCTGTTTCATAATTTTTCAATAAATGATACATACGTAAGTTGTTTTTTAGAAAATTAAATACTATATGTGCACTCTAAATACAGTAATTAAACATCGTTGAAGTATTTTAGAGAACAATATAAAATAAATATACCTATTACATTTCAATGATATTTTAAGTGAACATCACTTTATGTAACACCTTTTTACGTATACTCGTTTAAGGGTTTTTTTGAGAATAAAAATAAATCTGGGTTGTCAGACATACTTCAAATCAATAGACAGTTGTTGCCTGAGATCATTTCATTCATTTTTGTAAAAATTAGTTGGAAGTCCATTTTTGTGCATGAGCCATCTAATGATGCGGTAAAATATCGTTCTTCCTAATACAATTTAAAATTCCCAACCTGTTCAATGTAGTTTCTTCTTCCTCTGGTTATTCCAGATATCGCGTCTTCTGAACATCTTGATTCAGCCGGGGGAACTCAGCTGTCACTCGGTAAATTTTTGCATATGCCGGTTGCTCTAAAACATAAGGATTACACATTGCTTGATTTACAGATTACTTATTAATGTCAATTCATAAGTTCAAATCTTTGTCAAGTCATTCGTTCTTGTTTCATTTGAGAGTTCTTGACGGTGAGGACTGTTTGCTCATTTCGCTGAGAATGTTGCTAAGGTAAGAAATCGGAGCGCATGTCGTTTGGAGCCACTTAATACGATGTGGATTATGATTTCAGATAGAGCTGGTAAAGTTGTAGAGAAATCTCTAGCTTCAATACTATCAGGGATTTCTGTCACAATGTATCAAATATTTATTCCGAAATAAACAAATATTTTGAAAATAGTATTCACTAAAGATTTAAAGATCTAATAGTGATTTAAAGTTGCGTCAATAAAGAAATCTCTAGTTCCAAAACCTGAGGGATACAACAAGCTCGAAAAATATGAAATTTTACAATGTTAATAATTGCAAATATAAAAATAAAAATAGGATTATCCAATATCATTAGTTGATATTTTCTCTATTATAAAAATTATAGAAAAAATTCTATTATGTTCCAGAAAATGTTAGTCAAACACTTATTGACACAATCTTGTTCAAAATTACACGAACAATTTTCTTCTTTATCAACAAAATTGCAAGCTAATAATTAATAATAGAATTTTGGTGAACAGATTTAATTGAGAAAAAATACAATCTTCGATAAAATATTGTAGATGTGGATCCAATAGATTAAACAGCTCCGCTATTTTCGAATTACCAGAGGTTTTAAAGAAAATTGGATATAAGTCATTTTACCACCGCACTCTTCTTCAATATTACCAGAACATGTAAAAAGAAAATAAGAAAAAAATCCTTTCTTGAGAAAATTTCTTAAATATTGCACGGGCTGAAAATACAGACATTTAGAAAGACATTTTTTTCGGCAGAAGGACCTCACTAAACGTTCACTGTCGTTCAATATTCTACGTCGAGAATTTTGTAGAAGTATCTATTTTGTGCTTCAAAAAGGAAATATATCCCTAATTCGAGAAGAAAAAAATTGGGCATTCATTGACACTGACCGTTAACGTACATATGTTAATCTCGAAAAATTTTCTGAGAAACACATTTTAATGTGTCTCTGCAATACACAATAGAATCACATTTATAGACAATATTTATCAACATTTTCGTTACCAGGGACCAGTATATGAGATTTCTTGTCGATTTTTGGCCCACGATGGTAATACTTTCTCTTCGTGCGAAGGAAAGAAAGCAGATAGAAACCCAGGATCATTTTGAATATCATTCGGTACCAATATTAATCGGTGTTTACGGGTGCGGGAGTATAGGGTGACACTCAGGGTATAAATATTACTAATAATTATTGACTCGTGTTTTCTCTGCATTGCGTAAGGATCACGTTTAAATACTTTACAGCATCTAGATGCTCCCCGATTGTTGCCACTTGTGTAAAACTTATTTAATTCCCTAATCCAAAATTATCTCTTATTATTAAAGCGTTTCTGTGTGCTATCATGTTTCTCGCAGCAGTTAAAATATTCACAATTGAAAATTTCCTACCTGCTCGCAGTACTTCCATCTTTCCATTTTCTTCAACTGCTGTTGCCTCTATATCACTTCGGAGTGATTCGGGTTCATGTTTAGAGGGCTTCTTTTCGCCTCCAGTACAAGTCTTATCATCTGGGCCACATCCCGCTCCTGGGGGATCTCGATGAGGTTCGGTTGCTTCGTCCATTTCGCCTACGCGTTGCTGACGGAACTGGAGGGCGCGGCGTTGGCGGCCTCTTTATTGCTACGAATATTCTTACGTAGCATAGATCCGGTGGGTAACCGCATCCGACCGACCCATCATTTCACTGGAAAAAGGAAGCAGATAGCGTTGCAGTCCTTGGGACTCCCGATTGAGGACGCGATGTATTTGAAGTGAATTTTTATGATGATTTTGCTGTATCTGTATTTAGGCCCAAAATATGATTTTCTCAGAAGCTAAAAGCATTACTTTCTAATATTATTGTGTGTGTCATACTCAATAGTTGAAAATTATAGATTTTTTTTTGCTTCGAAAAGAAAATATATCTCTAAAAACACATCAATATTTTTAAATCCTAATACTAAATATTTTTAAACTTCATTATCTGTATTTTTTTATTTCTCACGCTTAGAGATAACAGAGACATCTTAAAGTCTTAAGAGTTTTCGTATGTTCTTTCTCTGATATCATATATTATCAATATTACCAATTAAATAATGCAAGGCAATATAGAAAGAAACGTTGGAAGATCACTAAGAAGATGGAGTGAGCAATGTGGCCCGGAACTGACTGAAAAGTCTAATCCTTGCAGATGATGATGATGATGTTGATGATGAACAATATTTAGAGTCTCGCGTCTCAAGTGCTCAGTTTGTGAATAATTAGTAGACACAAACGCGTTTAGAATATTAAAATATGTAAAAACTTGTCACTGTAAATTGCATTCATGAAATCTAAATATACTACATATGTTAGTATATTACATAGATTCACGAGTCTTACAATAAATTAATAGATTTCATTATCATAATAATTTTCGAAATTTAAACTGAGAGATTAAATTAATTCTTAAATCATGCCTCAAATAGATTTTTAATATATTGAAATATCCCTATATAACTATAAATCAAAATACATAATTGACTAATACACACTGTACTTAAGGATCGTATGATGGCGAGTTTGATTCGTTGCCTAAATTGAGTCGGAGCGTTGGATCTTAACAGCACTACTATTTGGCAGCACTGTAGAGTTATTGAGCTGTCAATCGATAGATGGCATTTTAGCAACTACTGTTTCCTTCTCCATCATACTGAAGCCGTTGTTAGTTCTTACTTTGTGTCTTACAATCTTTGTGTTTTATACTGAAAGTTACTGTGTGTAGATGAACATAGCGTTTGGAACTCTTCTCCTGTACTTTTCAAGTAAACTCCATTAGCTTTGAAATACGGCTACAAACTTGTTCTGTTATTTTAATTTTCATTGACGAGTGACTGAAATTGGATAATGAAGAGTTGCTTTGATTGAGGGATCCGATGGTACCAATTTGTTGAAGACTTTTTGTACTTCCTTAAGCGTCTGAAGTCCTTGGAAATGCTTAAAATGATAATGAGGTCAGCCAGTAGTAATCGTTTTATCAGTGTTCCGTAATGAGAAGTTTCATTACGAGAGGTTCCGTAATATTGTGCTGGTTTTTGTAAGCCACTATGTGTGAAAGCATGAAGTAATTGTAACTTTTACGTCACAAGTTTCAAAAGTACTTCGTTAATTTCCAAATTAGTATAGGAAAACATATAATGCCCTATATGTATTTGTTAAGTATTATTATTATTATTATTATTATTATTATTATTATTATAATTTACGTTGGTGAAACTAAGCATGTTGAATTTAGAAAGCTATTTGCTTCGGTTTCCTTTTTTCTATTGGGATTCGCTAGTTTACAGGTTTAATTAATTTCCGAAGAAGGGGATTACGGAGTAAAAATGTTTAATTACATTTTGTACATAACTCTTTTCAGTTGGTATTCTTAATCAATAATTAATGTCACTAAAATGACAGGTCTCTAAAAGATAAAAATAAAATAGTGAATGCCATGCTTTTAATACAAAGTGATCTATCAAATATATTGTAATTGATAAACACAATATAGCATTGTGTGTTATACGTAATGAGACAATATCTATGTTTAAAGACTTCAGCATGTGTAGACACAATACAGCGAAACTGAAAGAGAAGTGTGAACATTTTTCCGAGCAAGTAGTCTGAAATAATTTAGAATCTCTTAAGCGCAGACAGTCTTAGCAGCAAAATATTTTTTTAAATGTTCATGTCAATGAAAATGCAACAAGAGCAATTTATAGAGTTAGAAATGAGTTAGCAAGAAAAGACAAGCCTTTGAGGGTTTTTAAAAATTGTATTGTAATAATTACTGATGGGATGTTTCGTGAAAAAAATAAATCTATTCAAAGACATTAGCTATTCACTCAACATATTTGCACGTGGAGTGGAAGAAATATCTTCTACCATTTCCTCTCAACTTACTGACAGAGCATCAAAGTTTCAATTACTTTGGATGAGTAAACTCATGCGACAGGCATATCACAAGTGATATTGTTTATAAGAGATGTCAATACTAGTTTTAAGATTATGTAAGAATTGTTTGATGTCATTAACTTGTACTAAAATATTGTAGAGGAAGATATTTTTAAAGAATCAACTCCCAATGGATCTTTATCCAAAAATTAAAAATGTTTACAGAAATTTATTGTGAGTATTTTTTGCTCCTCTTAGAAGATGTGAACAAACTTTCTCGAATATGTAGTATATTATGCCTAAGAACAGACGTAACTAAAGTGATGAACATCTGAGAGACATGTTAGTAACAAGTAAAAACCTTGAGACCAAATTAACTTATTATAGAGTTTAAAAATTATTTATCTGTTCAAGCTGAGACACGTTTTAAAACAGTAAATTGTTTATGTGTTGTGTAGAAGAAATCTCGGTAACTAAATTTTGAAATGTACACTTGCAGCCGTCAATATGTATTAATTATTATAATTATCGTATCGAGAATCGTATGGTTCCATACAAGTGTGTGTTTTAAGAAATAATTGTTAACCATTTGTTGTTCTTTAATTAAAATTTAATTTACACAATCTGCGGTATGCCATCATTTTAGTTTTTGGGCCTAGTGCTCTTGAAAACTTGCTATCCGGTCCCCCGTTTAAAACAAGGTTGGAGACCCTCTGTTATATTTGGAAAATAAACATGAAGTGCAACCCAACCAAGTTCATTTATCCAATTTTTACAACCAAAAATGCACTTTGAAAACTCGTATATTTCCATTTGCACTGAAAGGTTCTGATCCTCATTGCGCAGTAGGTGCCATTGCTCTAGACTAGCATAAGGCGAGTGATACCCAGAACCACTGCAACGGGAGCCCGCGGGCGTTGTGCCCCGAAATCTTTGATTTGAATAGCCCTGATAAATAAGAACCAAATTAATACGTTACGTTCTACTACACAAGTAATTTCAGCAAAATCGTATCCACTTCCAGCAATAGATGTAACAACGCCCGGAAGTCCATTTCGCCAGGAAGGTGATGAAAGGAATGTGTGATGTGTGTCAGGCGACTTTGGCGGCGGCGACGGAGGAAATTACGATAAAAGCCGCCATCCGTCATTCGCTACTCATGACACCGTAGTCGCACAAAACCACACACACATTGTTGGAACTCACAAGGATATGTTTGACGGTACAAACAAGGAAAGTAAGGCGAAACTATTTCTTGAAAAATCTTAATGTTCGTTGCGTATCTACTCACATGTCTGTATTCTTTTTCGAGCGTCATAAAGGGAGTCTATGCAATTCGAGGTGTTTTTTTCCTATATTTTCTCACTTGTGTCACCTGAAGTGACAACAATTTGACCAATGATGCCAGCCACTTTTGACAAAACATTCTTTTTTATTAAGAATATGCGGTAATACTGCTTAAACGGTTACTTCTTTCACGGCCCCTTTAAAATTGGTAAACGGGTATTTGTTTACAAAATGCTCTATGCAGCCGTTAAACGATTATCAGACATGTAAATATTAAGAGAGCTTCTCTAATATGAAACTATTGCGATCTTTAAGGTTTTTTTCTGGCGCTTAATTACTTCGTCTTATTTAATGGGTAATATGGGCCGCTAGTTCGCAAAACTCTCATTAATATTGTTTTGTGAGATACTAACGTCGAACGGATGATTATACAATGACTCAAGAGAAGGCGTTACAAATGTGCCAAAACGTCTTAACCCAGCAATGGAAATGTTGGGTCTTTCTGACCCAGTGTCATCTTTGAAGTGGTCTATCGAGTGAACGAAATTATTTCTAACTTATCCACCACTCTACCTTGAAACCACTCTATCTTCTTGAACAGGCGATTAGTTTGAGTTTATCAGAGAAACGTGGTGAGCTATTCCCGTTCAAAGTTGTTGATGGGTTCATCAGCCCCAACGCTCCCGTTTACGTGTCGTTTTTATAACAGGGCCGGCGAATTCAAGTGTTATTTTAACGTATATAGTCCGAATGATACAGAAGTAATAAAGAAGCCTTTAGAAAAAAATTGTTTATCAAGTGATGATGAAGTTGCTGAAACATTAATTTCACTAAAATGTTCGCACAGTACAGATTCTGAACAAGAAATTGAAGAAGCTGGACCTGAAAAACAGGAAATTAAATCTGTATCTTTTGTAATATGTTTATTTGCAGTCTAATTTTTATAAATAAAGTTGATATTTTAGAGTTAAGAAATGCAAATTATTTTAGATTTCGGTAGGTCACAAAACATTCTCGCGAAAAGAGTAAGAAAAACAAAAATTAGCAAAAATTTTGGAAAAACTGCTTCCATAAATCATATTATAAAACATTGTATAAAACATTCCTGTAAAAATATTAAAAAGTAAATAAATAATTAATATTGCAATAATTAATTTGCTACATTTTCTTTACTTGAGCTTCGTTCACTTTCAATTTTGTTTTTTGTCAACAGTCAGAGACTTTTAAAAAATTGGGCAATATTTTGGAATTGATTTTGGTTCTTTGACTTATTTCCATCTTTTACTTCATAATAAACTATTTGTGTAATTAATTAGTGTATAAAATAGACTCTAATAATAAGCGGATTTATTAGACCCAATTTTTCCATTGACGTCAGGGTTTTACACGTTATCACCGTCGGGTTAATATCGTCCCACATGCAATAGAAGTAATAGTTGCCTCCGGAAGTAAATTTTGTGTGCAATTGTTAAAAACGAAGTGATGGCCACGGCGTAAGTTCTTCCGGCAGCGGAATTTGGGGAAATGCAAGTGGGCGCAATCGTTCGACTCAAGGTTACGTTGCTAAACGACACAGTATAGAGGTCGCCGGGACTTGAGGACGCTTTAAGAAAATAAATTTGAGCCTCTAAAAAACTGAATATACCGTTGAAAATTATGGAAACTTCTCTAATATAAAAAATATATTCTTGTTCAATTCAAAACGTTACGTCATCGGCCTTAGGAATCTGATACATCAAAATATAATTAATAAAATATAAATAAAAGTTAATAGACAAAAAAATATGATATTTAATGCCGATATTCTACATACGTTTTAGCTGATACTTCTGTTCGCAGATATCCGCGCATGTTACATATAATTACGAGAATTAAAATGATATTTAGGAAAATACAAGAAATAAAGAAAAATACAATTGTTATTTATTTTTAATAATTTGGCCTTTTTGATGAAGCACACTGATGTTACTAAAGCCAGCAAGGAGGCTTACGAAAGAGTCGAATTTTATTCATATGTCACCTTTCAGAAGGCTTAGTCTTTTACAAATATACCTTTAGATAGATAACTGTTCATTTTAAAACAATTGTATATTAGCGAAAAATTAGTAACAAAGTAAAACTTGTAAATGGGGTCTTATGGTCACATATGGGCAGATTTTGAGTTTTCATGAATGATAGCCTACAAGAACGTATGCTACCTATTTTCCTTTGTATAGCCCTGAACACATGCGCTGGAACAATTTTTTCCCTAGAGACATTAATTTGATAGGCATTTGTATTTTGCAATGAAACGTTTTATTTTTTAGAAGAACGCTGTCATCTTTAAATTAAAGCTTTTCGGAAATCCACGAGCCAAAAATTCGAGAATTGGATAACTAGTCTAGAATTAGCTTTTAATTGAAGCAATGAAATTAGTTGTATCTTCTTTGTATTATAAAAGAAATATAAGTGTTAATTGATTTATATTCATAAAATTTATGTAAATAAATATATTAATTGATATAATACATTTGTACTAGTATATATAATCTATCGATTCTATATCGAATCTGTGTCACGTTTTCATGAGATTTTTCTTCCATCTTTAAAAAACTTTCTATTAACTTTAGCATTTTATTCTAAAACCTAAAATCAACGACCTGATCTTAATAATCAAGTAGAATATAAATGAGGGAGTTCATGCACCATTGCTAATGCACATGCACACACTAATGCACATCTTGTACCATTTACGTACAATATTTCCATCTTAGAGAAGGTTGGTTTATTGAAAGTAAATAAAATCATCTCCAACATGCATTATTGTTCATTTCAATGCATCCTGCTGACGTTTAGAATATATCCTGAGATTGGAAACCATATGAAGCATTAGACGTTTTTATAGGAAGCATGCAACATTTTATCTCACACATTCTGAAAATTTCACTGAACCATTTCTCAAAATAATATTATTTATCTGTTTTCTGTGGTGTTCGACCAGGTTTCGTGGGTCACTGCGGATGCAACCAAAAGGAATTCATTATCGCATAATGTCACTTCTTTACAACATAATATCCTCCTAGACCACCAGGAGAAAAGTGCGCAGCCACCTCCAGAATTCCCACATCATCGTCAGGGCATACCGCACCTGCAGCTTGGACGTCGTCACAGTTCAGGGAGACGTAAAACATCCCGGATCCGACCCGTCCTTCAAGGGACCTACTTGTCTCGGACATTTGCCTCCTTATAAAAAATTGAATCATATCGAGCCAGAAACCTTCTGCTCACGTATAAAAGTTTACAACTCCGTACATACCTTTATGGACTCGTACGTAAACAAAATACAAACGAGGGTTATTAAATAGAATATGGCAGGCATGGAGAATGCAATAAAAATAAAAACACAACATTGGATAGAAAATAATTTTTGTAACAATGAAGTCATAAAAAGCCTGGTTTATTGTTTCCCATTTTGTGAGCACCCAGCCACCCGGTCGCGTGTAAAAAGGTAGCGTCGGTTTGATAGCGGGCGGGCAGGCGGACGCTGCGGTGGCGGCGGCGGCGGCGGCG
>BOPP01000023.1:2780919-2795629 GCA_017312745.1 Gryllus bimaculatus | reverse complement strand
AAGTGCGGGCGGGCGAGTGGTTGTGGGGGAGGGCGAGTGGAAATGGAGGGAGTGGGGGCGAGCGAACGGGAGCGGGCCGGAGGCGGGCGGGCGGGGCCATGTTCAGTTGTGTAGCAGAGGTGAGGTCCAACGCGTGAATCTGGAGGGCGGAGACAGGGGTGATGAACGAGGGCGGTGGCAGAAGGAGAGATGGAAGCGGTGACAAGTACAGAGTTAGAACAGGGTCTGACAGCCTTTTCGTGTGCTGTTTTGCGCTTGCAGGATTGTGCAAGTGCAGGATTGTGCAAGTGTTGTTTGGCGCTTCGCAAACAGGACTAGTGCTTTGCACTCTGTATGTACTCGCGAATGCTCAGAAGAATTGCGACCCTCGGCTCGGTAGTAGTCAATAGAATAGTGCATTGGACGTAGAATAGTGTATTGGATCAAGAGTGCGCTATCCTGTTTACTATTAATTTGCAATTCGAAATATATTGATATAATGGGCTAATATTTTCTATTTGCTTAAAAAATTTAATTTAATGAACTCTTCATACGGGTTTCAATAAACTACGAAAATGTAAGTCTTCTAAAATTATATTGGTCAATAATAATAATAATAATAATAATAATAATAATAATAATAATAATAATAATAATAATAATAAATTTGGTCAAAGCATCTTGTTTTGATACTTTTGCATAACTATTCCTCAGAATGTTGTTGGCAGTAATATTGCTAATTTAACATGAACGGGCGGGGCATGGAGTAGTTGTAGCGGGTGGTTCATTCCATTCAACCAGATCTCATTCATTTGCAGTTCGGGGCTTGTCCCGATTTACACTTGTCGCGCGATGGACCCACTTGATTTGGCAACTCTATGTGGAGAAGGGTGTGGTGGCAGGAATTGAAGCTTGACCTTAATGAGGTGTGTACTTTCTATATTTTGGTGTTTTATTTGTCTTAGTATATATACTTTTTTGTTGTTTGTGTAGTGTCAATTAATTAATGAATCAATTTATTGAAATGCTTGTTGTTCTTATGCACTATTTATTTGTCCTGATGAAGAAATCAAATATTTTTAAATGTTGCCACAACTAATTGTTTCTTTACCCGCGCTGACCAATTCCGTGAACCAATTTTAATAAAATGATACGAACCGTTATGCAAGAAAACTATTCGATTAAAAGCGATTCCAATCTTGGGTGACAATAATATTTACTATTCTCGAGTTGTATGAACAAGCAGTATTTTATTTATGTGCTGAGTACCATTTGAATGTACAACACTGAGAATACTTATTATAAACAACACCTGTTCTTTTAAGTTTTAATAGAAAATATTATATACGGTTTTAACCTTGAGTAAAAACATTTAGACCTCGGGATAACGTTAGAATTGTTTTTAAGGATGAATAAAATTTATTTACTCTCGAGTGACACGGGATACTAATCAAATGCTGGAGCAGTACGCGCGACCTCACCTCGCGCGACCTCACACGCACGCGAGCGCGCACGCACACACACACACACACACACACACACACACACATACATACACACACGCGCACTTGCACGGCGAGAGAACAATCCCGCTGGGGGATATACCTTGAGGAGGCTAGATGTAAAGTACACACATCTCACTAGTTGAGTTGCCTAGAATCAATATCTTATCTTTCACTCGAGGAACATGCATAAATTCGTTTGTTGTCACTATTTAAAGGAAAGAGGAAAAATATTTTTTTGTAATATTCCACTTATGCTCATATTAATTATATCCTTCGTTATTGTATTGAGATTGTTGAGATGTCATGGAAACGTGAACAACTTAAGCAATTATGATATGCATACTTTATTTACTAGGCTGTCCGGGTGACGCCGCGTCCATGGCGAAGGTGTCTTCGCCATGGACGCGGCGTCACCCGGACAGCTTAGTAAATACTGACTCCAGCCGCGGAAGCCTACGCTCTCACATGATATGCATTCGTTGTATTATATTAGCCACGAAATAAAATTGTCAGCAGCCAATATTTTTTGTATTCAAAAGAAAATAAAAACATTCTTTACTCCGTCAGAGACAATAAGACAAATAATTCTGTAATGAAAACAAATATTAATAGTATTTTTTGTTTAGGAATGTTATTTAAAAAGGACACCTGTTACTGAGGTATATTTTTATCTTCATAATTGTGTATATGCAGGAAATTACTTGTAATTACAAATTAATTAATAGATCTTACTAAATGGTTTGGGTAACTCTTCACAAATCATTTCACATTGCCAGCTTGGGTTATCGCGGCCGTCTTTTCCATACTGTCGACTTGTTTGAATGTTTATGTTTGAATAGTCTATAATATTTACTGATACTGTTTGATACTTGTGAATGTCCGCTAATCGTCTGTTGTACAGGAAGCTATTTAATACATTATTTTGAATTTAGTTGTCGTAACAAGTGCTAAGAACATTCTGTATTCAGAATGTATTCTGTATTCAGAATGTTTAAATTAGAACATAAATGTTTGAAGGAAATATGGAACTATTGTTATGAATTCAATTCTCATTATACGCATTATATTTCCCTTTTAGCATAGTAGTACTTCAAATCGGAAATATAGTACTTTCTTTTAAGTGCACATAAAAACACCTTTTGGACAGGTTTTTGATTTATTGATTCATTAGTATAATAACAAACTGGATGTAAAGCTTCATGAGAATTATTGAAAGTATCGTAAAAGAGATGCATGCCCGAAAATTTCACATCACTCTTCGTGTCTCTGAAAAGAACCAGATTCCTTACTCTAAAATTCAGTGCTCACGCGTATAAATTTACGCGTGGAACACTTTGTAGAGCATGTATGCTTCCAATTTCTTCCTAGAAAGAAAGAAAGAAATAACATCAGCGTTGTGACAACAGTGTGTGCATACACGTTTTGCACGCAACGCTTGGTACAATGTTTCACAGAAGATAGAAGAAATAAGAGAAATAAATGCAACAACGACACTATAAATCTCATGGCTTTGTTTTTCTATTCAACACAAATTTCTATTTTAAAAAATGTCCAAATTTGTTTAGACAGAATATTCCACCTTGGAAGACAACCAGCGGGGAAAATGTTTCTTGAAAACATGTTAAGCGGATCGTGTAAGCTACTGTGACGGTATTCGTGCATCCAGAGCGGGTAGTGACATGCTTAAAGTTACAGAGAGAAGGAGCTTTATATTTAGAAAGGCTGAACTGCAAGTACCAGTCGGTCCGGTTTTCGTGAGACTTTCCTCATCAACTTTCGAGGCCTTCTGTTGCACGCCGTAATGCTTCTTTTCACAGAAGACAGATCGTGTAGCTTCTTAAACGCATATTTTTAATAAATACCCTGCTCTGTTGAATTACATTCATACGAAATACGCACGGTGGTTTCTGAACGTATTAAAATTACGCAATGAAGCCAAAATTATAGGCTTAAACGATATTAAAAAATACAGGTACTTTGATTATGATCGATGCTTATATCACAAGTAGGCGGTGACAGTCTATCAAGTGGATAATAGATTGCGTACGTAGTGAAATCTCGTGTGGAGGTTTTATGTCGTTAATATTTGATAAAAAGCTACTCAGATCATACGTAATTGATTCTGGAAGTTACGCTAGTAGCGTGCCCTGCATACTTTGGAGCGTGCAGGATTATTAAGGGTATCAACTATGATTGCATTATTACTGCCGCTTATACCGTCAGCTCCTATTTAATGTGAATAAAATACTGCAGTGAGGACAGCAAATTGTCATATGAATTTATACGACGAAGCCAGAAATATGAAGATTATATTGCAAAACGTATCTTTGCGTGATAGCTAATCAAACAAAATTGATAAGCATTTCTTAAAAAAAAAGAAATTTGTATTCGCTATGTTGAGGAGGGAGACACTAGATCTAATTTCAGATATATTGTAATTCATTTTGTGTTTCAAATGTATTGTAATTCATTATCATTGTGAAATGTAATAAATATTTCCTTCCGGGAGTGTAGGTGTATTTTAAATCACATACGAAAGATTACTAAAGGTTTGTATAAGCTGCTTTTCAATATGAATTTATTATCTTTTGATTCATTTTCGGGTCACGTATAAAACGGCATTCAAGTTACGTGAAGTTTCCGCGATTGAAAATTAAATAACTTCAGTGAAAATATATTCAAGGAAAAATATACCTAGACATACGGAAGTTTTTAAACAAATTTTTGGAAAGAAATTTGAAGTAAATAATAGAAAAATGACTCTCAAATGGACTTACAATTTATTATTAGAATAACACATGCCCTCAAAAAAGTGCACGGCATTGATGCGTGGTTTACACTGAAAAGGATAATATGTTTTGTTATCTCTGCTGTGGCAGTATTATACACCAGCACTCAGTTTCCCCTAGTGCACGTCACTTATGAAGTAAATTACTTAAATATTAATGAGGCTGATTTATTAATTATCATTTTACCTTTTTTAGTCTAAATTTTCGTGGTTGCTGCTGAATTAGAACCAGCAACATCTGGGACCAAGTAGTGCGGTTGTCGCTACTACCGCAGTTGTCATTAGCGCCCTGTGTTGCGAGCGTATCTCACGTCAGCTGCAAGGGGAGAAAGACACCGGACTTCACACTCAGGGCAGCAAAACCCACACAATTGATTGATTGATTAGCGATTCCCAGCGCGTCAACGGCTAACGCCATTAGTCCAGTAAGTGTAGAGCGTGTTTTTTCCTTGAAAGGTGGCGGTAGTTGGTGAGCTCCGGTGCCGGCTAAACTGATGGCCAGCGGGTTTTTCCCCATCCAGGTATTCCCCACCAGCGGTGCACCGCCCTAGCCGGGACAAGCTCTAAGCTCTCGACCGGACTCCTGGCATATGTGGTAGTGTAGTGCATGTTAGTGTGGGGGGCGTGCAAGTAAGGGATGAGGATAGGACAAGGAAGAGGAAGAAACGATTGCTCTAGAGTACGTCTCCGGCATTCGCTTGTATTGATCGGAGAAAGCAATCTGAGCAGCCGTCCGCTGTATTTGTCTTTCAGACAGTGACTGAATGCATCGCAGCTTTATATCTGGCGTCAAAACTCATGCCACCGACAGGATTCGAACGTAGGACCTCCCGGTCAGAGACACTGCAGTGATATCAGTAAATGTCTTGAGTCACCGGTGATCCCCACGGCGTCACAGAAGATACGGGTAGGGGTGGGGCAAGTTCGCCACTGTTAGTATTTCCCTAAGCCGTCTCCGTGACGACGCCAGAGATCTCGCCGGCCACAGTAGCGCCGAAGTCTCAATACGCCCCCGACTCCTCCATCGCTCCCGAAATCTTCGTCACCCATGACGCCTCCACCACCACCGCCCACGATATCTCCACCTCCTCAGACACCTCCATCGCTTCCGATACCTTCCCCACCCCCGACACCTTCATCGCCCCCGATACCTCGACATCCGCCGACCCCTTAACCACCCCTGACTTCATAGCTTCCGACACCATCACCACCCCCAACATATCCACCGTCCCCAACACCACCACCTGCGACACTTCCACCACCCCTGACACCTTCCTCACTCCCGACACTTCCACCGTCCCCAACACCTCTACCTCCCCTGACCCCTCCACCACTCACGACATCCCCTTTGATCCCCATATCATGTGAATCAGTATATCTTCGAAAGAAACAACACGATGGCTGAAACAGTCAAATCGACTGAGACGCGGGTCTATCCGGACAGCCAAGTACCCACCATATGTCATCTTCACAGTTACCATACTGTTAAATGCAGTAGTGGTTACTAATGACCTGGATGTTGATGCGACACTTAAATTTTAAAACAAGAGTTGCTCTGGGAGGTTCAAGAGAGAATGAACGCAGGTTTTATACACACCATGATTCACCATATTCCGCTTCTATCTAACAACATTTTCCTAAATTAACATAATAACCTTAGTCTGCCATTACGACATAGACACCACCTACCATCTACCAACTAGAATAAAAAATAGTAATATATATTATATATATATATATATATATTATAGTATATATATATTATATATAATAAATACTGAACAAGGTAACATTGCGTTGAAGACATAAATATGAATTAAAAAAAAACTAACACCACCCACCACAATTGGTCGGTCGACCCCACCTCTCCCACAAAAAGCGGGCGCACTATCACCTCCGCCCCCCGCAGGCCTTCCACCCCGTCTCCACTGTGCCTCACTGCTCTCCTCAAATTACCACCTTGGCCTCACCCTTGCCGTCCGCAGTCATTTCGCTGTCCGCTCGCGCCTTCACCACCCCCACCTGCGCTTACCCCGTCTTCCAGCTTCCTCGGCGAGACGCTTCGCTGTCTTCGTGGCATTCGCCGCCCCCCCCCCGCCCCTTCCCCGACCGCACGTCCGTACCCACAGCCCACATACCCCTGTCCCGCTCCGCCCCCAGCACCTGCCCCGCCCTCCCCTCCCCCCGCACCCCGGCCGATCGCCCGTCCCACGCCATTCCAGCCCCTGCCCAAGCCCCTCGCTTAGCCGCCCGCTCGCTCCCGCCCCCGCCCCCACCCCTCCACGCCCCTCCACGCCCCGCCCGCCCCTCCACGCCCGCCCCGCTCCGCCCTCAGCACCGCGCCCCGCCCCCTCCCCTCCCTCCCGCACCCGGCCGCTTCGCACGTCCGCACGCCCATCAACCCCTGCCCCAGCCCCTCAGCCCCCAGCCCCTCGCTTAAGCCGCGCCCCTCGCCCCGCCCCGCCCCCCGCCCCGCTCCCCTCCCCGCCTCAGCCCCCGCACCTCCGCCCCGCCCCGCCGCCGTCCGCCACGCCCCGCCCGCGCACCGCCCCGCTCCCGTCCCCGCCTCCGCCCCGCCGCCGCAAGCCCGCGTCTCGGCTTTCCGACCGCCGGCACCCTCATCTTGCATGATGACATTAACACACAACTCAGGCGGTTCCGCGCCGGCGTTTTGTCCGCCCTGCCCTACGCGAGAGGGGCGGCGTTAGTCTCCCCGGGGCGTTTAGCATTAAAACCTTGACGCCTGTGGTGAAATTGGTGTCTTACTTCAAACGAGACACCGAATAGCCACCTTCTGCGCAGCCCGGCTAATAAAACAATTAACGCGGAGAGTAAATGTTGGTGTTTCGTCGTCGCGAAGAGACCTGACGCCTGCGCATAGCGCGCATGTGGCGGCTTGCCATGGCGCTGGTTGCACCTTGTTGGGGTCGGGTGGGGGGTTGGGTAAGTGCCGCCCCGTGAGAACTTTCGTTACGTCTGAGACTTCTGAAGAGACGTACCGAGAACGTTTGTGCTTAGTGCGATTCTGTTTCGTCGAGCACGTCGCGACAATTACACAGTTGTGAGTGTAGCATGGAATGGTGTGCCGCCCAGTTGCCCAAGTGAATAGTTCATAAAGCAATCACTCAACAGCTACGTAATTTGTGTTAAAAAATGTGGAATAAACCATGGCGAAATATTTTCTATAGTAAAATGAGTAAACACAATGTAGTCAAAATGTTATACAAATCAAAGAGGTTTTTGTTACTGATCCGTTCACTATATAATCATCTTGCTTCGAACGCTATGTAACAGTATTGACAGAATTTGTCTGTGCTGCCAATGGCGATAAAAGGCACATGAAGAGCGAAAAACTGTGGTTCCGCCGATTCACTGTATCGTCTCAAATTTTTTTGAAGTTCCTTGCAGATAATGCGTTTATCCAGCGTAGGGGTTTTACATACGTCGGAAATTTGTTTCAAAGATGTAACTCGTCTTCTTTTCTGTTTTTATATTTAGAGGGGGGCAAAAAATGTGTTTATATAAATTTCCATAAAATTATTATTCTAAAACTGAATCATTAATTCATTTTGTAACATCAGAAAAAAATATGATAAGCAATGAAAACGAAATCAAGTAAAAACATTGAAAAATAATGTTGTTCGCTCCTCCTAGACAACTAATAGTTATATTCCTAAAATGTTATTGTAAATTGCAATTTTTTAAATTAAGTTCCTCTGCTTGCAATTTTTATGTAAATTAGTAAAGACAAACGTTTAAGAAATTTGTTGAAGAATTTTGAAGGACTCGAACTGAACATACTCTCTGGTTTCTTGCGTTCCGTCACCACTAACTGTGCAGCGCTGTAAAATCAAGCCGTCTACCTCCTTCATCCGCAACGCCCTTCAGGAGGAAGCTGCTGGCAGGAGCATGCGTTTCAGAACCGCTGGTTTTAGTTTAGAGAGAAAGTAGATGAACGCTCAGATTCAATGTGTTTTGGCAAAATTGTTACAATAAAAACAAAAAGAACTAATCGCTATCAGAACACATTAAACCTCCGTCAATCGACGTTACTCGAAAACTGACACGATCAACTGAGGTTAACGAGGAACATTATATTTACTATTAGTCCTTAATTTCCTACTTACGAGTAAAAATTAAATACTCTTGAAAGTAACGAAAACTTGTACAAGGAAAATATTAATCAAATATTTATCTTCATTTGATACTTATGGCGTGTTGATTAAAATGTGCATGAGATGCTGCAATTTTCGAGTGAGTAAAGTTGTCCGCATTGCAAAGAACGGAGTCCTCTTTCTGTCTAGTTGCCCTGTGTTGTATGTATCGTGTTGTGTTGTGTGTGAGTGTGTAAAATGCGCGTGTGCTGGCGCACTTCCGCGCAGTTTATTGGCCATTCTATTTCGTGTATTTTTATTACACAATGTGTCACTAAGAGTTAGTAAATGGTACTTTTTTCTTTTAATTGTTTTAAAAAAATATGTTACCAAGAATATCAAACAATTTGCATAAGTATTCATATTATCTGTAGAAGACAAAAAATAATCCAAATCTGACAACACTTGAGGATCAAACGAAAGCGCTCACATAATAAATATATTCTATGAAAGACGAAACGCTTTAATAGAAAAGTTTATCTTAACGAAGTAATGCAATTATACGTCCTGTAAAATACACGGAATAGCATCAACAGAAAAAGACCCAAATATGGCACTAACATATAAAGTAATATAGCATTCATATTCTAACAAATATCAAGAAAATTTCCACATAGCTATAAACATTGAAGCAACGGGCAAAAATATGCAAAATTCATAGAAACCAGTTCCAATATATTAATGTTCTGATTATGTGGGATTGTTAATTCTTGACAATTCGATGGAAGTTGCAACACTCGACGGTCGCAGAGAAACAACTTCAGAACCGGGCGGCATCGGGCACCCCCACTGACAGGGATATGTCACTCAGTGGTAGAATGCTTGTCATGGGGTATGAGATTTGAGTCATCGCTTGCCATAATATTTTTATGTCTCTGTACGCGGACTAACGCGCTTTGTGTAGAGCGTAGTATGAGCGTGTGCACATCCCACTGTCGCGTATAGAGACCACGTGAAGGACAACCAGGTCAACTCGCGAGACTGAGTGCAATCCTGAGACTTCGAGCTGTGAAGTTGCGCATATGCATTCCATTCCAGCAGAGAACAGTTCGCGGCTTAGTGACACTCGCATGCGTGTGGTACGAAATCTTTTCTAATCTTCTGGTGTAGACGAGGCAAAAGTAATCTCAGTCTGTTGCGCCAACGAAGGCGACGAGAAGACGAGTGTGTCATCGCGGTGCGTGTGATTTGTCCTGAAGCGCGGAAGATTCTGTCCACTTGTCCTCTTGGCAGATGACACCGACGTAACATTCTAGAAGCATCGTGCGCGTTCTGCTTACTTTCTGTTAAGAAGCAACCAACAAGGATAAGAAGAGATATTTCCTGATAAATTTTAGATACTTAAAATGCAAGATTCCTTGGAGCACGACCGAAAAACGTACGCTTAAGTGTCCACAAAGTCTACAACGAGTTCGGAGTGTGGTTGGCGAAAGTTACGTCACACTTAGAAAGAACGCAAGCGGGATACGCTTTGATTCAGACTCAGAAATCGATGCAGTATATATATGAAAGATCAATGATTTGTCTATCTGCGTGCATGCGGTGTTACGGAAATTGGATGGACAGTTCTTTAATGCTGTGCGACCGAAACATGGAGAGGAAAATTAATGGCAATGAGAAACTACTTCTTCCAACATAGAAACGAAACACTCGTTCAGACATATTATGTGATAATAGCAGAAATGATTTACGAATACTTTCTAGAAAGTTTTGGACCATTGGGGAAACGTTATTAGGGAATGAGAAAAAAGGACTGGTTAGTACGAGCTGAGCCTATACTGGAGAGGAAAAACATACGTAAACAAGTGTAATTAAATCATATTTAAGTTAGTAAAACTGATAGGTACACAATGTCATCAAGTGACAAGTTAAATAAATAAGTAAAATCATAAAAAAGGTAACTTATCAAATAAATAAGCACAGTAGGGGTAAAGAGGAGAGGGCTGTTTGAAAGTAAGCCACAGAGATGATGCAAGGACGATCTACGACATTGTTTGATTTCAGGTGCTCAAGAGGCCAAACTTTGGAAGGCGAATGTGTGAACGTTTGCGCAGGATATAATAATTTAAAAAATGTGTGTAAGAAGCCATGTACTGGCTTTCTGAAGGCACGTTTTTCCTTCTTCAGGGATTTTTTTCCTCATCCGCAACTTATGAGTCTCTTTTCGTGATTTGATATAATGGGAAGACCCAATTGGGGGTGAATATCAGAATTCGAAAGGTTAGAACGCGATGGATATACGTATTGCTATTGGCCCTTAAAGGCCTTCAGCCTAGCCAGCGTAGTATCAAGTTATTTAATTTATCTGAATGTTTTTGTTTAAGTTGCAACATACAATTAAAGGAGACGTACTATTACAATGCAATTTAAATCCACAGAGTAGGAATATCAACAATTTACCCAAATGTTTTAGAATACTGAACTGTGTACTTACATCCTTGATTTCGAAAATTTAAGTGCGGTATGAAGCCGCCACGCGCTGCCATCAGGCTCTAGAACTCGGTGTTACGGATGAAACAAGAGCATTCTTTCTCTGCTGGGGAACTATACCTGCCACGCGGTTTCCTAATGCGTGCACAAAGCATTCGTCAGTGGTTGCAAGAGGACCAGAACGAACTAGTTGCGACCGATTCATGTTCCAAAGCATGTTCGATCTGGCGACATGTCAGGCGAACGTGCAGGCCAGGAAGCAGTTTGTACCAGTCGTTATTCGCAAGAAAGCGTTGCACATTTCTCGCCAGATGAGGTCGGACATAGTCCGACTAAATATGGCAGGTAGAGCTGCTTGCAGGAGAGCATTACCTCAGATCTAACATCTCCCTTAATTAGCTGTTGCTTGTTCAATACATATGAGCTCGAACATCAATTCGCACATTGTAAGCCAGTGTCGCCCAAACCAACACTTTGGTGTTATCCGCCTATTGGCGTGAACAATGCAGGTTGCGCGGTCACGCTGTGAGCCAGTTGAGCGGGATTCGCCCACATTTTGTCACTCGAAACAGTCAAGTTAGACACCATTCACGTGCCCTATGCGCTGTCTGAGGCTAGGGTGGTTTCTCACAAAAGCAAATGACGACAACAGTGGTAAGCGTGGCACCAGTCCCAGCTCTCAGCAGTCGCCATGGCGTCGAAGTCGAACGCAGAGCTGACCAACATCCCGTGCAATGCCTAAAGTCGTATTGAATGCTGTTGACAATGCCGTTCTGTCCGGTTTACGTCCATGTGGACAAAATGGGGTCATCTCGCGCTGGGTCACATTGTGTGGTCCGCTCGTTGAAATCCTGATACGACGAAGCTTTAAGCTCCGATTGATCTCTCGATCAATATGTATTTGTTGTGTGCATGTAAGTATGCGTTAAGTAAAAGGGGTGAGGATAGAACATAGGAAGAGGAAGGAAAGATCGCGCGCGTCGTGACCGTTTGTAACAAAGGGAACTGCTGCCGGCATTTGCTGGGGTGATGGGAGAAACTACGGATAAGACTCGTCAAAGTAGGCCGGCGGCTGGAATTCTCCTCCGCAGGGGCTGAACTCGACCTAACTGACAAGCTAGTGTCCAAACCTGCCACCGTCCGTTTCCAACTCAAGGGCCTCCCGGTCAGAGGATCTTGGTTCGAGGGGACGCGGGTAAGTCCTGATTTGAGGTTTGGTGTTCTTGTCCAGGGTGGACTTCTCATCGTCATGGATCAACGATTCTAAATTATTTCTTCTTTTCATACTACGTTTAACGCTGCAATAAATTAAACATTTTAATCAAAACAGTCGACGAAATAATATACAGCAGTGGTACTAGTAATTTTTTATACAGTACAAAAGTTATTTACATAAGAAAAATCAAAATCGTTCAATCCTTTTCATACCCAATGGTTGCACGTGTACACCAACTTTAGAATTTATTGGATTAATTACAATGACACATTTTTTTTTTTGCGTTTGATATTACTTATAGGTTTCATGTTTGCCATCTATACTTTGACTTTATAAATTTTCCCATTTTGACTAAAAATTAAATCTAAGTTTCACTAATTTTTTTGAATTTTCCCGGTTTCTGGTTATCTAACAACAATTATTATACACCTTTTAACATTGGCTAGAGGCAGCATAGTGTTTATTCAGTTTTGTGCCATTTGGAAATTAGTAATGTGGATAATTTATTTAAAGGCTTTTTCTTTGGATAATTCGAATAATTCTGTAATATTTCTAACGCACAGAAAGAACGCATAGCTCCTGCTAGTGGTTCGCGTAGCTGCTCAGTTTCCCCTTCTTCTCAAGTCTACTTACTATAAATCATGCTCAGATCAATATAAAAATACCACGATAATCACAACAATTCATTTAATGGTGATAGTTGTATTTTCTTTTGCAGAAAATCTATGCGCATGCCCGCAATGTATAGTGCACTCTCGTTAATGAAGCGACCAAACCTCACGTAAGCTACCCAGAAAATATTGCGCATTGCTTATTAAATTTTCTCGAGAACTGATGTTGGAAAAAATATTATGACGATCTTATAATCATTCGTTTTAGTTGTGTGAGACGTTGTCATCGTCATTAATAAATTTTTCTATGTGCTTCTGTATTTGTTTGTATAAATATATTCAGAAAACTAAAATAATGAGTTTGAATTTTAATTATTTTACGTCTCTTTATAGTGAATTAATGAGTTCTTTGTGGAATTAAAAGCTCGTTAGGTACGTTTTGACAAACGATTACATGGAACATGTCAGAACAATTTTGAAATGTTTTAGATGTTACTGATTCAAAAAAGAAAATATTGTAATGCCAAAAGAGAAAACGAAAATAGATATAATGTATTCGGTAAGATATAACACGTATAAGACAATTTCATTACATATCATTTTTTTTTTAAAATGAGTTAACGGAAACGTAATATAGAAATCAAATTACTTTTAGACAACGCAGTATACTTGTAAAATAATCAGTTATTAAAAAACATTGCCCCTAGGAAAGTTTTAAAAAAAGTGTTTGAACTGATCAGAGTATTTAAAAGTTACAAAACGTTTAAATTTTATTTTCAACACAAAAGTAATATTCTCAAGGGGAAAAATAATCCTAGAATATTTGTTAAATAGCTATGAATATAAATAACATATGTAGTGCATTTATATTTACAACCCGTAATAGACCCTTGTAAAAATTTCATTTAAAAGTGAAAAGAACAAATTTTAAAGAGACTATAGAATAGAAGCAAATTGTTCATGCATAGGTGATCTATTCATGATTCTATATTTGCACACAAATTGGTGGCAATGCCGGACCTTTTTGCGGATTACCTAACTGCGTGAAGAATAGTGGAATAAGTGAACTTTGGAGTGGCACCTGTTATGCACATGCTACTATACAAAATGGCTGCTGTTTTTTGCATAAGCTTTCAGTGAAAGCAAATAATGTCCAACGCAGCATGTTCACATTCTACAACGTCGTCCTGCTTAAATATGCATATTTGTGTTTATAATGTATAGCTACATCGTGAAACATTGTAAACGAACCCTAAAAAATTTCTTTATGATCTCTATCTTTATATATCCTATCATGATCTATATCTTTACTACTTTCGTCTATATTTGTTGAGAAAAATTGGAAAAGTTGTATAGTTCCATGTGCATATGACGTTACACTTACACTGTACTCTGAAATAATCGGAACGGAATGTTCAAAGTTTCTTTCTTACATATCATCTCATCATTCGTTCGTATTTTGAGAGAAATCTCATTTCCTTCACAAAACATGCGTCATTTTAAGTCAGTAAATTGTTTTAATAAATGTATGGCAAGAAGGATTCTTTTCCCGAAACAATTTTACATCTCCCTCTGACGGATTGTCTCATAAAGATCGATGGTTTTCTGCATTTTAAATGTTTCCTTTGAAAGTGTCTTTAAATGCTTGAATTCACCAATATCTCAAAAACATACTGTTTCACAAACAAATTCTCGAATAAAATTGTTCCTATAAATAAAATTGCTTTTTCATTAAAGACGTATGTTTTTAAAATTAATTTCTAAAGATTATAATACAGCAATCAATAAATTTGGAAAATGTATTATAAAGAGTAATTATTTCTTAGTTTTAAATATATCTTCCACAAATTTCTGAAAGTCGTAAATCTTTTGCGCCTTTCAAAGAGTGCTTGAAATAGTGGAGTTCTATTATACTTCTCGTGTGCTAATAATATTGATTCAAGTGTATACTGTCTGGAATTTGTAATGGAAAACCTGTTCGATTACAGTCAGCATTGATAAAAGTAATGAAGTCATACAAAACGGGC
>BOPP01000023.1:2713114-2751070 GCA_017312745.1 Gryllus bimaculatus | reverse complement strand
TGGGCGGGAGCAGGAGTGGGGGCGGGGCAAGGGCGGGGATGAGAGTAGGGGAAGGGCGGGTGCGGAAGAGCGGAGGGGGTTTCGCGTTAATTCTCCACGCACGGCTTCGGAAGCGGGCAAGGCGGCCCGCCGCAAGGCGGTTAACCGCAATTATCCAATTATTAATTAATAACCCCGCGACTCACCAACAAACCCGAAAACTACACAATGGCCAATTTGGCGCGCACGCATGCTAATGGAGGGGAAGAGGGTCTTTGTGGAACATCCTGCCGGCGGAGATGTCCTCACCCCCTCCCCTCTCTCCCACACCATACATCTGTCTACGCTGCCGCCTCTGGTTGTCAGCTCACCTTTCCATCCAACCTCTCTTCCGCCTCCGCCGACACCTCTTCCTTTTCCTCCGCCCACGTCTTTCTGTCCTTCACCGCCTTCTCGCCTCTGTCTTCCATCTCCACTCCATCCATTGCTCACACATTATCCCCGTCTTCAATCTCGTCATCCCCTTCACGTCCATCCCTATTAATACTCTCTTCTAGTACGCTTCTCTCTCTGCCTTCATTCTCACCTCCAACTACTTCTCTTGGCTCGTTCCTTCATTGACTGTTTGCTACTCCGCGTCAAATACTCAGGTCATTAGTCCCATTAGTGTAATGCATGGTTTTGGGAGGTGGCGGTAGTCTTTCCACGCTGTATGGTGAGATTCGGTGTTGACCTAGCGTCGGATACTTGAGATTGCTACAAACAGGTATCTCCCACCAGTGGGGCACCGCCCCAGCAGGCACAAGTTCTACGCTATCGTCCGGACTCCAGGCTGTGTTAGTGTAGTGCATGATATTGTAAGTATGTGTAAGGAGTGTGGATAGGGCAAGGAAGAGTTTGGAAATATCGCGCGTGGTCCGTGGCCTGTTTGTTAGAGTACTGTTCCGGCATTCGCCTAGTGTTCATCGGAGAAACCACAAAAAATTACCGATCAGTGCAGCCGCCAGCTACAATTCCCATCCAGTCAGCGACTGAATTCGAGCTTGTGTCGAAACTCCTGCCACCGTCGGGACTCGAACCAAGGACCTTCCGGTCAGAGGAACTGAAGTGATATCAGTTGATGCTCTGATCCATGTCTCTCGGTCGTAAATTGTTCTTTACCTGCTTCCCCATCGCAGTTGTCCCCAACTCAGCACAATAATCTGATTCCGCTTGGAACCTGCCGGTCCTGCTCACGTCCGCAATGCCTCTACCTCTGCTTCGCCCACGCCCTAGCATTGCATCCAAAGATCGTAAATAGAGTTAGCAGAACTCTTCGGATTCAATGTCATCATAAACTAATTCAATGAGTTTTTTAGCACCGGATCGAGGTGAAATCAGGATGCGAGAAAAGAGGTGGGGTGAGTTGGTGGAGGGATGGGGCGGAGTTGGTGTGGGACGCGGGCACCTTTTGAGGAACGACCTATAGAAACAAAAAACACGCATGGACTGCATTGATTAATGGTGTTAATTCAAAACCTCCATCAAAATTTAAGGTATACGGACTAGGCTAACTTAGAAAATAGTATCGCCAATGTCGTACGTTCAATATAATTCCATTCGCAACGTCATTTTCAAGTTGACGATTCCTGCCTTCGACGTTTCGGTTTAACACAAAACATCGTTGAATTTAGAAAGACGAACGCTTCTACGCATTTTACAGATAAATGCAAATACGGTAAATATTGACTGACTTTCCTCACGTAACTTTCATTAATATTCTTCTTCTGTCGCACTACGGCCCTTTACGTTTAGCCTTGGTGTCTCGAACGGTCAATGACCATTCACTTCTCTATTTTGCTTTTATTCTCACTGCGCCCTCACTTCCATTAATAGCTTGAGTTAAATACGCTCATTTCGCGTTGTGTTATATATTCATTTGCACTTTAGGCTCGTGGAAAACCCGCGGGCGGAGACGGGAGAGGAGGATGCACCGGAAGGAGACGTTTGTGGCAGCCGCATATAGCTCTTCCGGAAGAAGCGGGCTGGGCGGGCGGTGGGGGGCCGGAGACCGGCGACGGGGAACAAGGGGGGAGGAAGTTAAGGAAGAAGGAGCGGTCGTGTGTGCATTGTGAACATGTGCTTCCTCGGGGGTCAAGGAACTGCTCGTATGGTCGACTTATCATGCTTGCTTTGCTCTTAGTCAAGCGCTTTGCAGTCAAAATTTGTACCGTTTGCGACATAAAAATTTTAAGGACAAAAATGTAAGTAAATTTATCATAATTATATGTGATGTTATTATTTAAAAACACAATATGTGACAATTATTTTAAAACTAAAATAGGTGTATATGTAGGTAAGTAAAATTGTTACAATGAAACATTTCAACGACCCTTTAGAAAGGAAATTACGAATTTGTGAAAAAATTTCCAAACGGACTTATTAGCTACTCCTAACTTATTCCCAACGTATTTTTTGTCTTCTTTTAGATGTGCGCGAATAGTCCTTAACATTTGGAGATAAACGAAGTGAAATAAAAAGGTGTTGGTGCGTTTTGTACATTTATCACGAGTATCATTCGATACAATTAAAGAAGCAACATAACGTTGTTATGATGAGAACATTTTATAATTTCTCGGAACTATGTGTACGGCTGGATTTACTCTCAAGCAAAATAGCAGTGGTTTAGATGTCTCTATTCGTCAGGTCCCCTGACCTAAAAAAAATCAATAAACTATGGAACAAATACCATAGTTTTTTTGTTTTTTAATATCATCTAGGACATTAACGACTACTACTTGATTTAATTGTGTGATAACTGTGAATATGATATTATACGATGATGATAGTGGTGATAGGACGCACACAAGAACAACCATGCCCAAGGCGGGACTCGAACCCGCGATCTTTCTGTCTGAGATCACTAAGGCACTATTGCCTTACCATCAGAACTAGACATAAAATATTTGAATCTATAAAATAATTGTAAATCATCCTCAAGAAGCAAAACATAGTTTGTATATTATCGTATTCGTGTTGCAAATATTGTTTTGTATTGGATGTTTTCTAAATTAATTAAATTTTCTCTCGTAATGCTCTACGATTGTTAATGACTATAACAAATGGTGACTGAGATGTGTTAATAAGGGCAGAAATTGCGGCTTTATAATTTAAAGTAACGCGAGAATGTATATGCAGTTGTAGCACTAGTTTAGCTTATTATTTAAGGTGCGTCGGTAGCTCTAGTCATAACGACTACATCATTTACATATCTTTTGCATCTTATAAATGAAGTGCCTAGCAAAGTGATGGATGAAACATACGTACACATATAAAATACAAACACGTAAGTTTGTTAAAAATAATATTTCATTGTTTTTTTTGTGTCCATTACAATACCTTAATAGCTTTTTATAGATGTACGAGGTTTATAGATGATTGTATTTACAACATGAGTTATTTTACGGAATTATAAAATTTGTCTTTGATAGTCCTAGGATATTCGGATAATTTTCTCTAGCCCTCCCATATTGTGCCTGCGTCTGATAAGCTGAAATAATGGACGTTTTTATTACAAATGGTGGATGTTGAGAAAGATATTGCATGGTAGACAGGTAGGAGGGGGATCTCCAGTTAGTGAGTGTTTGTGAGTGAAATTGCTGGGTCCAGTTCTTATTCGTGTTATCAGCTATTCTTTTCTCGAAAACTCTTTGCAGGTTTTCAAGAAATAAAAACAATTTTTTGTGTGCCGAGGGCTAGAATTCGAAGTTCTATAGCATTATTTACATATTTTCTGGACCCCACTACCGGAGTGATTCTACAATGTTTATTTATTTTGGCAACTTTCATTTATAATGTATTTTTAAAATCACTAGCGAATCTTGATTATAGTGAATTTTGATTACTGAGCTAACACCGCCATAACTCCTGTTGAGCATTTGCTCCCTAATCCCAAACCGTCATTACGTGCCTCACTTCCGTCTCCACAATTAGAATGACCTGTCAGCGGCCAGCAGAAGTCGCAAAACAGCCCTCGCTTGCATTAGGCCGTTCATTAAACCTGCAGACGGATATATTATAAAGCCACTTTAATTACGCACGCAATATTTCATACGCGCGTTTTGTTAACAGTTTACACTCGTTTGACCGTAACTTATTGCCGTCGTCGCCGACCATATTGTTCATTAAACCTGTCGCACGCAATGCGTGGCCCCTGTGTGCAGTAATTCCTGCTGACCACCGGTCCAAGATGGCGGCTTGCTGGAGTAAGGCTGAAGAATGCTAAGGTCCTTCCCCCCGTATTTCTCCGTTTGTCCGCCTCTTCTTCACCGCCTCGAGTTCACCATTGTTAAATTTAATGTTACAATTCGCCACCTTAGGAAAATCTTCGGAATTCGTTATTTCGGATGCTGTCGTTTCTGGCTTGCGTGAGCCTGCATCTTGTTACTCTTTTTTTTTAGTCGATACTACGATTCTAAGTAACATGTAACGCGAACGAATTGTACTAAAATGAATAAGTGAAGCCATAAAAAAAAGGATACTTGTATGATATTTAAAACATTTGTTAAGACAAATTCTATGACATTATACATCATATTGTCAGTGAAGGGCTTAGGTCACAAAATATATAAGTGCACTAAGTATGGTCTTAAGAAAATTGAGTTCAAGTTGAGTGACTAAAGAAAATGTTTGGAAAGCATTTTCTTTCCACGGCTAGAACACAGTAACTGTCATAACAAATTTGTATACCCTTTGTAAAAATATCGTAAATAATCATATCACAAGGACAGAATAGACATTTACCATCATGACGAGTGCGCTACCACCATCTTTACCGAGGGCTGAGTCTTTATGCAAAAGCTTCCAGCTTTTGTGATAAACCTGAGCGTTTCCATGCGGAGACCTTCCTTGTTTCTATAGAGTGGTTTTTTCACTTTGGCTTTGAGTAAAACAATTCGAATTATTTACCCTAACTTGACTCTGAAACTTGGGAATAAACTATTTACTCTCTCTACTAAATATTGGGAATAAACGTTGAAAATACGTGTAGTATTTTAAATAATAAAACAATAAGGTTTAAATCAATGATTTGTTGTGAAGATATATCACCTTTATTTGACATAAAAATGTAATCGGCACTGTCATTAAATGCAAATATTGATGCGAGAAAGTGGATATTTTTTTATTTGCAGAGACTGAATACTTCTTGTTTAAATGAATGGGGCTATATATATCCAGGTATTACTAGGGTAAAGGGAACGTCATTAAATCACTAGTTCTTTCTATTGGATTTACAATGACATTAATATCATAATAAATGTTATAACTCTCTCTCTCCCTCCCTCTCCCACTTTCTCTTCTCTCTCTCTCTCTTCCTGTCTTTCTCTCTCTTTCTCTCTCTTTGTCTTTCTCTCTCCTCTCTTTCTCTCCCTCTCCCTCTCTCTCAGGGAAATGAGCGCCTTTAATTAAAACAAACGAGTAACCATATAGTGAGAGAGAAATATAATACTACTGTTCTCGAAAAAAAGAAAGTAAAAATAAAAAGTAAGAAGAAAACTTGGATGTGTAACTTAGATAAATGTTTAAATAATGCACACACTTGGTGATTCTCAGTTAATACTCGTTTCATTATTGTGAATGCTTATAAATTTAGTTTCATTATAAATTATTCTTAAATGGAGAAACAATATACTTTTAAGCAGTCCAGTATCCAAATGTGTATTAGTTATTAATTTAAACGACGTATTTCCAATGATTGAACAACCTTGTTCTTCAAAAAGCACAAAAATATTAGTGACAAAGCCCTTCAGAATTCAGTGGGTAATATTTAAAATAATGTTTAATGTTTGTAAAAATATCCAACGCATGAGAATCATACGAGTCAAAAGACTTCAAAGGAAAAATAGACTCAATTCTGAAATGTTGCAAATCCTCTTCACTTCATAATAAATCCATTGCGGCTATATTTTAAGCGCCGTACACGCAAGATACGTAACTGCTTTTTCCAAAAATTTAATGTTCTCCGCGTTTCATTCACAGGCTTTGTGACATGTAATGGAATTCTCTATTACAAAGTTAATCCTCAAAGCAACACCAACGCTAAGCTGTCTGTGTATTGAAGGTAGAGAGAAGAATATTACGAGGCTTTGAATGATGTTTATTAAAAGGTCTCGGGGCAACACATGTCCTGGCCGTTAGGGTCCTAACTTAACACGTGCAGATTCTGCGGGCCGCTAATACTTTGTGGTGTGTGAAGGTAGAAAGAGCACACAAAATCTCTCTCTCCATTCAGTCTGTGTTTGATGTGATTTGCCTCAAAAATACTCAGTTGTGAAAAAAATCATACAAATGTTTCTCCGAATATTAAAAGCAGAACCATACATAAGATCTCATTTGCAGCGGTGAATCAATGGGATCAATTTTTCAAATAACCGTTAATGATTTCACAAAGAAGGTTCATGCAGTTCAGTAAATGAATTAAACATTTTAAATCTCTTTTAGAAATGTAGTGATAATCTTCTCAAATAATAAGGAATTGCAAATGTTTCATTCTCCTTAATTGTGCGTGGTATTGGTATGGTTTTATAGTACATATGTAAGATTTGTTCTTTACATTTCGTATTTTGGCCACTGTCGATATACTAGTATTTTGCATATCCATATGATGTTTGTAGTACATTTTTCTGTAGAAATGTAAGATGTGTATGTGTAAAACATTAACACATGATAATTTGTTAGACTGCCGTTTTGGCTTAGCATTTCTTGAATTTGTTTTTGTCTTGGTAAGCGTATTTAATTGAACTACGTAAGTAGTATTGTATGACGTTTTTGAATACTACAAACTACGACTTTTAACTCTTGATAAATATTGTTTGTTGTTCTGGATGAATGTATTAATCTACGGAGATGTAGTATTTAATGAAATTTTGAATGTATATCATAGTATTATTTTGTAATAATTTATTAAGGTATATGAGTTTTTTATTAAGGTACCGCTGTGACAAAATATATAGTACGAGTCTTTGGGATGAAATAGTAGTATATTAATTTATTTTTATAGGCGGTATTTATTTTCCAATTGTGTTAGGAAATACGTTTTAATAAATAACAATTAGACATATACATTTCAGAAATTTATCGTCGATAACACTTACGTAAAGAATTATCAATATCAAATCTCAGACTTTAATATATTAATTTTAAGGGGTACATTTAACAAGTATACAAAAATAACAATATTTTGCCCCACCCTTCGTACATCTCCCTCTTACGTGTACTTATCCTTTTGATTTGCATAAATTTCTTCGTCGTTTCAGCCGAGATCTTGGGATTATTCATTATTATAAATAAACAATGATAGGTAATTCATCTGTAATAGCATAACGAATGAATTAATGTGTAAATTGAGGTAAAAATGAATCTACTTCAGTAGATACATTTTTCTAATACAACGTATTCTCCCAAAATGTTACCGAAGTAATAAAATAAATAAATAATAAATAAAAGGGGACATCTTTTTGTAGTGTCAGTATTTATTAATTTCAATATGCTGCCTTCCCAAGACGTACAATTGTTTCATGACGAAGAGTCCAACTCCTCTTTTCAATACCGTGTTCACTTATTTTATGCAAGTAGTTTTAATGTAGTAAGAAATCTCTCACCATTTTAGAAAACTGTCACAAACACTTTGAAGAAGGGAAGTGAACAAGTGAAACTGCTAACATTCTGGAAAACTGATTTTGGGAGCAACGCCAGTCAAGTGCAGCCAACTTCTCCCCGATGGCTGCGCACGTGTCGGGCCCTGCGCATGCAAACGAGGGTAACAAGGCAGGGGTTGGGCGCTGTGGTGGAGGCGAGGGCCGAGCCGCATTCTTTGCTTCCACCGCGTCTTCGGGGCACCGAGGAATTCGAGGGAATTCAAACTGGAAATTCTTGCGAGGGCTCGAGGGGAGGGCACGGCGCGTGCCCGAGGGTGGCAGGGAGACGTGGGTGGGAAGGAGAGGTCCGGGGGGTGAGGGGCAACCAGACGCTGTGAAGAATAACATGGGGAGGAGATGGAGTGGAGTGGATCCAAAAGAGGATGGAGGATAATTTGGGGTTGAGGAGGCAGGCACGAGAGACATGGTGCGGCGTGGCGACGTGGGAATTGAGTTGATGGGGTGGGTGGGGGTAGAGAGGCATGGCATGGCATGGCGTGGTGGGGATTGACTTGATGTGGCGGCATGGGGTGGAAAGGCATGACATGGGGTGGCTTGACGAAGTGGGGATCGTCTTGATGTGGCAGGCGGGGGTAAAGAGTCATGGCATGGCATGGCGTGGTGGGGATTGACTTGATGTGGCGGCTGGAGGTGGAGGCGTGGCGTGGCGACGTGGGGATTGACTTAATGTGGTGGCAGGGGATGGAAAGGCATGGCATGGGGTGGGGATTGTCTTGATGTGGCAGGCGGGTGTAATGAGGCATGGCATCGCCGGGGGTGGAGAGGCATCGGATGGTGTGGCGTGGCGACGTGTTCGTCGGGCATAGCGTGGTGTGGCGGGTGTGTAGGGGCGTGAGCATGCATGACATGGTGGGGCGTGACGGAGCATGGCGTGATGTGGCGGATCACGGATGATACAGGAGGCAAAGTGGGACGGTACAGGACGTATTTGGCCGGGCGAATTTATTATGGCGAGGTAGGGCAGAGTTTCCGTCGTACCTATGTAATTTATGTAGTAGCATATTTGTGCTTCATGAAACACTATTAAGTCCACAGTTCACAGTTGTAGGAAAAGTGGTGATAAGTGAACTGTTATGTAAATCTAAGTAATGAAGTATATCCTCGTGAAAAAAAGGACGCTAGCAACTATGTTTAATATAATGAGTGTTCACTTCACAAAGCCACACATTTTTGGGGATGCATTTTTTTGTAATATTGCCGAGCAATTGCCAATTTAAATTCGACGTATTCTTCTTCAGACCATGCTTTGAAGTAGGCTAAGATTGGCGAAATTAAGAGAGAATGGTCTGGTATGCAGTTAACGAGGTGTTATCAAACTGATGTTCTTAGCTGCTGGATGGAAAATGAAGTTTCTGCGATGGAAAAAGTGTGTGCTAACTGCGATAAAGTAAAAACACAGAATTTTCATGGAGATTTAGTTACATCTCAAATAATAAGTTACATATTCACTTAAAAACTTTCCCATGTAATGTTTTAAGCTTGAAATACAGTGCATGGTACACAGTATAATTTGGATAAGTTAAAATTTTCAGATTTTAATACCATACTCTACATAGAAATAGACCATAGAAGCTCAGGACATCAACTGATGTGTCTATATCTCTGATTCTCTCTCTCTCTCCTCTCTATCTCTCTCTCTCTCTCTCTCTCTCTCTCTCTCTCTCTCTGCCTCTCTCTGATTGAGAGGCTATAGGTTCGAGAACCAACAGAGGCAGAATTTAGAACTTTTGACACTACATATCATGATCAAATTCTAGCGGCAAATGCTCTGATCGGTCTTTTTCAGTGATTTTTTCGATCAATACCAGGCAAATGCCGCAGCAGTACTCTAAAAAACGGGCCACGAACCTCCCTCGACCTTACCTCCGTCGGGACATGGAAGACTCCCTGTCCTATTCTCACCCCTTACGTACACACATTTTTCCACGCATTACACTTACTAAATCATTTATCGGGACACCAGTCGGGAGCTTAGAGCTTGTCCCTGCTGGGGAGGTGCCCTTCTGGTGGGACGAACCTGTTTGCGGAAAACACCGCTAGTCGACGTGTAGGTCGGCGCCGGATCTCACCAACTAGCGGGAACGTTTACCGCCACCTCCTGAGAGAAAACAATACACATCACGCTTACGGGACTAATGACCTTAGCAGTTGACGCGCCTGGAATTACAAATCAAACAACATAGAAATTATATTTATCCACAATTATTCTTTGTTCTGACGTAAGGGAATGCAATCTGTGCTCTCAATCCATTCCAGGGTTTACGCTAGTACCCAAAAGCGTTGTCATTGTTCGAGAGCTTCAGAGCAAGTTAGGGAGAGGGTGAGTCCAACGCACGTGCTCTCATTCGGAGTGAGTGCTCACACTTTCATTTGATGGCGAATCACAGAAGCATGACACGTCATCCGCAGCAATCTTGCTCCTAAATGCCCTTTTGAACTAAGAAGGGGAGCCCTCTTGAGAACTGACATTTTGTTGAGTCATGCGCAGGGGATTCTTCCTTTGTAAAAATATCTGTCAATGTACTTAGTCGGCAACAATTTTCTTTATTGGTATTCGTGGACAACTTTGAAGGCGTTCTGGATTATTGATTAATATCTCAAGTTCAGAATATGTTAAATCCAATTAATTTAAGAAGTTAAAGGCAAATAATAATAGAAAAATGCTTATAAATGTATTTTTTTCTCACTCATGCATAGAAACAGCACCTACCTTCACTGTTTTAAAAATAAATATTCAAGGGTATTTTATAAAATATGAAAACTTATTTACTACAACTTTCACAAGCATTATTAGTTATTAAGTAAGCTCAATAACAGCGCAAAATGTTAAGAGGAACATAATAAGAAATTTTATAACGACGTAAGGGAAATTGGATTAAGTAGTTTGAAGAACATATTACAGGCGTTTTTGTATAATTTCTGTTAAATATAAAACATTAATTTGTTAACCGTTGTGTTTTTTTTAGTTATGAAAGAAAACAACGACTTTTGTGTTGAAAGTAAGATATTGCCTACTATTCAATGAATATCATTAATTTTAAAATTAACAGTGATCTAAAATTATTAGTTTTAACTTCAACAAATGCGTTTTGTAGGATGATACACTATTTAGCTTGTGTTTGTAGTGTAGTTTTACTTAGAGTGCTTTTTCTGTATGTGAATTGATTTCTTGGGTATTGTATAACATTATTGTGTGGTTGTGTGTGTCTGTGTAATTCGTGAGGATAATACAAGTTCTGAGATGTTTTGTCTCTCAATATGAATCGGTATTAACATTTTAGTAATTTCTTGTTTCAGAATCCATAAGGTCAAATCCTGAGACCTTATTCTGTTTTATAGGGTTTATCAGAGAATAATTATAGCAACCATGAGCATTTAATCATCTTTAAATACACTATACTTCTGGATCTTGATATCATTAGTAACTCTCGTCCAGCTGATGGCACTCTCTTATCCCAAAGGCCGGACATGCCATTAACCTGAATTGAATGATTAGTGATTTCGCGCGTGGTGAGATCCGGCGCCGAACTAAATATGGGATTTTCCCCGACTAGGTATCTCCCACCAGCTGGGCACCGCCGCAGCAGAAGCAAGTTCTAAGCTCCCGACTAGCCTGGTAGTTTAGTGTATGTGTGGTAGTGTAGTGTAGTGCATGTTAGTGGGAAGGGGCGAGGGAAGGACAAGGAAGAGGGAGAAGAGATCATGCGCGATCCGTGGCCCGTTTGTTATGGAACTGCTTCGGCATTCGCCGGGTATTAATCGGAGAAGCAAAAGAAAACTACCATTTAGAGCAACCAGCCGCTAAAATTTTCCCGCAGATAGGAACTGAATTCGTCATGTCAGCTATAATCGAAACTATATCACTGTCGGAACTCTAGAACCAACCGGTCAGAGGCACAAAAGTGACATCAGTTGATGCTCTAAGCCCACTTTGCAGATAGGGGGCAGGTTGCAGCAGTAGCATATCATCACTACATTACAACTTTCATTGTCTATTAACCACAGTTTTGCAAGCAACAAAATTTCAAGCAATAACATTATTAACGATAACAAAAAAGAAAAAAAACTGCGAACTTTGAAAGTAATGATAGAAGTGAAGTGTAACTCAACTGCTTAGATCATTTCTTGTTCAGATGAACCTAAATTTCGCGAACGTATCAGAATACCTTAGAATTAATTTATTTCAATATTAACTTATTGTAATATTAATTTTTTCAACATAAAATATTGCATAATTTTACAATTCGTTTTTGCATGTAGTTTTTTTTATTTCAGTAAATTTACTCGCATAATAAAAATTTGAAATCCACAAAATTGATTAGAATTTTAAAGAAGAGAAATTCATTTTTTTTTATTTTTACAACGACATAACAATCGTTAACACACAAAAGTACACTTTTTGCTTCCAATAAACTTGTTGTTCATGGATAACGCACAGTTTATGAGAAACTTTGATCAATGTAACACAAAAATTTAATCAGCAAAATGCATGTAGAGTAAAATAACGTTTGAAGAAGAGTTAATATCATTTCATGGAGAAGACATTGAAATAAGTGAAGACACTGCATTCCATTGCTCTCTGCTCTCACGAAAGGGCTCGACAATGCAACGTTAATTTCGTCCGCTCTGCAGAAGATTTCCCATTGGGACGCTCCGTAATTAGCCATTTGCAATTAAAATGACATCGATTGACGAGCTCCGTACCAATTATTCCGAATTCGTAAGTAAGAGATAATTTCGACTCGTACCGACCAAATGACCTGAACAGCTAACCCCACACCAATGGGAGAACCTTCCGACTGATGTACTAATAAAATTTGGAAGTGCGAGTTTCCAATTTCCTGCTGATACGTAATTCGATTAGGTCCGGGTGAGAAATATTCTTTACACCCTAAAGAAATTGCTGTGAGAAGGGAAAATTGAATAGCTGCATTGTAGAGCAATGGACCTAATGTTATCCTAGAATAGTATGTTTTGATAATATATTTCCTCTTCTCTCTAATTGCATTTCACAGGCATACTATTTCTTTCGGTAATGTACTACATTTTACTTAATATTTAATTACAAGATTTGCTTTCACAATTCTTCGCATATACATTTTCTGCGTCACCGAGGGACTCTATGACAGGAGGAAATATCAGGAGCGGTTTCCAACGTAGGCAGATGTCTAAGCCCAACAGAAGGTATTTACCTCTCGTTTATTTCTATCGTCTGTAATGGCTCCCGATGGTTCGTAGAACCTAGGTCGTAGGATCCCGACCGCTAAATAGCTGGGAGGAATAAAAATAGAAAACTGCTGTGACCAATCTTGTTTGTGATTTCTTCTCATTAAAGTTCAGTAGGATGCCGAGACAGTACCCTAGGCAACGGGACACATACGGCGCGCAATCCTTCCACCCCCATCCAATTCTCATTTACTTGCATTGACGCCGAGCGTTCAGATCATCGCTGATCCTCCATGTTATCCAACAATGATCGATCAATCGATCGATTTATTGATACCTGTCTCGTCATTTCCCACGGTTAATAATCTGGAATGAGTAGTGCATCTTACATCTCTGGAGGTAGCAATGTTCCTCCTCAGCTAGAATGTGAGATCCGACACCGACTCACATGTCTTACGGAGTCAATCCAGGTATTTCCGCTAGGAGGACACACGCTTTAGTACATGCTGGAAGTACCCTACTGGTTACCCGTCATTTGTGTTATTGCAAGTAAGGGTATGAGGAGAGGATGTGTCTGGGTTGGGTCAGGGGCCGGGTCAGAGGATAGGAATGATCGTGCGCGATCCTTGCCCAATTTGTTACGGTTCAGTGCCAGAATTCATTCGGTATTGATCTAAGAAATCGCGGGAAATGATCGAACAGCTCGTTAGTAGTCTCCTCCCAACCGTGATTGAATTCTACAGCAATTGGGCTAGTATAAAAAATCCGCTACTATCAGAACTCAAAACCTAGGATTATCTGGCCAGAGATTCCTTTGATTTGGGAAAAATTTATGCCCTTAACCATTTCAGCCATTGATCGAGAAAGTCTCGGCAAATTTCCGAGATCTGGACAACGACCAGGTAGAATTTCCCGAGACAATAGGAGTACGAATGAGTGTGTATAGTTTTAAACAAAATAGATTTCCTTTAAATTTCTGCTCGCATTGAAAATTAGTACTATACTATACTGCTATACAAATGTAAGTCTGTAGTGTTTGAAAGATATTTCTTGAAATACAATAATGAGAACCAATTAAAGAAGTTTGTCAAAAGTTTACACGATCGTATTGACCTTCATTCGATTACAACAAATATACCGCGAGAGAACCTGGTAGATAGTTTTCGATAGATAGCAATGGGGAAAAGGATAGAGCAAAATCTATCAAGTAAAGTTAGCTCTGATTCAAGAGAATAGGAAAGTAACTTTTACGCGAATGTGTATGCCATTTTGTAGCATTATTTGATACTAACTAGTATGTTTTAGAAAACAATGTTGAGATGACAGGCTGGAGATTTGTTATTTTTCATATTCTCCCCTTTTCAATCTCTCTAATATTAGTTCTGATATAGTATTTATAACATTTTGTTCTTACTTGTTTACTTGTACTTGATTCCAAATTCTGACTTTCTCCACCCATCCAAAGTTCTAAGTCGTAACTGAAGGTAATGATAATTCCCTGCCATCATTGATACTCTTAAAGTTTCATAAAGTTAATATTCTTATTCATACGTTTTGGGGTAGTAAAAATTAGTTGCTCGAAGACTATTGAAAATGCACGATATGCTTACTGATTTCGATATGTACCGTGTACGTGAGTGAGATTACACAGCGGCTAACACCGCAACCTTTTTACCGAGAAGACGACAGGCAACTGGGGTCCAACTTTCGAGTTTTAATATAAGTGAACTCTATTGGATTAGAGGCAATCAAACTATCCAAATGATAAATAGTATTAGCATTATAACAATTTAAAAGGTACACATCTCAACGTTTCGAAAAAGGTAACACTTGATTATCAGGTAATTCTATAATCGTAAAGAACGGGGTAAGAAAGTCACTCTCATGGTAAATTGACTTTTTCTAGCAATGACATAATTATTACGAGAAACCAATGATACATATTCTAAAATACAGCTTTGTCATACTTTCTGTACTAACGAAATTCATTCCATATTGTTAAAGTTATGAATATCAACAAATACCAAAGTGTTTGCATAGTTCATATAAATGAAAAACTCTTTACAAGAAAACATCGAGTCAGCTAGACACTATTCCAGCAAGCCTCCGTCTGTGTAGTGAGTGTTATATCTTGATATGTGGTAGTGATCTTCCTTCCACCCAGTGGTGAGATTCGATGCCGACCTACATCAGAATTCTCCTTTCCCCCACACGGACACGCTCGCTTTTGTCTGGTCTCCCATCATGTGCGGTAATATAGGGTGTGTATGTGTGTGTGCGCGTGTGCGTGCGCTCGAGTACGTAAGGGAATATGCGAGAACCAGGAAGAGGAAGGAAATATCGCGGGCGCTCTCGCGACCCATTTGCTAGGTTCCTCCATTCTCTTGATAATGATATAAGAAAACAATGGAAAACAACCAATCAGAGCAATCGATTGCTATTCACACGGATTGTCGACCAGTCGCGGCTGACTTCGACCTCTAGCTAGTTAGTATCGAAAATCCGTTACTGCCCGGATTCTCAGCCTAAGACCTCCGGATCCGAGGCGCTGCAGAGACGGCGGCGATGCTGACTCGGAGCTCACTCAGCGGTAGGACGTTCTAGGACATGCCCTTAACATCCGGCAATGACGCTCGCCAGCGCCTGCTTCAACCTCCTCCCCCACCCACCCACCACCTCACCCAACCCTCGCTTGCGTTCATCACCCCCTCCCCACCTCAGCTCCAGAACCCCTGTCCGTCTGGACCGTTTCCGCCTGAGCCTGGCTCCGCGCGCTAGACTGAATACGTTGTCCTATTGCTGTCTTTTTTAACGGCAGGTTGCATTTCCTCTAGGCCGCGTTTGCCCAACCCTCCGTAAATACAGTGCTGTACAGTGTGTCTTTGGGATCATTATACGAACATGATAATAGAAGCTGATTGAAAACAGATTATAAAAATGTATTGTAATTTACAGAATAATGTTTGATGTTCTCTTTATTTATACTATTTATTTAACGTCAAAAGTTAAAAACTGGGAATAATAGTATTTAGGAAGAAAATGTAATTTGTGCATGTTTTCTTAAGCTTTGAAATGTGCAAGCCCGTTATTTTTCTACATTATATAGAATACGTAATATTCCTTGTAAAGAAACAATTTCCATCGCTACATGAGCTATAGATATTGACTCTTAACGCACGTCCCATATCGTGCTCCATGAGAAGAAATCGACTCGACTTGATTATCGAGAGCACATTTGCGATTATTTGATGGTAACTAAATTCCCCACTAACATTACAGAACTACAGAAAACGTGCGCACATGGTGAAGCTTTATTTTCAAGTGTTCAGAAACAAAGCATCGGGACAATTCACCATTTGCCCAATGAATCAAAAGAAACAGGAAGAAATACCACTTTAATTTGGACGTCATTACCTCAGAACCGGACGTACGAAGCATGTTACACACATATTTAATCTTTTAGAATTTAGAAATATTACACAACGATTAGAACAAATTATATACAACTACGTAGTACTCGTACAACCATTAGTACGAATTGTAGCTAATGAATTGTCGAGAAGTGGAAGTAATTAATTCAACAGCAATCAATCTAACTGCATTAATTCAACTGCATTATTACGCAAATAATTAATTCGGTTTACTGATAATCCGAGTTACTTCCAACTTCAATTGGTGGCCGACGAAAAGTACCATCCCTCTTTTCATTTCCATCTCCTTCAGCCTCTCAGTCCCCCGCGAATGTTTCTAGAACGTTCCACCCCAGTTCTCTTCTTTTTCTCTTTGCGAACGTGTGTATGAAGCTGCAGACATGCATGAATGTATGGCATATGAATCGCGAGTTGGGGGCCACTGTTGCTTCTTGTAATGGAAATGCTATGCAGACATGTGCCTCCTACTTCACATCGTGCTGGAGATTCAGAAAAATCCCCGAGCTGTGTATTCAAGTCGGTGCGTAAGAGCGTGACCATTTTTGAAAAGACGTCTTCGCCAGGGTACATGGAAATGGTGTTAGTAGTATTAAGTTCAGTATGATACACATAAGTATATTTAATAAAAACTAAAATGTCTGGTCAACATTTTAATTTGAATATAGGACTTCATGAAGATGGAAACGCTACATTTAAATTTACATGTATTTTGTGTTCGCCAATTTATTTAATGTCAAACATGACAGTAACACAAATTAAATTAAAATCATGAGCAATATTTAAAATATCGTATATAGCTCATTTATTGGGATTCAAAAAAGTAAAATAGTAAAATATTGCAGACAAATAGCAGAAACATCGGATATTCTTGCTCTGTTCTTGAATCCTGGAAAATATTCACTTTACGTATGATTTATGAAAATTCAATTCATTCATTTCATTTTATTATTGACAAGAACTGAAATAAAATCTTAAAATAATATGAAAGTGTTTGATTTCTAAAAGTACTCTTTCATTTTGAATTGTTTCCTTTGGTATTAAGAGGAAGTAAGTTATGTCTAGCTCTGAGCTCTTCGATAGAATAAAGAAATTCTTTCATAGAGAAAACATTTAAGAAAATCAGTTAACTAAATTCAGAGCAGTGCTTCTCTAAAAGTAAGTAAAACTCCTCAGAAATGTGAAGAGGAATCGAAAAATCCCTTCGTGCGTTTACACTAAAGCATTTTAACCCTTCAGACCTCTCCATCAGCCATTACTGCATCGCTTTCAAGTTTCCTGAAATATCATGAAGCCTCATTAATTCTCCTTCCCTCCGACAGTTCGTGCGACGCCAGGTACGCCCTTAATCTCCTAATCCTTTCTTCCCCGAAGAAGGTTGGAAAGGGCCAACTCAGTCCCCTCCCCTCCCCTCGCGAGAGCCTTTGCGTGAAGGCTCAGATTCCACAGCGAGGTAGCGTGTGCTCATATATACAACATATAAATTTCTCTGGCGCTAGAACAAACAAAGGCTTTTGACAGGATAGCCTGCAGGCGTATTTCGAGGGCGATGCTATCTGGCGTTTCACGCATTAGCTTTCGAATGTGGCCATATCGGTCAACGGGGCCCTTCGCCAGTCCCTGTGTCCCCGACGCTCGCGCGCCCCGCTTCGTCCGTCCCCGTCCCTCTTCGCCCGCCGCGCCTACTGACCCCGCCCCCCCCCGGCCGATTCACGTTGCCACCCTTGCCACCATCCTTCTTCCTACTCCTATTGCAATCCCCGGTGTCAGTCCCACTGTAATCCCCCCTGCCTGTCCACTATGTCCTCGCGTTACGTCATTACATCCACCTTCCCCGCCACTACCCCTGGTCCATCGTAACTGATAGAATTCTTCTGGCACTTCGGATTCATCCCCGTTGCCATCGCTGTTGCCAACCTCTCCGTCATCACTTCCTTCATCCTCGTCGCTATCCCACTGCCGTTACTGACACGCTGCCATTACTGACACGCTGCCCACTGACATTACCACTGCCATCTTATCTCCCACACAACTACTATCATCCTCCTGTCTGTCACTCCCATTGCAATACCGGATGTCAGTTCCATAGCTGTCCCCGCTGCTTGCCCACCAATGATCTCGCCACACACTTTATTTCCTCCTTCCTCGTCGCTATCTCTCAGACGAGAAAATCCTTCGTACACCTTCCTTCGAGGGGAAAGTAAAGCTGGTTGTCCCATGTTGTATATTCACTGCACGTAAAAAGGTCCTCAATCCTAAAAAAAGCTTCTGAGCTAAATTTAAATCGCTTCTTTTCAAGCTCGAGTGATAACTTCTTTCTCCCGTAGATGGTGAAGAGACTGTAACGAAATGTAATGGCAATCTTAAGGAATAGATCTGAGTCTCGCGCTTTAAATAAGGCATAATTGATTTGAATTGGCAAATAACTAGACCATCGTTTAGTATTATTATTTTGCTGTCACCCCGTTTTAACCCCCTTTGTAGTGCCGTACGCCATCCCTTCCTCCATCCCTGCCGCCGACCTAGACTCCATTCCAGTCTCAATCCTAGCAGCCATCCCGCCGTTAACGTCCCCGCCATCAGTACAACCATCTTCGCTGTCATCGCCCCATTGTTTACCCCATGTCCCTTCTCCCGCCATTTTTGCCTTTCCCTACACATCCGTCGCCCTCGCTGCCCCTGTCACCACCTTCGCCCATGCTGCCCACGCCCTCCCCCACAACCTCAGCCCACTTCTCCCTAGCCGTTGTTCTCTTTCCCCCACCTATCCATCCCCTCTGCCATATAAGCCATTCCCAGTACACTTCGCAACCTTTTCGCTCTCACACCACCACAGTCACCATCCTTCTACTACATCGGCCCAACCTCCTCCCGGCCTTCACCACACCGTCTTCCCCAACATCGACCTTCACTTTCGCCTCCTTTCTACCCTCCGTGGCTTCTAGGGCCGCGTCGCCCCCCCCCACCGCTCAGGGATAAGATTGCGCGCGACCGCAGCGCCGGGCGTCACGCGAACGTCTTTGAAATCAATTGCAGCTCGGCCGCGTCGCCGGCCCGGCCACCCGCCAGAGGGGTTCGTTCAGGGCAGCGTTTCACGGGAACGAAATTACTTACTGTAGCAAGCAATATACTTATATTTAAAACACTAAGGATGTTCGTTTAGAAAGAATGATTAAGCTTCGTACTCAAGCTAATTTCGTGATTTTTGATTTAAATGAAAGGTAGTCGACCTGGGGTATGTTATCGCTTATTAACACGATTTGGAAAAAGAACAAGTAAATTTAATACATTAACATCAATATGATGATATTTTATCTGCTGTCGTTTATTCATTATGTCATTGTGCGAACAGTAATCGATTCATTGAAAACAGTCGACAGTTGGAATTCTTGCTTGATGATTCAAGCATAAGTGTGAGTGAAGTTATTCTTAGCGAATTGAATACAGGGAGCTTTTTTATTTGAAGAGTGAATTCAAATGTAAAGATTAGTGAGTGTATATATACGCACTTTTGAGTAAGTGCCTGACACACGCGTTCAATTATGAAAACCTTTCAGTGATTTTAATAATTATGTGATATATTATGTTGTAAGTTACGGCGGAGAGCAGGGTTTATATACCATAGTTCATTAGAACATAAATATACATATCTTGATAAACGTATTATATTTTATTACATATTCAGAAACATGTTAACAATGATTAGTGATTGTATTGTTCCATCATTTTGTATACCCCCCACGTCACTAGCCTTGGGGTTAGGTATGAACGATTTAAAACAATCTGGGGTTTTCTATTTTCCATTTAGTGATTGTCTAGTACTTTTTTTATTTTTTCTTCAACTGCTGGTTGACCTAACTCAAAATAGGCTTCATTTGAACAGGATGTGAATAGAAAAAATGAAGAGATTAATCATACAATCTATAATTAGGAGATTTTTTTTACGTAGGGAACTATCTAGTAGGAGAAAATCTGTGCCATTCTGTTGCAGCACTAATTATATTTTATTGTCACAGAAGTTCAAATTACATTACATTACATTTTTCTAGGATTCGTGTTACAAAATGAGAAAAATAGTGTACGTTCTTTTATTATTCTTACCACAGATATACCATTTAGAGTGTTCTGGTAATTCCTACGTAATATTATTCTTTTAAGTTAATAATGTTTTAACTGATTCTCTTCTTACTATTGGTTCATAAATATTTAGTGGATAAAATAGAGTTGATGATTGTGAGAGATCTACCCAAATAATATTTTCTGTTGATAGAGAAACAATATTTGGCTCAAGACTCGTGAATTTCTCATTTTTAAAAACCTCTCGATTAACTGTAATGTCTCATAGCTTTTTATATTATCGATGGAGTATTATATTACATTGGATTACCAACCGTCTGAAACAAGTCTCAGAACAGATGGCTGATACGAAAGTAAAACATTTTTTGTCCATCCAGTAAATGGATTTCCTTGCCATTCTTTTCACCCTTGTTTAATGTCAATCACCTCAGCGCAAGCAATTAATCAATGTCGAGACGATGAAACATCTTCCTTGGATCATTCTCTTGTTCCTCAAGCGTTGTTCATTTAGCTTCATGGTATTAGGGTGTAATTTATCACCAGAAAATCCTTCTGTTACTTCTGAACTTCATTGTTAAGGAAATTTAAAAACTTTATACGTCCCAGGCTGATTATAGTTTATCCATATAGCTCGTAATTTCTGGGTGCTCAATATTTTTTGTATGCCTTAAGACTCTGTGATAATATTGTTTGGGGATATCTCTTGACAATGAGATGAAGAAATGTTCTTGAAAATATCAATGTATGATACGTGCATAAACTTCCAGTAATCTAATAAAATTGTGATAAAACCAGTTAACCTAAATTAATAAGTGTTATTGCACATTACGGTAGACAATAATACGAAAACAATTGAGATCATTAAGTTTCGTTTTTCATTCCACAAAACGACATTCCATTAAAAAATGTTTTATTTATTTCCAAAAATTGTAAGTTAAGTTTTAAAACTCATTAGTTTCCTTTACTCTCAATTGCATTAATAATGCATTCAAAAAATATACTATGAAATACAGTCTTCACTCGAAATTTTTCGCAAAAAAAATTTTTTGATAATAGTCTCTCTTACGACATAAAATAATGTATTTAACCGTGATAAAATCAATGGATTCACACGACAGTTTTAACAAAATATATTGCGGAATTTCATGTTTTCAATTTGTATTGTTTAAACAATCCTTGATTAAACAAATTTGTACAAAAATTTAAAAAAATTAAAAACAACATTTTTACAAATAAATTTTACAAAAACAAACAAATAAACAAAATTTAAAATTAATTTTTTTTATTTTTTTACCAATTTGTTTGTTTAATCAGACATTAACAAGTTTGATTTACCGCGTTTCGTCATCAACGCGTCTATGTTCACGCACAGGTAACTCAACGAACTAGTGGTGCTGTAGAATATCAAAGACTTTCTCACCCTATTTCGTATTCTATTATCGTTAGACTAGCCTAGCTTTTTCATATTGAGAATAATAATGAGAATAATTGCGTGTATTTTAAAACGCTCAAGCGACATTTTCTCAAGAACGGTTCCAAATTTTCCAGTGAAAGTTTGCATATTGGACTGTATTTCACTCTCCTATAACATTCTTAAAGATATATTTCATTCTACTATTAGATGCAAGAAAATTTTAGAAAATGTGAAAAAATATGGTTTTGGCGCCGATGGATAGAAGTTAGCAAGTAAATTAGTTTGGCAGCAGCTGGAAGACCAGAGAGATTAGGAAACCAAACTTGTGGGAAGAGGTCAGTGACATTCTATAGCATCACTAGTAGTTTGGTATTCAAGAGTTTGCTTTTTCATCAGTACATGTGATAACGATAAATGAGAGCATGATAAAAAGTTTCATATATACTACTTTAAGAAAGTCAAAATTCGTCTTCGGGGAACATCCTGAAAGGAAGGAATCATAGATGCTCAGAAATCGGCTCAACTTAAGATGGTGCTCCTGCTTCGCCTCGAATTTCTTCTGCTGTCTGATTACACCGTACATTGATTTCCTTGGTTCCGTCTTTACCTCCTACCTCCCACCTGTCTCTTATCTTCTCGCTCGCCCATTCCCCCGGTGTCCAATGCCTCCCAATCAAGTCCCCTTATTGCGACAGCCTTGGTGACAGCAGTCGGTATTATTGGATGTGGGGTCGGGCAACAAGCTCCTGCGATCGACTTGGGGGACCAGATCTCCCTGCAATTTTGTTGACGTTCCCTCGGGTCTGGGGAGATGTGGTTCGTGGTGAACGCGTAACGTGATCTGTCAAATCTGTACCAAATAACCAGAGAAAGAAGATATTGAGATATCCATCTTCATTGATTAATTTACTCTATTTGATATGTAATTAAAAAAGATTCATTTTGAAGTCACTTATTTAGCTTGTTAATCCTTTAATTTATCCGTTACTTCAATTTTTATCACAAGATATTATGAAGGGTATTGTGAAATAAATAATACAAATACAAATAATGAAAGAAATACTCAAATCGTGTAAAAACAGTTTCCTCAGTTCAATTTTTCGAATGTATTGCGCATTCCTGTTACATTTTCGGAAGCACAGACCTTTTGTGAACAAATGTTGTGGACGTGGATGGTTTGGAAAGCTATTCCTTTTCTAGTTATTGTTCAAAGTGTCCTGTACGTTCGTAAAAGCTTGTAGAATGTTGATATCTGTCGAATAATGGATAAAACACTTTTGTAGAACATGTGATTTAAACTCAAAAGTGTTCACAAAATGAAAACTTGAATGCTAATACTTCAATTCTGATTACGATCTGATATTTTTTTTAAAAAAAAGGTAATTAACTTTCACACAACTTTAATATTCCATGTTACATTAGCAATCGGAATTTGATAGATTTCAATAATTGAGAAAATATTTTTTTAATGTCAAACAAGTCTCGTAAATGGGCGACAAAATATTAGGAATGTGCCATATTCAAATTTACTATTTGACGTGAGTATCAACGTCCTCGTCGTTAACCAATATTCTCCTTGCCAATTGTATATGCACGAAAGTTGTCTCGATATCTGAAAGTGAATGAATCTAAACTTACGGAAATTTTATTGTTATTCTCAAGGGGTGAGGAAAGAACAGGGAAGATGAAGGACAGATTACGTAATGGCCGGCGACGGTTTGTTAGTGTACTACTTGCTCCGTTTGCCTGGTTTTGACCGAACAAACCACGAAAAAGTACGGATCAGAGCAGCCGATCACTAAAATTCTTCGCCAGACAGTATCTGTATTCGACCTCGCTCTCTAACGTGTGTCGAAAATGCTGCCACCGTCGGGACACAAACCCTAAGACTCGAACCGCAGGACCTGATCGGAGACAATGTAGTGCAATCAAACTGATGCCCTGGGCCAACTAAGCTGGTTCCTAATTTGCCACAAAGACATAAAATTGTTGCACAACTCCGTGCAACCTATGTAAGATAACGCAGACTCTCGACGAAAGCGTTACAATTGTCGTTGTTGCGTGACATTTGCTGAAAATACACTCAATATCACTGTATGCATTTGCAATAATTGAGTGCGATATTGCTATAGTATATCTCTCAACGCACTCTGAAAAAGATTTATGAACAATACCTTGAATAAACGCGATAATATTGCGAAGTTTTTCTACTCGACTGACCGTTAGGCCATAAATTGCTGCGACAAGCTGAAACAATTAAACTAAGTTCACTCCAATACGGTGACTGAAAATTTTTGCGTATTTTTCAAGATGCGATTGCTTGGAAACTGGTAGGAATATACATAGTGGGTGTAATGTTTTGTCTTCAGATGACGTTCTCTTTCGAGATTTTATGAACATATAGGGACACCTGCATTTGTATCTTTTAAAATTATCAATCGAAGTGTACCTTAAAAGGAATAACCCACTTGCCAAATTTCATTATCACCATCACCCGACCCTGAATGTTATCAACAGTTATTAATGTTATCAATCAACAGTTATCAATGTTATTAAATATTTGCGTTAACGAAATTTTAAATGCTATACAAAGTTCATATTAGCGCTATGTGTTTTTATTAAAAATAATTTTGAACCAACGCAATTCATAACCATGTGAATCTTAAGTCGAGATTCGTGGCAGATCCAACTTGGAGCGATCGCGATGGCCAAAGTGCTCTCACTCGCGTGATCTGGCTCGAGGTTGCGCCCCTCGCATTGCTTTTATAACACCGACATGGGAACAGAATTAATTGAAAGGAAATTGTGTAGAAGGGGAGTCCCTTCACAACTATACTTTTATTACTGCACATCAACATATTTACACATGATTAGGGTAAAATGGAATGATTGTTTAATTATTATTGCAGTTCACATCCTACCTAGGATATTGATTGTATGAAACTTCTCAAAAGAAGTTTTCGTAACTTACTATGAATAAATCACTTTTCAGGCGACTAGCGAAGGCGTACCATTATAAAGAACAGGCACTATTTAAGGAATGACAATGCACTCTTGGTATGATATATACATTTTACAACTCGTTAACTGTTGATGTTTATTGCGTACCCCCTTTAATTTTACATGGTGTACGTGTATGGCAAATAATTACCTTCCCAGGCTGACGAGGGCTAATTAAATGGTTTGGTTTACTCCATCATTCCAATTTTAAAGCGTGAGCAAACCCGGCCTTTCAGTTTTTGGCACCAAGGGCAAACTTTTGCGCCTCCATTGAGGAAAAGAAACTTTACATTTAAAAGAATTCATTATTATTACAATAGTGTAATAATTGTTAAACAATATTGAAAATAATTAAAGTTGGGAAATATTTTGAGTTTTTCATTTACGACGATCACAGAAACGAAGTCAGTTTTTTCAGAACATCAATTTCTATGGACTATGTGTAGGGAACGTAATCGTGCTTGCGATTTAGTTGCTTTTAAGGTTTGATTAGTTTTAATTTGGAAAAAAATAATTGTTCTCTGACTACTGTCACAGGCGACGTTAAACATAACTACAGTACCCTTTGAATGATTCGGAAATATAGTAGTTCGGTGAAACTTGCTCAATGAGGAATCTCAAAGAACCAATATTTTTTCTATTTTAGACAAGATTCCGCATTGTGCACTGTAATGCTGTAGACTTTACGTTTGCCATGACCGTGATTTATGTTCATATTAGACAGAATTCTGTATTATACATGTTCCGCAGTGAGCAAGTTTTGCTGTAGTTCTTTTATTGAATTTGTGCAAATGCTTATTTTACCAAAATATGATTTTTGGTGGAATATTTAGTTACATAATAGTTTTTGAATATTTATTCTTGCAAAATTATTGACATTTATTATATATAATTAAAATATTTTAACGGACTTTGGGGTCCGATCTGCTTCCCTCGCCTCAAAGTCTGAACGTAAGAACTTCATATTGAAGTATCATATGTGTATCCATACAGAAACACATATGCGTGCAATCGACAGAAAATGATTTCTTGGTTTATTACACATTCCGTGCTCACTGCATCCCCTTACATTTTAGTTCTCCAAATGCTTTCAATGGATGAAAATTAATTTCTTTTTCCTTTATATTTAGGTTCCTAGCCCGACATTTCTTATGAATTATGTTACATAAAAGTATCCCTGATACTATACCCTTCAGCCATTATTCGTTTAGAAAATTGTTCTTGGTTGGAACGAAAAAATGCAATAATATAGAAGTAATGTAGTAGTAAGTAGTAATATAGTTAGTAATATGTAATAATATTGACGAATTCGATAATATAGAATATAAAACGAGTTCGGCAAAATAGAAGCGTCACCAATAAAACAAGCGCTCGATGTTTTTTACCAGAAACATTTGTAGTCTACACTTTAATACTTTCTCAAAACTTATATTTTGTCTCACACATTTCAGTCAATCTATGAATGATACTCAGGACACTCCCAAATAAAACTTGAAAATCATAAACATGTTTTCTTCAGAGCAAGGGTTGTTAATGTCCTTTTACAAGGTGATATTCCTGTAAAAGGAAAGAGAGAGTCAAGAATGGAATTCAAGCGAGAGACAAGTCACTTTAGATGAGGATGAAGGGGGGGAGATTGGTGAGAATATGAAGGATAAAAAGGATAGGAAGTAGAAGTGAATTTATTTAGCTCGCCAAAGGGCGTGCAAGGTGCACAGTTCAGGCCTAAAGGGACGACTGTAGCAAACCGGCCCAAGCACTAGCATTCCACTTCAGGGAATCGGGATTCAAATCCCGGCCTCTCCGTATGTAATTTCTGATGGCCAAAGCGTGTTGGGGCTTGATTTCCACAGGGTTCTTGAGCGTCTCTCACCTCTTGTCTCAACATTGCTCCATCATCATTATCACTTACTTATCAATTCATTAACCATCCCTGGCGATAGCGAAAGGTCAGGTGTACAGGACTATAACAAGTAAAAACCTTAAGGAGACCGATCAAAATAGAATGTTCATGACGTAGAGACTTTAAAGGTCTGTTTAAAATAACTGCGTGTTCGACGTTTCTGAGACATTGCCCCATATCCTTTGTAACTACCAATCACGGTGATGTAATACATGTGAAGTCTACAGACTTCACGGTACTTTAATAGGACTATAGAATTACTTTTTTTCTACCCTTCGCGCCTTTCACTACATCATTTCCTATCCTCTCCTGAGGAAGTGGCTGCTGGAATTTCTTTCGCCCTTCATTGTCACCTCCCCCGCGTCCACCCCACGACCTTCACCCCACCGAGGGCTCCTCGCCCTTCCCGTAACTAGATTTTCCGCTCATTGTTCGCCCAATGCCACCCTCCCTACCTCCCGCGACGCGTCATTCCTCGCCGAGGATACTGCGGCTGCTTCACACTCGCGCTCTCCCTCAATCCTCCACCTTCACCTCCGCCTCCACCGCCGACCACACCTCCGCCACCTCTGGCGATTTGGCACCTACGGCTACAGGCGTCGCCACATTTTCATCATCACTTGTATTGCTGCTTCGGTCATCAAGCTTCATCCCTACCTTGTTGTCCCGTGTTCTACGACGCTTCCTCCGTCGTTGCCCCTTCCGCCCTCGCCGTACCCCACCACTCGACCTACTCCATTTGCGTCACCGTCATGCCACTCCAGATTTTCAGATATTATTCAGACCGGTGGTCGCTACACCGTCGATCTCGACCGACTCGTAGCTCGCGGGGCAATTTTCAGTAGAGCGCGATCATGCTCAAGGTTGGCTAACCTGGACTTGTTCTACAGGGCTCAGACTCATGACTTGCGACACTGATACCTAGGACGCTGCCGCCCAGTGAATTACCCATTGTTACTAACCTCGATTTGGGCCAATGATGGCGAGTTAAAGCAAAAAACAAGACTTCAATGCGGAATTGGAAATTCATTACTTCTTTTCCCAAGTAAAGGAAAGTATGAAAGTTTACTGTGCAGTTGAAGTGTATAAGTTGGGGAAAAAAGGAATTACTAACTCTTATTTCAATTTTTTGTAATGTGTAATTCCATTTCAAATTATTTTGCTAGTATACAATTTTATTAAAATTAGACTCATATTTAACAGAAATGTATTTTTATAGATACATCTAAACAGATGTTAAGATTTGAAAAACAATATTTTTTCTGTCTTAGGTTCTTGGTAGCTCACAGTTGGATTGAAAACGGAATGGTTGCATAGAGCTTCATACGTTTGGCGACCACTGATGTAGGGCTTCACAGTGTTACAAATTAAGGATCAAAAATAAAAATAGTTAAGGATAAAACTAAGTATGAAGTAAAATGCTGCCATGTGTGTTCAGACCGAGTGCTCTTAGTGCAGCTTCCATGGCAATGCTTTTGTTCCTAAAGCGATTTTCGGCGTTATATTTAGAAATAAAAAGCTAAAACAAAAGGCAGTGGGCTTCCTGGAGGCAGTGACGGTGCGCGCAATTTCATAGAGATTTTAGTTTTTGTCAGTCGTGGCTTTGAAAGATTTAATACAATTGAAGGCTTTCTTACAAGAACCAAGTTAGTTCAAATTCGAGATTTTGCAGGAAGAACCAAAAGCTTCACAGTTTAGACGTGCATATTAATGAATTTATTATTATATTTCTGTGTTTGGCACTTGCCAAAAGGAAATGTTCCACAAATAGCGTCAGTTGTAGGGGAGAACTTGATGAAATATCTCAAAGTATGAAATTTGGGATTTATTTGGTTCTTTTAAGAACTTCTCAATTTCGGCGAGAATCCTACTGCTGATGATTGGCATGAAATGATGGGATTTGGATAGGCGTTTCGTTACTCTCCCGGTTTTGTCGTTTACGAAAAAGTGTATTCATGTCTTATATTTCAGGTCGTTTTATACCCGACCATTTTAAAAGAAATAGCCCTAATATGCACTAATCGTAGAAATAATAAAAAACGCAATTTGTACAGTAGTAATATAATACATTAGAAATTTCATTGTTCGAGCCCAAATAAAAGTCTACTATTCTGTGGTTTGTCCAATGCTCACTTGGAATGCAGAAATGAGGATAGTGCGAGAACAATAAAAATCTAGTGTCGCAGAGGTGGATAAAATGAAAATAATGGAGATTTCAGCGATGGGCTGTATGAAGTACAACGGTATATGAAAACAATGCAGGTTTTTACTATTCATTGACTGTACGAAAGATTGCACAAGAAAATGGAACGAATTGAAGAGTGCTAAAGATTACGTAGCAAAAAACAAGAAAACTCGATAGGTCCATAAAGAGATAGAAATATGATCCTTGAAAACAGGCCGGAAGAATAGAGAAAAATAAACTAAATAACTATTACAAACCATTACACTCGAATACTAATAGAAAATTATTTAAATTAATCAGTAAATAATTTAATAATGTGCCTCAACTTTCCAGAAACCTGAAACAATGTTCTCATGTAATAATCATTCCGTGCTGCAACTCCATTTCCGAGTCTCTTCGTCACATACCAATAAGCGTGTAGCGTTCCGTCTCTGGCCACACAGCCTCATTGTACTCATCTCAATTTGTCCCTGCCCACCCTCGCCCAAATACTACTTCATTCGCGTGACCACCCAAACTTCCCCCTACTCCGTGCGGCACCCATCCCGGAGCATCGCTCATTCTCCCCGACTGCCACAGCCTCCGCGCCGCGCTCCCTTCGTTTGCCAGTAATTTCCGCGTCTCCCTTACCTCCCTCCTTCGCGCCGGCCGCCCGCAGTTCGCTCCTCATTGCTTTCGCCCTCCCTCTCTCTTTTTCCCTCTCGCGCCTCGTTCATTTGCGAAATGGCGGCCCTAATTGTGTTTTGTGGGGCGCGATCGCCCTCCACGCTGGCTCTCGGGGAGGAATTCCTTCCGATTTCCTCGGTGTTTAGGTGATCCTCTTCTGTCGTCTCTTTCAGCGGCGATTCTCGTATTTTTTTTTAATTGCTCGCGCAGACGACCGAATTAACAGAGGGCGTTGTACACGGCATCTGTCCTTCTATATCATACTTAATTTCTCTAGCAATGTTCTGATTAAACAAAATTTATAATATTAAATATATGGGTTGTATTGTAAATGACATATTCATTTGCATCATGTTCTCATCGCGATATTTTCAAATCATACTCGTTTTTAAAATGTATTACTCAATTTTATATTAATATTATTTTCTCGTTTATAGCTTCAATATTAGTAAAATATAAATATTTCTTCTAAATATTCTTCATGAAATGTCAATAAAGCCAATTACAAACAAATAGCATAAAAAAGGGTTTTCAGATAATATTATATTGAAATTACATATCAACATAATTCAATAATGTCAAAAAAGATACACAGTAAAAACAATCCTTTTAAAGAAAAATTCGAAAATTATATTTTAATTATATTTATTATACACGTACAGACCCATTAATAACAATTCTTGATAACGTCAAATTGTTGTAGTTAACAATTGGGATTGAGATAATTGGCCTTGCTCTATTAAAACTTTCCGCTAACGTGTCCGCCTTTTATACTCTTATCTTTATCACAATTGAAATATTTCTCTTTACCCTTCCGATTTTCGATACCTTACTTACGTATACAGCTTCGTTGCACAATAGCCAGGACAAAAAAATCTACTATATTTTGGCGTGAACGATATGGACACAAGCAATGCTTGAAGAAAATTTCGCCAAGTTTCCAGTGCACTTGTATTAACTTTGACAATCTCTTCCCTCATGTAACGCAAAATAATGAAGTTGTAGTAATCCTCTCCAGACGCACGCAGTGCACCCCTCTAGTCACTGATCCCCTTCCAATTCCGTTCACTCCCCCACGGTAGCCAATCCCCCTTCGATGCAGACTGCCTCGACTGGGCTGCGCGTTGCACGCCCCTTACAGATTGCCACCTCTGACGTCACGGTCGCAGGTGCGTGTCGTTAAGCTTACCTCTGGGCGGAAATCGCTGCCCGGAATTCTTAGCTCATGCCTCCGTGATCATTGGTTCAATTCTTGGTAGCATGTTTTTTTTGTCTCTCTTGAAGTATGTATCCTTCTCAACTAGACTAAGCCACTGCTCAGGTGACGGTTCTATCTCAAATCTCATTTCACTGGTTTAAGTAGTTCAGGGGAACCGCTTGAGGTCTGCAGTGCCCCTGAATGGGAGCTCTAAGAGTTAGAACCCTGACGGTGGCAGGAGATTTGTTATTGATTACATAGTTAGCTTGAGTTAAGCCGCCGTCTGGAGCAAAATTCTAGCGGTCAGTTGATCTGATCTGTAGTTTTCTGGGGTTTCTGCGATCAACATGACGCGAATTCTGGAGCAGTACTCTACAAAACGGGCCACGGGCCGCGCACTATTTTTCCTTGGCTCTTCCTTGCACTGTACTCATCCCTTACACACACTTACGCTGATATGCAGACGAGAGCTTAGAACGTGTCCCGGCTGGGCGCTGCCCCGCTGGTAGGAGATACGTAGTTGGCAAATACCACGCTACCCTACGTAACTCGGTGCCGAATCTCGCCATCCAGCGGTTAAGATCATTGCCACCTCCTGCGACCAAGCCATGTAGTACACTTACGGAACTAATGACCTTAGCAGTTGACGCGCACGGATCCACAAATGAAATCCTCTCTCTTTGTAAACATGTGTGTGTTGCGCCATGGTAGACTGATACACACACCATGCACTTCTCTTCCCATAATATCCGTTCGTTACGAGCACATTAGGGTGTCGTAGGAGCATATGTCAGAGGCATCTGCCCGCTTCAGTCTACTGGGTACTATTCCCCCCTTCCCTCCTATCTAGCTTTAGTGAAATAGTGGTTTACTATATATACTCGAACATCCATACCTTATTAGGGCTCTGGACTCAAGCCGTTGTGTTGGTGTATCGCTTACGTGTGTGCAAAACTCGATGACTAAGAAACACTACGTCTTCTGGTCCTAAAAGTATTTTGGCAAGAAAATAGTTTGGAACCGTCACGTGCCTAAAATAGGGGATCATATAATACTGACATTTTAATTACAAATGATGGTAGAAGAACTCTGCTGAATATTGAGTAATGTGAACTATACGCTTCGTAACGTGTCTACGATCGTGACGTCAGAAGTCAATGGGACTGGAGCGAACATGGAGCACTGTGTCCCTAACGTGCCTACGATCGTGACGTCACACGTGGTAGATGATAGGGGGTTGGCCAAAGGATACTGTGCTGGAGAGGCGGGCGGGTGCAGGGCGCGCGTGGAGCGTGTGTTTCCCATGACCCCGAGGAGCGCTGGTCGGGGCGGGTGGGGGCGGCGAGAGGCGGCAGGGACGGAGCCGCTCCTTGCGATTTACGGGCGCGCGCCGGCGCTCCGGAGCACAGCGGCGCAGCGAACGTTCGCGGCTTGTCGTCTTAGTCTAGTCAAAGTCTTATTTAAGGTTCTTTTTATTTATTTTTTATATTTTTGCATTTGTTTTCAGTTTATTTTTGTTTTCTTAAATATTGATTTTTTTAAACTGGTGTGTATTGTTTCTTTTAAGTATTATTTTTCTATGTTCTTTTTATGATTAATTGCCAACAAGAGTATGCTCTTTTTAGCAGTAATAAATTATTATTATTAATAATAATAATTATCATAATAGTAATAATAAGTACTTTTAAAACTATGAAGCAAACCGGGATTTGAATATCGTAGGTCGTGTCATGCGCTAGGGATATATAACGTTAATGGTTTACAAAAGTGACATGCCTTAAATTGAAGAGGCATTGTCACATCGAAATACAAACTTTGTCGATTTGTAAAATATATAAAAAATATTGACTCATTACGTGATGCATACTTCATACACAAAATTATTTCGAAAAAGCAAATAAGTAATAATAATAATTAGTAGTAATAATAATAGCAATAATAATAATAATAATAATAATAATAATAATAATAATAATATTTCTTTCCTGCTAATGAACTTTCGCTCTGTGGCAGTGCTTATACACATAAAGACATACATATACAATATATAAACAACACAAAGGCAAGTTAAGAAACATAGTATAGGGAATATACAACACTACTAATAAGTAACTAAGAACACATTTACACAAATAAAAATTGCCCTCACACTCAATTCCCTAGACGATTTCGGAAGCAACTCTCACTAGAGGAAGCATAATGTAAATGGGGAGTAGACAGAGATGAGACTGAGCTCCCTGCTGAGGATGAAAGATGCCCGTACGGCGGAGTACGCGCATGTGCGTGCAATTTCTGGGAAAAGTGGACACTTCTTCGCTACGAACGCTTATGGATTCCAAACGCATTCCCTAAACCACTGTAATAAATTACAGGGGAACCTAACTCGAGTGCTTCAAGGGACATGGTAAATAGTGGCAACAATCTCAAATAACACAAAATGTCACCTATTTCCTCTTCAGGTTTCCCTGAAATCACATTGCTGTCCACTAAAGGACCGGAGTTTGAGAAACCGGTAGATAAAGGGAAGGAAGTTTTGAAATTTTAAATAAACTTTAAATCATTTTTAAAGATATCAAATTATGTTCTTCTCTTCATTATAATGAATAATTAAAATAGAAGTTTGATTTGTCCACTCTGCGCGCTCCACAAATAACTGCCCTGTCTCTTTTATTACCCACTGTTGAAAATTCACCTTATGAATACAGGTATCGAGTGTCGTTTAACATCTGATAACAAAAAAAGTTCGCTACCATTGAATAAAACCTATTTTTGTAGGAAAAATAGCATCAGGTTTGATTTGATAGTTATACTGTCGAAATAATTAAACCTCCACTCCTCCACTCCTCCTCAGCTACATTGAAGCCCAAAACTGTTCATGTAGAGTTCGCATTTACTCTTACAGTTCAATGCGATATATTCCGCGCTCCTTCTGGGAAGTAAGTAGGAACGGGCGACATGGAATCTTTCATTTGCGACATATGGCTAATGAAGGATTCCATTCACGTAATGTTAGGAAGGGCATGAAGTAAGGTTATTCTTTCAAACTTCCCATAATTTGAAACTACAACAATTCCCACCTTCCTTCCTTAAGGATTAAATATATTTGAAAATTAAATATTTCAGTTATTAATTATTGTTTTTATTATTATGTATTTTTTATTGTTATTTTTATTTTTATTATTGTTGTTATCACTTATTATTTTCTTTTTCTCTAGATCAATACTGATGATGGGGTTCTGAAAATTATCAAGACAAGAGACGTTTGCACACAAAGTGGAACAAGTACATGATTGGTTTGATCTTACTGTCATTTGAGGCTTAAAAATTTACAGACTATATTTACTGTTACCAATAAATCAGTTTTTTGAATGGTTCAGAAATGCTTAATAGCTATAGTTTTTGCAGTTTCTTGCCGTTCTTTGGTGTTTAATCCATTTGCTGTCTCACCATCACTGAAATCACTGCACGCAATTTACACCTGTCTTCCTATTATACATCCAGTGGTTGATATTTCCTCTTCTTCTCATCAATGGTTCTCCCAAGCCTGTTATCTGTAGAGATCGCAACATCAATGATGTATACTTTTTACATTTTGTATCAACCAGAACAGTATTTGGTCTATATTCTTCCAGTATTCTCTCAGAGATGATCAAAATATGCCACAAACTTCCAGTTTGATCATTCGTGATTGCTTGCTCATGTTCGCTATTGTTTTAAGATTTCACATGATAATGATACCTGATGATGAACCTGATAAATGACTTCGATGTCGCGAATGTATCGCTAAAGATGTTCTGTTTACGCCAATGCCAATGCCAATACCAACGCATCTTTCCGATGTTTCGTCAAGTTTCTCTTTGTTTCTGCAGCCAGTCTGCTTCTCCGTGCAGCTTTGGTTCAGCCCAGCTTTCTGATCAATACTGAACGATGGATTCGCTTTTCGGAACTATATCTTGTTTGTACTCATTACCTTTCTGCAACTATCTATAAAATTTCTTCTAATCGAAAGCGAAGGATGACAGTTGTTGACGTCACTTCGTTGATTTATCACAAAACAGGCACATCAATGGAGACATCTCCTCAGTGCCCAGAACCGATGTGTACTCGAGCGCGTACGCGGAAAGAGGAGGAAACGTGCATCGGAGCTATGCTTGCGCTTGGGAACCTCGAGCGTAAAGCATAACCGGTGTGTAGGTTGACCCAGGTTTGACAGATCCGTTTTGTGACAATCCAACATTGGAGGGATAAAAATCCGCGCAATTGCGCCAGGTGTCTGAGGGGTAAAAGCGTTGAGCGGTTGAAAAAGCGAACTCTGAAACAGGCTGATAATATCAAAATAGATACACAATCACAAGATGTTTAAAACTGAATATCGTTATGCATACAGCCTATCTATCGTGCGTCATCAATATTTTTACAATTTTCATAAAAGGGTAGGCATGATTACATGCCTGTTTAAATAAAAATAAGGAAAGCTGGTTCTGACATCCCTTAATATAACTGCGCATATACAAGTGTTCCAGAACTAAAACTCTTGTGCATGGTGCATCTTTCAGAAGATATCAATATTTGTATAATTTTTCAAAAAAGCTGGGCATTATTGATGATTTAAGCAAAAAAGCACCGTATCGCTCAAAATTTTCCCGGGAAACAACGGATTCCGCCTATCGGGCTGAATACCAAAAATTTATTTTCTTCACGCAAGTCGACAGCTTTTGTCGCCCAATTGGCGGAATTCCGCCCAATATGGCATCCCTGGGTCGGGTTTGTGCTTCAAACTGTTAATCACAGCCGACAAGAGGTCTCGCTGGCCTACAAATATTTTTGGTAGTGTCTCTAGGGGTTTACAAGACCCTTGTGAACGTCTACCGGACTGTCAGGCATCGCTGCAGACAGACCTTGGGGTCCTGGGCTCCTGTAGAAGGGTTGCGGCAGCAGTTGATATAACAGCCACAGTAGACACAGTGGGCGAGCGGGGGGAGTGCCATATCGGCCGTGCTTTCTATGGTCAGCGCGCAAGTGCTGATAAGTGAAAAGCAGTGTGAACGGCGACGGAACGACCTATCCGAGAGGTGCTGGAGGAGGGGGAACAGGCACGTTGGCTGGGAGTGGCTTGCCCACGCAATATCACGCAGGTCACGCATAGCAAGCGGTATCCAGGAGAAACGAAATTCCATTACGTCTGGTTTTCCAAAGCATGTTTTTTTCGCTTAGAAAAGAAAAATAGATGGGGTTGATGTTTATAAAAGATTATCAGTGATATTTGTAATTAAACAATTCATTACTTCTGATATTGAGTGTTCAGTTCAGAAACTTTTGTAATAATACAATTTTAGTACCTTCTCGAAATGTGTAAATGATTTTGGTATTGAGCTCAAGATTTAGCGACAATATAGATAAAGATTAAATAATTCTCAATAAAAGTTTTGAAAAGAAAATCACCATAAGAGTACTTTGTTACAAAGTCACGAGACTTTTCAATGGCTGACGGCTATTAAAATCATGAACAATCAGAGGCGTTTCATTTCTAATTGGTTTCATTATTTTAATATAACCCACTTGTATAATTTAAAAAAAAATATAATGTATTCATTTATCTTTTCTACGTCAAGATAGCTTAAATTCTAATCAAAATTCAGCACTCCCAAGAATAAATATTTAAATTTTAAAGTCGATAAATGCATATAATATTCTTTAAACGAATACACCTTCACGTTTCATTTGCAATTTTGCGCTATTTTATATCCAATAGCATTGAGTTCATCCTTAGTTGATGTAATAACCTTAATCAGTAACCTTTAAAAATATTGATGCGGTAATACATTTCTGTTAAATAATAAAAACATTCCATTTGAGAGCAACGGCAGCAATATGAAACGTGTGTCATTTTTATGGAATAACACCACACCAATTCAAATCAAAGAACAATTAATTTTCGCAATATTTATGTCTAATTTATAATTTTTTTATTGTTCATGAGACACTATTCTTATTGAAATTATTTTCTCAGTAACCACATTGAACAACTTTCAGGAAAAAAATTACTTCATTCAATTGTTCCTAGCCTTGAAGTTATGTTCTTTAGGCGCGTGTAGTGCATTTCTATTACGAGAAAAGCCAACCAACAAATCGTCAGTCTGAAAGCCCATTGCCGATAGCATTCGTCTTCTTAATGTTTATTTTATCTTTCCCAGAGATAGTGGAGAGAAAGACATTCAATTGGTCAAGACTTGACCCTTGACCTTCTCTTACGGATGGAAATAACTTAATCGTGATGTCTTTGACTTTAATTTGAAAAATATTCAAAGAAAGTACTTCTGCAATATTTACAAAAGAAATGTGACACATGTGTTACGCGTTATGTACCTGTTGTAATCAAAATGCTTAAGTAAGTAAATGAACGTCAGATGTAGTCAGTTGAGCAGAAAATTATTAAACGAAGCATTTGAATGAACGTGTAGAGTAGGAAGAAGTAAACAAGACGGAAAATTCAGGATTGAATTATGAACAAATAAGAAAGTTAACTAAGAAATTAATAATGTTATTTTAATTATGACAAATAATAAAACTCACAATTATAGTAGTATTTAAATCAAATCCCAACATATCTGATACTAAACCTGTAATATGTAATCTTTTATCTTGCTAATCTTGCGATTTTTTAAATTTATTTTTAAAATTTATTTTTATTTCTTTATGCTAAATTTTACTCATCTTTCAACTATTTATAGTGAAAATGACGGGAAGGAATTTTGGATCTCAAGAACACGTGCGCAGATAATTCCCCCCCCCCACGTCACATATAATTTTTACTGTTTTTTTGACTGAATAAATATAAATCTAAATTACAATTGTAATTATTTACTGATTAGCTAAAATTCTCAGAGAAACAATCGTAAAGAATAAAAATATATAAAGAGGAATAAGAGTGAGATGAGTCAGTCAGTGATATCTCTCAGTTTCGAGTCAACGCGGAGCAGTCGCAGATAAAAAAAAATGTTTAAGTAAGAAAATCAAATGGTGAAGCCGTAATGACGAAGACGAAGAAAGTAAGTGAAGAACAATGACCGTAAATAAAAGTAATACAAACGTACAAAACTGTTTAACTCATTTTAAATCTATTTACAGTTACATGTTGATTGAAATTCGCAATCGGAATTATTAGCTGATTGGGCAAAATTCGGAATACTTACACCCATTAACACATTATATTACACCAATTTACCGCTCTATTACAAATACT